>OX246749.1:16315433-16667933 GCA_945910005.1 Isoperla grammatica
CACAGGTACAGCTGCTGTGAGAGTATCTCCTGCAACACAAGGGGGGGGGGGTAACAATGGTACGGTACCTACCGACGCGCACTATGGAGAGAGCCACTGACACAGGTACAGCTGCTGTGAGAGTATCTCCTGCAACACAAGGGGGGGGGGGGGGGTACCTACCGACGCGCACTATGGAGAGAGCGACCAGGAACTGACAGAGGTACAGCTGCTGTGAGAGTATCTCCTGCAACACAAGGGGGGGGGGGGTAACAATGGTACGGTACCTACCGACGCGCACTATGGAGAGAGCCACTGACACAGGTACAGCTGCTGTGAGAGTATCTCCTGCAACACAAGGGGGGGGGGGGGGGTACCTACCGACGCGCACTATGGAGAGAGCCACCAGGAACTGACAGAGGTACAGCTGCTGTGAGAGTATCTCCCGCAACACAAGGGGGGGGGGGTACCTACCGACGCGCACTATGGAGAGAGCCACTGACACAGGTACAGCTGCTGTGAGAGTATCTCCTGCAACACAAGGGGGGGGTAACAATGGTACGGTACCTACCGACGCGCACTATGGAGAGAGACACTGACACAGGTACAACTGCTGTGAGAGTATCTCCTGCAACACAAGGGGGGGGGGGTACCTACCGACGCGCACTATGGAGAGAGCCACTGACACAGGTACAGCTGCTGTGAGAGTATCTCCTGCAACACAAGGGGGGGGGGGTACCTACCGACGCGCACTATGGAGAGAGCCACTGACACAGGTACAGCTGCTGTGAGAGTATCTCCTGCAACACAAGGGGGGGGGGGGGGTAACAATGGTACGGTACCTACCGACGCGCACTATGGAGAGAGCCACTGACACAGGTACAGCTGCTGTGAGAGTATCTCCTGCAACACAAGGGGGGGGGGGGGTAACAATGGTACGGTACCTACCGACGCGCACTATGGAGAGAGCCACTGACACAGGTACAGCTGCTGTGAGAGTATCTCCTGCAACACAAGGGGGGGGTAACAATGGTACGGTACCTACCGACGCGCACTATGGAGAGAGCCACTGACACAGGTACAGCTGCTGTGAGAGTATCTCCTGCAACACAAGGGGGGGGGGGGGTACCTACCGACGCGCACTATGGAAAGAGCCACTGACACAGGTACAGCTGCTGTGAGAGTATCTCCTGCAACACAAGGGGGGGGGAGGGGGTACCTACCGACGCGCACTATGGAGAGAGCCACTGACACAGGTACAGCTGCTGTGAGAGTATCTCCTGCAACACAAGGGGGGGGGGTAACAATGGTACGGTACCTACCGACGCGCACTATGGAGAGAGCCACTGACACAGGTACAGCTGCTGTGAGAGTATCTCCTGCAACACAAGGGGGGGGGGGGGTACCTACCGACGCGCACTATGGAGAGAGCCACCAGGAACTGACACAGGTACAGCTGCTTAGAGAGTATCTCCTGCAACACAAGGGGGGGGGGGTAACAATGGTACGGTACCTACCGACGCGCACTATGGAGAGAGCGACTGACAGAGGTACAGCTGCTGTGAGAGTATCTCCTGCAACACAAGGGGGGGGGGGGGGTACCTACCGACGCGCACTATGGAGAGAGCCACTGACACAGGTACAGCTGCTGTGAGAGTATCTCCTGCAACACAAGGGGGGGGGGGGGTAACAATGGTACGGTACCTACCGACGCGCACTATGGAGAGAGCCACTGACACAGGTACAGCTGCTGTGAGAGTATCTCCTGCAACACAAGGGGGGGGGGGTACCTACCGACGCGCACTATGGAGAGAGCCACCAGGAACTGACACAGGTACAGCTGCTTAGAGAGTATCTCCTGCAACACAAGGGGGGGGGGGTAACAATGGTACGGTACCTACCGACGCGCACTATGGAGAGAGCCACCAGGAACTGACACAGGTACAGCTGCTGTGAGAGTATCTCCTGCAACACAAGGGGGGGGGGGGGGTACCTACCGACGCGCACTATGGAGAGAGCCACTGACACAGGTACAGCTGCTGTGAGAGTATCTCCTGCAACACAAGGGGGGGGGTAACAATGGTACGGTACCTACCGACGCGCACTATGGAGAGAGCCACCAGGAACTGACACAGGTACAGCTGCTGTGAGAGTATCTCCTGCAACACAAGGGGGGGGGGGGTACCTACCGACGCGCACTATGGAGAGAGCCACTGACACAGGTACAGCTGCTTAGAGAGTATCTCCTGCAACACAAGGGGGGGGGGGTAACAATGGTACGGTACCTACCGACGCGCACTATGGAGAGAGCCACTGACACAGGTACAGCTGCTGTGAGAGTATCTCCTGCAACACAAGGGGGGGGGGGTAACAATGGTACGGTACCTACCGACGCGCACTATGGAGAGAGCCACTGACACAGGTACAGCTGCTGTGAGAGTATCTCCTGCAACACAAGGGGGGGGGGGGGTAACAATGGTACGGTACCTACCGACGCGCACTATGGAGAGAGCCACTGACACAGGTACAGCTGCTGTGAGAGTATCTCCTGCAACACAAGGGGGGGGGGGGTACCTACCGACGCGCACCATGGAGAGAGCCACTGACACAGGTACAGCTGCTGTGAGAGTATCTCCTGCAACACAAGGGGGGGGGGGGTACCTACCGACGCGCACCATGGAGAGAGCCACTGACACAGGTACAGCTGCTGTGAGAGTATCTCCTGCAACACAAGGGAGGGGGGGTACCTACCGACGCGCACCATGGAGAGAGCCACTGACACAGGTACAGCTGCTGTGAGAGTATCTCCTGCAACACAAGGGGGGGGGGGGTACCTACCGACGCGCACTATGGAGAGAGACACCAGGAACTGACACAGGTACAACTGCTATGAGAGTATCTCCTGCAACACAAGGGAGGGGGGGTACCTACCGACGCGCACTATGGAGAGAGCCACTGACACAGGTACAGCTGCTGTGAGAGTATCTCCTGCAACACAAGGGAGGGGGGGTACCTACCGACGCGCACTATGGAGAGAGCCACTGACACAGGTACAGCTGCTGTGAGAGTATCTCCTGCAACACAAGGGGGGGGGGTACCTACCGACGCGCACTATGGAGAGAGCCACTGACACAGGTACAGCTGCTGTGAGAGTATCTCCTGCAACACAAGGGGGGGGGGGTACCTACCGACGCGCACTATGGAGAGAGACACCAGGAACTGACACAGGTACAACTGCTGTGAGAGTATCTCCTGCAACACAAGGGGTGGGGGGGTAACAATGGTACGGTACCTACCGACGCGCACAATGGAGAGAGCCACCAGGAACTGACACAGGTACAGCTGCTGTGAGAGTATCTCCTGCAACACAAGGGGGGGGGGGGGTAACAATGGTACGGTACCTACCGACGCGCACAATGGAGAGAGCCACCAGGAACTGACACAGGTACAGCTGCTGTGAGAGTATCTCCTGCAACACAAGGGGGGGGGGGGGGGGTAACAATGGTACGGTCCCTACCGACGCGCACTATGGAGAGAGCGACCAGGAACTGACAGAGGTACAGCTGCTTAGAGAGTATCTCCTGCAACACAAGGGGGGGGGGGGGGGTACCTACCGACGCGCACTATGGAGAGAGCCACTGACACAGGTACAGCTGCTGTGAGAGTATCTCCTGCAACACAAGGGGGGGGGGGGGGTAACAATGGTACGGTACCTACCGACGCGCACTATGGAGAGAGCCACTGACACAGGTACAGCTGCTGTGAGAGTATCTCCTGCAACACAAGGGGGGGGGGGGGGGTAACAATGGTACGGTACCTACCGACGCGCACTATGGAGAGAGCCACTGACACAGGTACAGCTGCTGTGAGAGTATCTCCTGCAACACAAGGGGGGGGGGGTAACAATGGTACGGTACCTACCGACGCGCACTATGGAGAGAGCCACTGACACAGGTACAGCTGCTGTGAGAGTATCTCCTGCAACACAAGGGGGGGGGGGTAACAATGGTACGGTACCTACCGACGCGCACTATGGAGAGAGCCACTGACACAGGTACAGCTGCTGTGAGAGTATCTCCTGCAACACAAGGGGGGGGTAACAATGGTACGGTACCTACCGACGCGCACTATGGAGAGAGCCACTGACACAGGTACAGCTGCTGTGAGAGTATCTCCTGCAACACAAGGGGGGGGGGGGGTACCTACCGACGCGCACTATGGAGAGAGCCACCAGGAACTGACACAAGTACAGCTGCTGTGAGAGTATCTCCTGCAACACAAGGGAGGGGGGGGTACCTACCGACGCGCACTATGGAGAGAGCCACCAGGAACTGACACAAGTACAGCTGCTGTGAGAGTATCTCCTGCAACACAAGGGGCGGGGATAACAATGGTACGGTACCTACCGACGCGCACTATGGAGAGAACCACCAGGAACTGACACAGGTACAGCTGCTGTGAGAGTATCTCCTGCAACACAAGGGGGGGGGGTACCTACCGACGCGCACTATGGAGAGAGCGACCAGGAACTGACAGAGGTACAGCTGCTGTGAGAGTATCTCCTGCAACACAAGGGGGGGGGGGGGTAACAATGGTACGGTACCTACCGACGCGCACTATGGAGAGAGCCACTGACACAGGTACAGCTGCTGTGAGAGTATCTCCTGCAACACAAGGGGGGGGGGGGGTAACAATGGTACGGTACCTACCGACGCGCACTATGGAGAGAGCCACTGACACAGGTACAACTGCTGTGAGAGTATCTCCTGCAACACAAGGGGGGGGGGGGGTACCTACCGACGCGCACTATGGAGAGAGCCACTGACACAGGTACAGCTGCTGTGAGAGTATCTCCTGCAACACAAGGGGGGGGGGGGTACCTACCGACGCGCACTATGGAGAGAGCCACCAGGAACTGACACAGGTACAGCTGCTGTGAGAGTATCTCCTGCAACACAAGGGGGGGGGGGGGGTAACAATGGTACGGTACCTACCGACGCGCACTATGGAGAGAGCCACTGACACAGGTACAGCTGCTGTGAGAGTATCTCCTGCAACACAAGGGGGGGGGGGGGTAACAATGGTACGGTACCTACCGACACGCACTATGGAGAGAGCCACTGACAGAGGTACAGCTGCTGTGAGAGTATCTCCTGCAACACAAGGGGGGGGGGGGTAACAATAGTACGGTACCTACCGACGCGCACTATGGAGAGAGCCACTGACAGAGGTACAGCTGCTGTGAGAGTATCTCCTGCAACACAAGGGGGGGGGGGGTAACAATGGTACGGTACCTACCGACGCGCACTATGGAGAGAGCCACTGACACAGGTACAGCTGCTGTGAGAGTATCTCCTGCAACACAAGGGGGGGGGGGGGGTAACAATGGTACGGTACCTACCGACGCGCACTATGGAGAGAGCCACTGACAGAGGTACAGCTGCTGTGAGAGTATCTCCTGCAACACAAGGGGGGGGGGGGGGTACCTACCGACGCGCACTATGGAGAGAGCCACTGACACAGGTACAGCTGCTGTGAGAGTATCTCCTGCAACACAAGGGGGGGGGGGGTACCTACCGACGCGCACTATGGAGAGAGCCACTGACAGAGGTACAGCTGCTGTGAGAGTATCTCCTGCAACACAAGGGGGGGGGGGGTAACAATGGTACGGTACCTACCGACGCGCACTATGGAGAGAGCCACTGACACAGGTACAGCTGCTGTGAGAGTATCTCCTGCAACACAAGGGAGGGGGGGGTACCTACCGACGCGCACTATGGAGAGAGCCACTGACACAGGTACAGCTGCTGTGAGAGTATCTCCTGCAACACAAGGGGGGGGTAACAATGGTACGGTACCTACCGACGCGCACTATGGAGAGAGCCACTGACACAGGTACAGCTGCTGTGAGAGTATCTCCTGCAACACAAGGGAGGGGGGGTACCTACCGACGCGCACTATGGAGAGAGCCACTGACACAGGTACAGCTGCTGTGAGAGTATCTCCTGCAACACAAGGGGGGGGGGGTAACAATGGTACGGTACCTACCGACGCGCACTATGGAGAGAGCCACTGACACAGGTACAGCTGCTGTGAGAGTATCTCCTGCAACACAAGGGGGGGGGGGGTAACAATGGTACGGTACCTACCGACGCGCACTATGGAGAGAGCCACTGACACAGGTACAGCTGCTGTGAGAGTATCTCCTGCAACACAAGGGAGGGGGGGGTACCTACCGACGCGCACTATGGAGAGAGCCACTGACACAGGTACAGCTGCTGTGAGAGTATCTCCTGCAACACAAGGGGGGGGGGGGGGTAACAATGGTACGGTACCTACCGACGCGCACTATGGAGAGAGCCACTGACACAGGTACAGCTGCTGTGAGAGTATCTCCTGCAACACAAGGGGGGGGGGGGGTAACAATGGTACGGTACCTACCAACGCGCACTATGGAGAGAGCCACTGACACAGGTACAGCTGCTGTGAGAGTATCTCCTGCAACACAAGGGGGGGGGGTACCTACCGACGCGCACTATGGAGAGAGCCACTGACACAGGTACAGCTGCTGTGAGAGTATCTCCTGCAACACAAGGGGGGGGGGGGGGTACCTACCGACGCGCACTATGGAGAGAGACACCAGGAACTGACACAGGTACAGCTGCTGTGAGAGTATCTCCGGCAACACAAGGGGGGGGGGGGTAACAATGGTACGGTACCTACCGACGCGCACTATGGAGAGAGCCACTGACACAGGTACAGCTGCTGTGAGAGTATCTCCTGCAACACAAGGGGGGGGGGGGGTACCTACCGACGCGCACTATGGAGAGAGCCACTGACACAGGTACAGCTGCTGTGAGAGTATCTCCTGCAACACAAGGGGGGGGGGGTACCTACCGACGCGCACTATGGAGAGAGACACCAGGAACTGACACAGGTACAGCTGCTGTGAGAGTATCTCCTGCAACACAAGGGGGGTGGGGGGTACCTACCGACGCGCACTATGGAGAGAGCCACTGACACAGGTACAGCTGCTGTGAGAGTATCTCCTGCAACACAAGGGGGGGGGGGGGGGGGTACCTACCGACGCGCACTATGGAGAGAGCCACTGACACAGGTACAGCTGCTGTGAGAGTATCTCCTGCAACACAAGGGGGGGGGTAACAATGGTACGGTACCTACCGACGCGCACTATGGAGAGAGCCACCAGGAACTGACAGAGGTACAGCTGCTGTGAGAGTATCTCCTGCAACACAAGGGGGGGGTAACAATGGTACGGTACCTACCGACGCGCACTATGGAGAGAGCCACTGACACAGGTACAGCTGCTGTGAGAGTATCTCCTGCAACACAAGGGGGGGGGGGGTAACAATGGTACGGTACCTACCGACGCGCACTATGGAGAGAGCCACTGACACAGGTACAGCTGCTGTGAGAGTATCTCCTGCAACACAAGGGGGGGGGTACCTACCGACGCGCACTATGGAGAGAGCCACTGACACAGGTACAGCTGCTGTGAGAGTATCTCCTGCAACACAAGGGGGGGGGGGTAACAATGGTACGGTACCTACCGACGCGCACTATGGAGAGAGCCACTGACACAGGTACAGCTGCTGTGAGAGTATCTCCTGCAACACAAGGGGGGGGTACCTACCGACGCGCACTATGGAGAGAGCCACTGACACAGGTACAGCTGCTGTGAGAGTATCTCCTGCAACTCAAGGGGGGGGGGGGTAACAATGGTACGGTACCTACCGACGCGCACTATGGAGAGAGCCACTGACACAGGTACAGCTGCTGTGAGAGTATCTCCTGCAACACAAGGGGGGGGTAACAATGGTACGGTACCTACCGACGCGCACTATGGAGAGAGCCTCTGACACAGGTACAGCTGCTGTGAGAGTATCTCCTGCAACACAAGGGGGGGGGTAACAATGGTACGGTACCTACCGACGCGCACTATGGAGAGAGCCACTGACACAGGTACAGCTGCTGTGAGAGTATCTCCTGCAACACAAGGGGGGGGGGGGTACCTACCGACGCGCACTATGGAGAGAGCCACTGACACAGGTACAGCTGCTGTGAGAGTATCTCCTGCAACACAAGGGGGGGGTAACAATGGTACGGTACCTACCGACGCGCACTATGGAGAGAGCCTCTGACACAGGTACAGCTGCTGTGAGAGTATCTCCTGCAACACAAGGGGGGGGGTAACAATGGTACGGTACCTACCGACGCGCACTATGGAGAGAGCCACTGACACAGGTACAGCTGCTGTGAGAGTATCTCCTGCAACACAAGGGGGGGGGTACCTACCGACGCGCACTATGGAGAGAGCCACTGACACAGGTACAGCTGATGTGAGGGTATCTCCTGCAACACAAGGGGGGGGGGGGGGGTACCTACCGACGCGCACTATGGAGAGAGACACCAGGAACTGACACAGGTACAGCTGCTGTGAGAGTATCTCCTGCAACACAAGGGGGGGGGGGGGTACCTACCGACGCGCACTATGGAGAGAGCCAATGACATAGGTACAGCTGCTGTGAGAGTATCTCCTGCAACAGAAGGGGGGGGGGGGGTACCTACCGACGCGCACTATGGAGAGAGCCACTGACACAGGTACAGCTGCTGTGAGAGTATCTCCTGCAACACAAGGGGGGGGGGGGTACCTACCGACGCGCACTATGGAGAGAGCCACTGACAGAGGTACAGCTGCTGTGAGAGTATCTCCTGCAACACAAGGGGGGGGGGGGGGTAACAATGGTACGGTACCTACCGACGCGCACTATGGAGAGAGCCACTGACACAGGTACAGCTGCTGTGAGAGTATCTCCTGCAACACAAGGGGGGGGGTAACAATGGTACGGTACCTACCGACGCGCACTATGGAGAGAGCCACTGACACAGGTACAGCTGCTGTGAGAGTATCTCCTGCAACACAAGGGGGGGGGGGGGTACCTACCGACGCGCACTATGGAGAGAGCCACTGACAGAGGTACAGCTGCTGTGAGAGTATCTCCTGCAACACAAGGGGGGGGGGGTAACAATGGTACGGTACCTACCGACGCGCACTATGGAGAGAGCCACTGACACAGGTACAGCTGCTGTGAGAGTATCTCCTGCAACACAAGGGGGGGGGGGGGTAACAATGGTACGGTACCTACCGACGCGCACTATGGAGAGAGCCACTGACACAGGTACAGCTGCTGTGAGAGTATCTCCTGCAACACAAGGGGGGGGGGGTAACAATGGTACGGTACCTACCGACGCGCACTATGGAGAGAGCCACTGACACAGGTACAGCTGCTGTGAGAGTATCTCCTGCAACACAAGGGGGGGGGGGGTAACAATGGTACGGTACCTACCGACGCGCACTATGGAGAGAGCCACTGACACAGGTACAGCTGCTGTGAGAGTATCTCCTGCAACACAAGGGGGGGGGGGGGTACCTACCGACGCGCACTATGGAGAGAGCCACTGACACAGGTACAGCTGCTTAGAGAGTATCTCCTGCAACACAAGGGGGGGGGGGTACCTACCGACGCGCACTATGGAGAGAGCCACCAGGAACTGACAGAGGTACAGCTGCTTAGAGAGTATCTCCTGCAACACAAGGGGGGGGGGTAACAATGGTACGGTACCTACCGACGCGCACTATGGAGAGAGCCACCAGGAACTGACAGAGGTACAGCTGCTTCGAGAGTATCTCCTGCAACACAAGGGGGGGGGGGTACCTACCGACGCGCACTATGGAGAGAGCCACTGACAGAGGTACAGCTGCTTAGAGAGTATCTCCTGCAACACAAGGGGGGGGGGGGTACCTACCGACGCGCACTATGGAGAGAGCCACCAGGAACTGACAGAGGTACAGCTGCTTAGAGAGTATCTCCTGCAACACAAGGGGGGGGGGTAACAATGGTACGGTACCTACCGACGCGCACTATGGAGAGAGCCACCAGGAACTGACAGAGGTACAGCTGCTTCGAGAGTATCTCCTGCAACACAAGGGGGGGGGGGTACCTACCGACGCGCACTATGGAGAGAGCCACTGACACAGGTACAGCTGCTTAGAGAGTATCTCCTGCAACACAAGGGGGGGGGGTAACAATGGTACGGTACCTACCGACGCGCACTATGGAGAGAGCCACTGACACAGGTACAGCTGCTGTGAGAGTATCTCCTGCAACACAAGGGGGGGGGGGGGTAACAATGGTACGGTACCTACCGACGCGCACTATGGAGAGAGCCACTGACACAGGTACAGCTGCTTAGAGAGTATCTCCTGCAACACAAGGGGGGGGGGTAACAATGGTACGGTACCTACCGACGCGCACTATGGAGAGAGCCACTGACACAGGTACAGCTGCTGTGAGAGTATCTCCTGCAACACAAGGGGGGGGGGGGGGTAACAATGGTACGGTACCTACCGACGCGCACTATGGAGAGAGCCACTGACACAGGTACAGCTGCTTAGAGAGTATCTCCTGCAACACAAGGGGGGGGGGTAACAATGGTACGGTACCTACCGACGCGCACTATGGAGAGAGCCACTGACACAGGTACAGCTGCTGTGAGAGTATCTCCTGCAACACAAGGGGGGGGGGGGGTAACAATGGTACGGTACCTACCGACGCGCACTATGGAGAGAGCCACTGACAGAGGTACAGCTGCTGTGAGAGTATCTCCTGCAACACAAGGGGGGGGGGGGTAACAATGGTACGGTACCTACCGACGCGCACTATGGAGAGAGCCACTGACACAGGTACAGCTGCTGTGAGAGTATCTCCTGCAACACAAGGGGGGGGGGTAACAATGGTACGGTACCTACCGACGCGCACTATGGAGAGAGCCACTGACACAGGTACAGCTGCTGTGAGAGTATCTCCTGCAACACAAGGGGGGGGGGGGGTAACAATGGTACGGTACCTACCGACGCGCACTATGGAGAGAGCCACTGACACAGGTACAGCTGCTGTGAGAGTATCTCCTGCAACACAAGGGGGGGGGGTACCTACCGACGCGCACTATGGAGAGAGCCACTGACACAGGTACAGCTGCTGTGAGAGTATCTCCTGCAACACAAGGGGGGGGGGGGTAACAATGGTACGGTACCTACCGACGCGCACTATGGAGAGAGCCACTGACACAGGTACAGCTGCTGTGAGAGTATCTCCTGCAACACAAGGGGGGGGGGGTAACAATGGTACGGTACCTACCGACACGCACTATGGAGAGAGCGACTGACAGAGGTACAGCTGCTGTGAGAGTATCTCCTGCAACACAAGGGGGGGGGGTACCTACCGACGCGCACTATGGAGAGAGCCACTGACACAGGTACAGCTGCTGTGAGAGTATCTCCTGCAACACAAGGGGGGGGGGGGGGTACCTACCGACGCGCACTATGGAGAGAGCCACTGACAGAGGTACAGCTGCTGTGAGAGTATCTCCTGCAACACAAGGGGGGGGGGGTAACAATGGTACGGTACCTACCGACGCGCACTATGGAGAGAGCGACTGACAGAGGTACAGCTGCTGTGAGAGTATCTCCTGCAACACAAGGGGGGGGGGGTACCTACCGACGCGCACTATGGAGAGAGCGACCAGGAACTGACAGAGGTACAGCTGCTTAGAGAGTATCTCCTGGATGTTCTCCCGCCCGTCGACAGAGAATCCTCCGTCGGCCATCATGAAGTGGACGCCGAGGCCGTCGGTCTGCTCGCGCACGTAAGCGGTGAACGCTGACACGTTGTCGGGGTTGAAGACGTCGCCGTCGCCCTCCACTCCGCCGACACCTGACGGCAGAGAAGCACGGGGTCACGGTTAGCGGCGCGTCCTGGGGATCGGTAAGCCCGTAAACATGTCCCGTTTGAACGGTTAACCACCGCCACCTCACAATAAACCTGAGCTATTCTTCTCTCGAGTGAGCAAGACCTCGGTCGAAACGTCTCGTTATTGTTGTATTATGTCTTTTATGTGTACGTCAAACTCGCAATTCCATCATCTTACTACACGAAGGTAAGCTGTTGGATCTTTTCCTCACATTATATACTGTTTAATATCTGATTAATAGTAGTCCCAGCACTTCATAAATGATCCCTTGTTCTCCCTCACAGCCGCAAAGAAGACACGAAGCCTTGTTGATACTTGAGAGTTGCGATGAAAGAGGGTCTTTTACCCCCGCCCCCTTCAGATTCTCACCCAATCGAAATGTTTTGAATGCAAACGATACTAGTTTATGGATCAAACAGATGTTAAAATCCCAATTTTTATGATATTCCTGTTTATTTATAACAGTTGCTAACACAATAACCCTTATCCCACCATTACGCGTTTAAACAGTTACACGTTTAACTTTCCCATCCCTAGCTCGTCTATGCACTCTTGAAAGCGAAGGGTATATCTATGTCTAAAACCGGACTAATTTCCATTTTTCAATCATCTCAAGAATGGACTTCGAAATCGAAAATCTGAATCAACAGCGCACTGTGTTTTGGTAAACCCTACAAACTGAATATCTGAAATTATAATCAGTAGGGTCTTGAATATAAACAACAATTAACAACAATACAAGAATGGGCATTGCAAACATGTTTCTTACTTCCATGGCTATTATACTTCCCGACATTGTTGAATGTTGTGCAATGTGCGTTGCTAAGATTTGTTGTTGTCATTTCGTCAGTCCGCCACCGTTACTAACAATTGACAGCAATAGAAATGTAATATCTGGCTTTAATATGTATTAGATCGCGTTTATATTAGTACATTCATGACCGGACAAAATTTACTATAATATAACCACCTCACATTTTGCCATTAGGTAGGCAGCATATGTAGCAGCATATAGTAGCAGCATATGCTGCTACAATTAGGCCTAGGACGACGAGCGTTTCTGGGGCTAGGCCTTCAACGTCGCGACAAATTTCGCTTGAAAAAACGGTCTCTAGCGCCAAAAGAATAAAAACGGACCGAGATGAGTTCATACTGGAAACAGCTGAGGCATTTTTAAGTGCTAATATTCCTCCCGAGAAATCGGATCATCCACAAATACCAGCCTGGATGGATAAGCATGTGAAGGGTGCCGGGGATATTCCCTCAGCCAATAGTATAAGACATATTATGTTTGTACCCAAGCTTGATGAAAAAAAAACAGGCTGATGTGTCTAAAATATATTGTGTAAAACACTGGACCATCAATACATCTTCTTGCATCTGTGGCAATGTCTGTGGTACTCGATTCGGCTGATTCAGCTTCTTGTGCAAAGGCAGTGTTGGATATACTTGCGCAATACGTGTAATTATAATAAAAACACAAAACACCACTATTTGCTTTTTTAAAAACGAAATTCACCTTTTTAAAAAAACATTTTTGCACATCTCTACCTATAATCTATTTCGGAGGCTTTCATGGCCGGAGTCAACTATACCGTCGTGGTTTTCCGGGTACAACCGTGTCAAAAGGTGACTCATGACGCGGACGTGTTGTTGTTTGCGCGAACGTGCTGCAACCCGCACGCGTCTTGTTTTGATAGGCGAGGAGGGGATGGAGGGGAAGTAGCGAAGAATAGCTGAGCGGCTTTGCGATAGCGGGTGTTATTCTGTTAGCATCACTGTCCAGAGTTCCCCCTCGTGACAGTTGTTGGTGTCAGTGTCAACACTCCACAAAGGTCCCTGAAGAAGCCCATTGCAATATGGGCGAAACGTTGGATTGGTTCCACCTCTTGACACGGTTGTACCCGGAAAACCACGATAGTATAGTTTAACTACCTATAGTTTGGAAAGATTTTTTCATAAATTGTTTTACTAAGGTAGCTTCAATATTGTCTGCAAATTTGGAAGCACAGTTTTTAATTTTACCGCCGTTTAACAAGTCAAATATCGCCAAGTGTCATCGCTATTCTCAATTTAATTTTCACGTCGCTGTTTGAATCACAAAAAAGCTAGATCTAGCGTCAAAACTGCAAAACATTGGCCACACTGGTCTGGGCCTACACGCGTACCGTAGTGAGGCTCGAAGGTCTCGCAAGGCCCAGCATGGAAGTCAGACAGCCGGAAGTCGTGTTCGCCCTTGAGCGTGAAGCCGAACCCCTTGGCTCGCCATCTCCGCCTCCACAGGACGTACTCTGAGAAGCCCCCGGGGCCGGCACACACGTCAGCAAAGTACAGCAGCTCGTCCTGCTGAACACAGGACAACGATATGAAGCAGACCCCTTGGCTCGCCACCCCCGCCTCCACAGGACGTACTCTGAGAAGCCCCCAGGGCCGGCACACACGTCAGCAAAGTACAGCAGCTCGTCCTGCTGAACACAGGACAACGATATGAAGCAGACCCCTTGGCTCGCCATCGCCGCCTCCACAGGACGTACTCTGAGAAGCCCCCGGGGCCGGCACACACGTCAGCAAAGTACAGCAGCTCGTCCTGCTGAACACAGGACAACGATATGAAGCAGACCCCTTGGCTCGCCACCCCCCCCTCCACAGGACGTACTCTGAAAGGCCCCAGGGCCGGCACACACGTCAGCAAAGTACAGCAGCTCGTCCTGCTGAACACAGGACAACGATATGAAGCAGACCCCTTGGCTCGCCACCCCCGCCTCCACAGGACGTACTCTGAAAGGCCCCAGGGCCGGCACACACGTCAGCAAAGTACAGCAGCTCGTCCTGCTGAACACAGGACAACGATATGAAGCAGACCCCTTGGCTCGCCACCCCCGCCTCCACAGGACGTACTCTGAGAAGCCCCCGGGGCCGGCACACACGTCAGCAAAGTACAGCAGCTCGTCCTGCTGAACACAGGACAACGATATGAAGCAGACCCCTTGGCTCGCCACCCCCGCCTCCACAGGACGTACTCTGAAAGGCCCCAGGGCCGGCACACACGTCAGCAAAGTACAGCAGCTCGTCCTGCTGAACACAGGACAACGATATGAAGCAGACCCCTTGGCTCGCCATCGCCGCCTCCACAGAACGTACTCTGAGAAGCCCCCAGGGCCGGCACACACGTCAGCAAAGTACAGCAGCTCGTCCTGCTGAACACAGGACAACGATATGAAGCAGACCCCTTGGCTCGCCACCCCCGCCTCCACAGGACGTACTCTGAGAAGCCCCCAGGGCCGGCACACACGTCAGCAAAGTACAGCAGCTCGTCCTGCTGAACACAGGACAACGATATGAAGCAGACCCCTTGGCTCGCCACCCCCGCCTCCACAGGACGTACTCTGAGAAGCCCCCAGGGCCGGCACACACGTCAGCAAAGTACAGCAGCTCGTCCTGCTGAACACAGGACAACGATATGAAGCAGACCCCTTGGCTCGCCATCGCCGCCTCCACAGGACGTACTCTGAGAAGAACTCACGATGTACTCATCCCTGCCCGCACTCACCCCGTACTCATCCCTGCCCCCACTCACCCCGTACTCATCCCTGCCCACACTCACCTCGTACTCATCCCTGCCCGCACTCACCCCGTACTCATCCCTGCCCACACTCACCCCGTACTCATCCCTGCCCCCACTTACCCCGTACTCATCCCTGCCCGCACTCACCCCGTACTCATCCCTGCCCCCACTCACCCCGTACTCATCCCTGCCCGCACTCACCCCGTACTCATCCCTGCCCGCACTCACCCCGTACTCATCCCTGCCCACACTCACCCCGTACTCATCCCTGCCCCCACTCACCCCGTACTCATCCCTGCCCCCACTCACCCCGTACTCATCCCTGCCCGCACTCACCCCGTACTCATCCCTGCCCGCACTCACCCCGTACTCATCCCTGCCCGCACTCACCCCGTACTCATCCCTGCCCCCACTCACCCCGTACTCATCCCTGCCCACACTCACCCCGTACTCATCCCTGCCCGCACTCAACCCGTACTCATCCCTGCCCGCACTCAACCCGTACTCATCCCTGCCCACACTCACCCCGTACTCATCCCTGCCCCCACTAACATCCCTGCCCGCACTCACCCCGTACTCATCCCTGCCCGCACTCACCCCGTACTCATCCCTGCCCGCACTCACCCCGTACTCATCCCTGCCCCCACTCACCCCGTACTCATCCCTGCCCCCACTAACATCCCTGCCCGCACTCACCCCGTACTCATCCCTGCCCACACTCACCCCGTACTCATCCCTGCCCACACTCACCCCGTACTCATCCCTGCCCCCACTCACCCCGTACTCATCCCTGCCCCCACTCACCCCGTACTCATCCCTGCCCGCACTCACCCCGTACTCATCCCTGCCCGCACTCACCCCGTACTCATCCCTGCCCGCACTCACCCCGTACTCATCCCTGCCCCCACTCACCCCGTACTCATCCCTGCCCACACTCACCCCGTACTCATCCCTGCCCGCACTCAACCCGTACTCATCCCTGCCCACACTCACCCCGTACTCATCCCTGCCCCCACTAACATCCCTGCCCGCACTCACCCCGTACTCATCCCTGCCCGCACTCACCCCGTACTCATCCCTGCCCGCACTCACCCCGTACTCATCCCTGCCCCCACTCACCCCGTACTCATCCCTGCCCCCACTAACATCCCTGCCCGCACTCACCCCGTACTCATCCCTGCCCGCACTCACCCCGTACTCATCCCTGCCCGCACTCACCCCGTACTCATCCCTGCCCGCACTCACCCCGTACTCATCCCTGCCCGCACTCACCCCGTACTCGTCCCTGCCCGCACTCACCCCGTACTCGTCCCTGCCCGCACTCACCCCGTACTCATCCCTGCCCGCACTCACCCTGTACTCATCCCTGCCCCCACTCACCCCGTATTCGTCCCTGCCCGCACTCACCCCGTACTCATCCCTGCCCGCACTCACCCCGTACTCATCCCTGCCCCCACTCACCCCGTACTCATCCCTGCCCCCACTCACCCCGTACTCATCCCTGCCCGCACTCACCCCGTACTACTCCCTGCCCGCACTCAACCCGTACTCATCCCTGCCCACACTCACCCCGTACTCATCCCTGCCCCCACTCACACCGTACTCATCCCTGCCCCCACTCACCCCGTACTACTCCCTGCCCTCACTCACCCCGTACTCATCCTGCCCGCACTCACCCCGTACTCATCCCTGCCCCCACTCACCCCGTACTCATCCCTGCCCGCACTCACCCCGTACTCATCCCTGCCCACACTCACCCCGTACTCATCCCTGCCCGCACTCACCCCCCCACTCACCCCGTACTCATCCCTGCCCACACTCACCCCGTACTCATCCCTGCCCCCACTCACCCCGTACTCATCCCTGCCCCCACTCACCCCGTACTCATCCCTGCCCGCACTCACCCCGTACTACTCCCTGCCCTCACTCACCCCGACCTCATCCCTGCCCGCACTCACCCCGTACTCATCCCTGCCCGCACTCAACCCGTACTCATCCCTGCCCACACTCACCCCGTACTCATCCCTGCCCACACTCACCCCGTACTCATCCCTGCCCCCACTCACCCCGTACTCATCCCTGCCCACACTCACCCCGTACTCATCCCTGCCCCCACTCACCCCGTACTCATCCCTGCCCGCACTCACCTTGTACTCATCCCTGCCCCCACTCACCTCGTACACATCCCTGCCCCCACTCACCCCGTACTCATCCCTGCCCCCACTCACCCCGTACTCATCCCTGCCCCCACTCACCTCGTACTCATCCCTGCCCCCACTCACCCCGTACTCATCCCTGCCCGCACTCACCCCGTACTCATCCCTGCCCCCACTCACCCCGTACTCATCCCTGCCCACACTCACCTCGTACTCATCCCTGCCCGCACTCACCCCGTACTCATCCCTGCCCACACTCACCCCGTACTCATCCCTGCCCCCACTTACCCCGTACTCATCCCTGCCCGCACTCACCCCGTACTCATCCCTGCCCCCACTCACCCCGTACTCATCCCTGCCCGCACTCACCCCGTACTCATCCCTGCCCCCACTCACCCCGTACTCATCCCTGCCCGCACTCACCCCGTACTCATCCCTGCCCGCACTCACCCCGTACTCATCCCTGCCCCCACTCACCCCGATCTCATCCCTGCCCCCACTCACCCCGTACTCGTCCTTGGGGCTGGTGAACATGAAGTCAAACACTTTATCCAGGTTGGCCATCTTCATGGCGGCTCGATTCAGGAAGATCCCACCGCGAATAGTTTCAAACGGATTCGATCTGGACCGAGCCTTGCGCATCTCTTCTGGCTCCAGTCGATCAAAGACGCTCTGGAAAAGAAAATGATAATCTATAATAACTCGTTTCCAACTACATCGGGCACGGGAGTTGTAGATACTGAGCTTGCCAGACTTGGCATTTCTTCCTCATAATCTTCCTCCTGCGTCTCTACCAATATATTCCATACTCTTTACTCCCTTCCCACAGCTGTTCTCTGGCCACCCCCTCCCACAATTTATCTCTTTTTACAACAACATCTTCTTTTATTAGTCTTCAAATTTTTCTCAAATATTCAATACAATTAATTTCACAGATATAATCAATCAATGCCCAAAGGGCAAGCAATTTTTGTGGCATGGAATGAAGACTCAAAAGTTACCACCTTAACAAGTCCCATGAAATGGGTGTCTCCATGAAAGACTCAGCTTTAAATGGAATTAATGATAACATCTATACGTACATGAAAGTTGTAATAAATGTTTTGTCCAATACATAAGTTTCTATTTATTGCCTATCCACTCAGTTCCAAGAACTGATTTTCAGTGGTGGAAACAACACAATTAATGATGTGCCGCATTGCTATTGTTATCGAATCCGAGGTTACTGTTTACACGCACACCTGTTCCATACAGGCAGTTTCAAGTCAATTTCAAAAGTCAAGTAAATAAAAAAAAAAAAAAAAACGAACCGGGAAGTGAACCCAAGATTCCAGGAAGTGGGAATATACAATATTCCACAAGGCCAACCAGAACGGTTGCCGTTTGATAATCAATATATCGATCGATAATCGAATGGCTCACAATGGGGAATCACGAAATCTGCAAAATGCTACCAAATATTTATGGTTAGGCCTAAGTAATCCCAATATCAGCCCATGTCTATTTCCGGTCCATTATTTATTTGTTCGTGCGTATATTGTACGCTGCTGATACCTGCCAACTTATCAAAACTGAAAATAGGGAGATTTATAAAAAAAGAAACATAGCCTTTATGGTATTGGCGGGCCTATTGCGAAAACGCAATTCAATAAAGACAAAAAGAAGAAAGACAAAAAATAGTAATAAACAGTGAAAAATAGCAATAACAGTGCATGTACCAGGACTGGTTTTGGAGAAAAATTACGTGAGTGGGCAGAGTTTGAACTCACTGCACACTGGGCATCAAGATATTGGCGGTCAAGCTTCTAAAAAATTCCTACTTTCAGGTCCGAAAATACGAAAATTGATCTATTTACAGTAAAATAGGCCTACTTGAAGATTCGTGAAAATCGTACAAATTGTGTGCCAAATCGGGAAATCGGAAAATAAGGTTAAAGATCGGGCATTTTCCGACTAAATCGGGAAAGTTGGCAGGTATGTAAAACTGTTTTCTCGGGTCTCGAATCTGATCCGTGGTGTGTAACCGGCTCTCGTGAATGACAACTGCGTATTTCCCAGCGAAGTCGACCGTCCCTCGTGTGTTCCCCCGCTCCTTCCGCTCGCTCAAGGTCAATACAGTGTCAGGCGCAACTTCAGCAGTCTCCAGTTTCATCTTTGATCTCGCGGTACGAGGTCGCCGGGCTCAGACGAGCATCTCGTAGTAGTGACGACAGCACGATATGAATATAGTCGTCGTACAACATCTTCGGTAACGCTTACGTCATCAATCAATGACGTGTTTACGGTCTCGGCCAACCCGAGCAGGTATTTGATGTAGCCACGGCCGCTGGTTGGCTGCCGCTCACCCACCCGTGACGGAAGCATTACCGAACTTGTTGTACGACGACTATATTATAGATTCCCCCCCCCCCCCACCCGAAAACATGTACGTACGTGCAAGGCTCAAGGAACTAAACAATATACTCGTAAATGGTCCGCCTCCTATGCGAGAAATAACGTTAATTGTGATTCGATGATCGATTAGGCCTATCAGTTTTTACGTTCAATTTTTTTATTCGGCTATCAAGGCGGTGAGTGGGTGATACTGATAGATGAAGATGTTTTGGTGGACGCAAGTAGGAGGGCGGGAAGGAGAAGGAAGCATGTGGACTGCATTTTGTCTGACTTCTCCCCCTTGACCTGTCCGGCCGGCTAGGGTGACCATACCACAAACATATGCTTCCGCCGACATAACTCAACAAACCACGTAAACCTGCCTGCTACGATAAGGTAGCAGTCCCTGGGTAGATAACATTTTGTATCTTTGTATATGCCTAACTACAATATTTCACTTAATTAGAATATTACGTTCCTTGTAATTACCAATAGATCGAATGAACTACTTATATACTTAGGGTCAAATGCAAAGTCGTTTCTCACGTGCTCCCTTATCCCTAACTTCAAGATAAGGTTAAATGTTTAAGAACAGTAGGTAAGTGAATTCAATAAACAATTTTATAGAAGTTTCTCGATAGACGATTGTCGTGGACATTCCTAGTGTACTTTCTTGCCACCCGAACGCATCTAGAGTCTGTATCGAGTGGTCCTTACCTTGGAGGCGAGGACGTTGCGTAGAAGGTTCTCGTCACAGAAGTTTGTCTCGTCGTCGATGGTCAGTTTCCGTGGTCCCTCCTTCTTCCACCCGTCCAGAACGCTTCGGGGTACGCTCGTGTGGTGTTCCTCCTCCAGCCAGGACGCAGTCTCCTGCACCGATATCACCTAGAACCACAGACACGTTCCAAATGTAAAAAACTACATCGATATCGCGAGAATCGAAACGCCAACGCCTATGAAATGCGCTGCGAGTGTTACTGGTATTGTCAGACGGTTGAGTCCGAGGCAGGGGAGGGGGGCACGGTCTGTGGGCGGGGCTTGGCAACCTGGGCCAGATTTACAAGAGGTCTTAACTTCGGCTGGGCCTAACTTTAGGACACTACGGTAGATTATGGCTCGTCACTGGCTGATACGGACCTGCACATACCCTCCACTAAACGTTACTAAGAAACCCTAGGATATAACAAAAACTTGTGACCAAAATTTAGGTCCAGTCTGAGTTTGTCTTATCTTTGTTCAAAGATGGTGGTAATGCCCCTATAACTTCAAGGTGTTAACATAAATAGATATTGTACTTACTTACCTTGACATGCACATTTGTATTTTTTTTTTTTATTAGTGGAGGTATTAAGAAACAAAACACGAAACTTTAAAACACCGCCTTGGAATATTTCAAGCTCATTTTGATTTCCATGAAAGTAGCTATATCAATTGGGCTGTGTAGTAGGCCTACCATGGACTTATAATAGCACATACGGTACAGTAGACTTAGGACCTGTCCTAAGTTAAGAACTCTTGTGAATTCGGCCCCAGGTGTCTCTTGCACCATCTTGAAATAACAAAGCACTATTTAATAAATAAATAAATAAATAAATATATAAATAAATAATTAAATAAACAAATAAATACATAGATAAATGAATGAATGAATGAATGAATGAATAGATAGATAGATAGATAGATAGATAGATAGATATAGATTGATTTATTCGAACAAGTTGGTTCACAAATACAAAATATTACATATCAGTTAACGAGTACAATTCAGCAGGTGCATACATAAATTAGTTTCAAAACATTTGGTACGAAAAAAAGGTGATACATTTTAAGAGTTTAAAACATTTGGTACGAAAACAACGTGTTAAATTTTATGAGGCAGGACAAATAAAATGGATAAAACAAGATATGATCTTCAGACTTAACAAAGCACGTGTTTGTGTTGCCACAGTGCGTGGAACATATCCACAGTGTTCGTACGCACTGCACTTAAATATTCTATATTCAACCTGTAAGTTAGTCTGTGTTGAAACGTGTCCATAGATAGATAGTTAGATATGAATGAATAAATAAATAAATAAATAAATAAATAAATAAATAAATAAATAAATAAATAAATAAATAAATAAATAAATAAATAAATAAATAAATAAATAAATAAATAAATAAATAAATAAATAAATAAATAAATAAATAAATAAATAAATAAATAAATAAATAAATAAATAAATAAATAAATAAATAAATAAATAAATAAATAAATAAGTATATACAAATTGTTGAACTAGCACGGATCAAGCCGTGACCGCTGGGCACTCACCTCCAGGGCAGAGTTCCACTCGAGGGTGGCGGCCTCGAGGCCGGTGATGTGGAGGCCGAGGCCGCGCCTCCCTCGCTGTTTCGACATCTCGATGGGGTCCACGCGGCCTTGGGCGTGTTTGCCCAGCCCGCGGCCCGCCTTGTAGCCCATGCGTTCCTGCAAACAACGGTAAGCTACGTTATACTCATTTCTATACATATATTTATATTGTAGAGGTTGAGGAAGGATGAGGTTGTGTCTGGCCTGGCTGGCCGGCAACGAAGAAGATGTTAGCCCAAGAAGTGGAGTAGCACGCTGCTGTACTGCCCGACTGTAAAGCGGATGGGAGGCCAAGATATATTTTTGTGTAATAGGAACAAAAACCTACTAAACGTTACCTGCCCCTGACGATGTCAACTTTTTAGGTCCCACAATCCCCTTGGTAACTTCCTAATTATGTACGACCCAAACACTTGTTTCAAGTCATACTACTTTACTAAAGTGTAAATTAAAAAAATAATACCTCTAGAGTCAATATCAACTTTCTTTGCTTTATAACCTGCTTATAGGCAATATTCTGCAAATTTCAAGTTAATAAGGCATTTTGTGCACATTTACTGATAATTGATATATATTTACCAATTACCACCACCATGTACCACAGATATCTCTCTCTATCGGAGACTCAAGCTACCAAATAGATGGCGCTGCTAAGCAATCTCCTTACCTGCACCATTGATGATTAAACAATAAAACAACAATGAGCTACTGACATCTAAACACCTACTTGTGTAGTTTATTTTCTTGCCACCAGAACGCCTAGTCTATTTTGAGTGGTCAATTGACTCCATACAGATTAAAACAACTCACTTCCATCGAGCCCCACCAGTAGAGAGCCACTGAGCTAGACTATACCAAGGTCTACTGGATTTACTCCTGGCGGAGTAATTGCGAAGCGCAAAGTAAGGTCATTGAATGAGATCCAAAATCGCCATTTTGGATCCGACTACAAAAATCGCATTATTATTTAAATAATCCTCACCAATAATGTGAATTTACGTGTAAAGTATTACAAAATATATATATATAGAATGTGAAGACAAAATCTCATTACAGATTGTTATTTTGTCTTTTTGGCCCATAATTTGTTTTGACAGATCAATTCATTTGTTTTTCTGAATGATTCTCCCATTTGAATAACATGTGATTTTTAACATTATGGAAATAGGTTAGATGACCTTACTTCGCGCGCGCTACAAGCGATCTAGTGGACCTTGGACTATAGGGAGCTTGCAATAACGTCATTTCCGGTATCGCACGGTAGCCATACTGAGGTACTCTGTAAACATTTGTTTACGTTCTTCCGACACTTCATTGTTGCAATATTGCAGATGTCCTTTGACTAACACATCAACTGTTTTCAAACAAAGGTTCCGTATTATGACTGAAAACAAAATAAGAACGCGTAAACTCTGTTTTAAGACAATCATTTGCATGTGTTATCATTTTCTTGAACTTTTACCTGCACACATAAAATAAATAAATAAATTCACATTTAGAGTCTACCCACTCAGTAACTAAACTGATTTGCAGTGGGGGACTTTAATTTAAAGCGACTAAACCAACCCTGTAGGCTTCGAACACCATCGACAAGTGAGCGATAACCAATCAAAGATCGATATTTCAAATATGAAACATATGAATCAGTGATTGGACAGTGCGAACACCTGCGGACAAATGTCAGAATCAACAAGGCCGATTCAGAACAACTTTGAATTTATTGAGTGCTTCGTTGCTAGGACGGCTCCAAAGTCACCGTTTACTTATTCCTAAGCCAAGAAGTAATGGAATTGAATCCAGATTAGAAGTTAAAAAACTTCTGCCTGAAGCGGGATTTGAACCCGGGACCTTCTGCATTGGAAGCAGGGATGCTAACCACTGGACCAACGAGCCACCTAAAACCAATATACGGCTTGAAACTGTGATATTTCTTGGATAACCTTTGTGTCTTCTATTGACAGAACCATTGTGTATAAAATCCCTTACGGGGAAGAGGCCCAGCCTATCGGAGCTTCAGCCTTCACGGTCTGGGTCTGTAGTACCTCTGTCCGTCACTGGATGGCGTTACTTGAAGTCGATGATAGTAGTGATCCCAGTGGCAGACAGAGCAACTTCGTTAGTGGACCGGTAACGCTAGCTCAATCACTAAAACTACTCGGCGCAACAGGCGGCGAACAGTAGCACTACGTGAACGCGCGTCATCTTATTCTCGCGGTAAATTTAAACGATTTGAATTTTGAGAATTGAATCCTGAAGGTCTAGTGTTTTGCTGATAGATGGCAAGTGCTGCGTCTCCCAACAAGAAACCATCGTTCGTCGATCGACCTCAAAAGAATTCAATTTTAGTTGTTCGCCAACAGATAGAGGGGGTGTTGCTTCTTTAAATGAGAAACACATCATCCCAGCCACCATTCACGGCAGAGACCTATCTAGAGAGACATTCCAGAATTCAACGATTACTCAACGAAGTCAACATACACGTTCCAATGTTCAACGGATTTATCACCGGTCGTGTGCCAGAAATCATCGGTGAGTCTTCGTTGAGTAACCAGACTCAACTAGGAAATAGTTCGATGACCCGTTGACATACGGCGGGAATGTAGTTCAGTTTCAAAATGAATGAAGTGCTTCTGCAGTCTGTTGCAAAAGAAACAACAGCAGAGAATGTTCAAGGTTTAACTTGGGTCGTCGAAAAGCAGGCTCGAAATGTGGACCAATCCTGTTCATCAACTTCTTTAATTAGAACGTAACTAGGCCTAGCATTAATTAACTATCAGAAGAATGGCATGAAGCAAAATAAATAACTTATTGTGACAGACGTTCTATTAAGACGAAAATGACGTCTAAAATCTTCGTCGTCATAGTGTTCAACTACATTTACAGCATAATTTCTAATTTTAGTTCGTTTGCGCCTCGGTTTTAATGCGTCGTCAGAGTTTTCGGAGTCTTCAGAATATGAAATAAACGCAGAACATGCTGAAACGACCGAAGCGATGATGGGAGGAATAATTTCTAATACTTGGTACATCATTTTGTAGGTTATGGATTATCGCGCCATACCCTGGGTCATCGCTATTGTTCCAATATTCACCGACAATCGCACTCAACGATGACGTCATTTACCGTTGAGTTGGTTGCATTTTCGTTGAATTTTGGAATGCGTATTATTTATGAATTCAATATCCTTACGGCGGGAGAAATATCCATCCACCAACCACGCTGCCATAATCTGAACAAAGATTTGATCTGAATTTGTTTCTCCTGGTTTAGGCAGGGAAGGTAACCACATGTAATGAATTCTATTGATGCTGTTCTGATATGATATATTTTTCGATACAGTTATATTTGATATACAGCTGAAATGGACATCAAGGACTAATAAAAATGTCGCGGGTTTTTTAAATATAGCAGGTGGAAAAATTTGGTTGTGAAACCCAAGCTGACCCTGCCAGAAGCAGGAAACTGCGATGGATAATGAATAATGATGATGATGATATTATCAACCTTATAAAAATGAATGCTATTTCTGTTCACTTCAATTGCACGGCAGAAAGGTGTAATATGTTTCACGAATGAGGTGATTACTAATAGTAATTTATCACACAAAGATAAATGCATGAATATAATGACTATCGCATATTATCTTATTTATTTGGTAGTAGAGCTGGAAGAAAACGTTTAATTTTGCAAACGTTTACTTGATTCAAATGTTTCGCGTTCAAACGTTATACCCCTCCTGTTCACAAAATAACAAAAAAAGAGTGGTAATGTTCGTGAAAAAGAAACGTCAGCAAAACAACACAGATAAGTTATTATATTCATTGTTTATTATACCTCCACTTTTTTGTCCACAGTTCACAGTCATTTTTACTCCACTAGCAAGCTATGCCTCGTCGGCTCGTTGCCTGGTTCTCAAACTCGCCCCCCTCCCCCCCCCCCCCCCTACCCCCTCAACCCGTCAGTGGCAATATTTTAGCAATATTTTTTAATAAAAGCAGCAATATTTTTGTGGGGGGGGGGGGGGCGGCACAGGGTTAGACAAATTAGAGGCAGGGCAAGACAACTTGTCAAAAGTATTTAGCCCACTACTTTAGTACCGATACATGCCTCCACCAACAAAGTAACAAAGTACAAACCATAACAATTGTTTTAACCTACAAACAATTATACATTTTTCAAAATCGCTCATCTGGCAACGCAAAACGTTTTCCTAGTAGTATCAAAGTAGTATGAGAGTGAGTCTGAGCGAGCTAATTGTTTGAATTCGCCGGTAGGCCTATACTGTCGAAAACTTGTCCACTACATTTATGAATCGAGATTTTGCCAGGAGTTTTTCTATTCCTATCACATTCACAGCTAAGTTCGAGTCTTCCCGTTACCCATACAATATTTCTCAGAATGATACGTGTTATTTTGTCCTGAACTAGAAAATGATCTTTCGCATCCTGCGCTCGCCGAAGGTATGGTTCTATTGAAGTAGCAACAATGTAACCATGTGTTGTTCATTCACTTCATTAGTATTTACAATAACTTGCGAACGAGGTTCATTGGAAACCGTCGCAAGTTGATAACAGGCAGTAGGCACTACTAGTATATATACGTACTACATTCCAAATTGTTAGTTTTAGATTATTGGCTATTGATTATTTTAATAGTTCTGCAATAGAGCCTGCAGGGCGTTTATTTGATCACATTCTCCGCTGCTAACTATACATTTTGAAAAGACGACCGCGCAAAAATAATAGATATAATCACTAGTAAAAATGTTGTTGCCATATGATTGACCTTTTTCAGAATTGGTCCAAGACCAATAAGAGCTAATGACTACCCTCTAGATCAATATTCTGAAAATCATCTATTGTTTTCAGGGTTTTAAATTGTTATTCACATTTCACAAAAGATCACCGTGAACACCATACAATAACAACGTTCGCGACCGTAGCTTCCTTCCCCGGACACGGGTACAACGGGAGGGGAGTAAAACATAATGTCATAATGCCATAATGCTCGTTCTTCCTTGAAACTACCCAATGAGCTGTCTGTAAGCATTACAACAATAGGTCTAAAAATAGAAAAAGGTTTAGCGCCACTTGTATGTCTCTTGGAATTGATCAAGTCGATGACAATAGTGAGTCCGAACCTGCTTTCATAAAAGATCGGAAATCACCTCTAAATAAATCAATATTCTCAACGAAAAACATTAGGTCAGTATCCTGTTTACGGCTGGGCACAATAACATCAACATTCGACCAAAATGAATACTTTGTTATTTTACAAACTCCATGAAAATAGCACTTTTGAGCAATGAATAACATAGTGGGGGCAAGGAGGGGGCAAACATAAATTTTGGGGAACAATTGCCCCCCCCCCCCCGTTTCCCCCCGTAGTGCCGCCACAACAACTAATAATGCGGGAGCGGAGCCTCGGGCGATCTATTAGCAGCCTAAATTATAACGGTGTGACCCCTTGTTCTTGACTCTGATGTGTGGCTACTGGCTACCCTATTGTTATCAGCGAACACAGCGCGCTGTGAGCTTATCTATCGATCGCTATCTTGAATGACAAGCTTGGAGCCATACGAAGACAATGTTTTACACGATATTTTGGCATTGTGTACATAGTTATGTATTACAAGAGTGTATTACATTTTGAAGACAGCGAACTTCACAAAAAAAAATGCTTCCGCGGTTATTCTACTACAACTCCTACGTAGGCTTGCCAGACGTCCTGATAACATCGGGATAGGATCTTCCCGATTTTAGGTGTTGTGTCCCGCGTCCCGAGTTATCTTAAATAGGGACATATGCTGTCCCGTTACCTTCAGTACATCAATTTCCAACTAAGAAATCCAGAGCGTTTCTTACTATGGGGAATGCTATTGCTTTGAGAAACAAAATCACCACTAAAAAAAAAAAAAAAATGTGGCGTAGATTTGAAAATTTCATAGTGTTCTGTGCAAATTTGTACCAATGTTAAAATCGTCCGGAGATCATAAAAACACAGCAAGTTCATACTGGTAGCTAAAATATACGAGGGATTGCATTACAAAAACATAAATAACAAAATATTTACAAGACAAAAGCCGAATTCCAGAATTCAATGAATACCAGTTTCAGATTCATATCAATTTTCAATAAGTATCAAGTGATTAGTAGTCAATGGATTTGTACCAGAAATTAACTGTAGGTCTATCTCTTAGAGGCCAACAAACGTAGGCTAATAAACCAAAACAAAAATTAACCCGCTTCCCCCCCCCCCCCCCCCTCCACGGCCAGCATTGTTGCAGTGCCCCGATATTTTACAATCATCTGGCCATAGAGATATATAGGTGTACGACGAAGTACACCTATATATCTCTATGATCTGGCAACCCTACTCCTACGTCGCATAATGCGTTAGTTATAGTCCAGTCTTGGGGAGAAGCGCGCTGCATGCTACTTTTATCTGTAGCTGTGCCTGTAGCGTGCTACTTTATTTACAGGGCGACATGTAGCGATAGTATGCAACAATTTTTGTTGGCGTAGCGAGAAAAGTAGCGTGATATTTACGCTACTTATTACGTTTGCTAAGACAAAAAGTCGGCCCTGCAAATTGCAAAGTAACTGTTTTTGCTCACTGCGCGTTTCGAGTGACAACTGCACGTGCCGGCTCGCTTGAACACACATTGACATAGTTCTCCTTCTCTCGCTCACTCGCTCCCACCACAGACAATCAGTGTCTGCCTCTCTCGCTTGTTACAGACCGGCCGACCAGTGTCGATTGTCTGTCAAGTGTTCACTCGCGATCTAATACATCGGCATTCGGTAGCTCGTGGATGCATGTTCATCCTCCACAAAACATCATAATACTGTATAAACAAATACCTAGCAGTAGTTTACCAAAATGTTGGCCAAAAAATTACACTCTACTTTTTCGGGGCAAGTAGCTGTAGCGATAGCACGCTACTTTTTGAAAGTAGCGTCCCCAAGACTGGTGATAGCACAGATGGTTGTCTGTGGTGATAGTGTTCAAGTTACTCGGTGTAATATTGTTTTCATTTTATTTACAATGAATTAGGCACTAGTAACGTATCGTAAATTGAAATTAAATAAAGGGTTGGTAGGGGCGGTAGTCCTTGGCATAGGCGCCGACTTGTTAACATTTCAGGGGGGGCTCAGAAAGGAATCGCATAAAAACTAGGGTTACCATATTTCAAAATTCATATTAATATTATTATAATTCATATTATCTATCGAGGAGAAAAAACACGGGTGGTTTGGGGGGCACAGGCCCCCAATAATAGCGCCGCAGGCAAAATTTAAAAAAATCAGGCCTTTAGAGCGCGTTCTAAACGTTTCAGAAAAAAATACCGTACTGAATGCAATACCGAAATACTGTCGTTTTTGTAGTGCAAAAACCAAAAAAACACCAGCAAAAATTAGACCGATGACGAGAATTATTTAGTAATTAATTTTGGGGCTTAGAAAGTTGGGAGTAAGTAAGGGATTCTACAAGATAATGCTTGCCTTCAATATCAGTTTTTTAAATACTTGAACCTTATTTGCTTTTGGATTTTGGTACCTGAGAACGTTCTGGACTGCAAGTATCTGATATTTCAAGCTAGAAATCACAATATGTTTTAAATTTGAATTCAGAAAAACAACAAAAAATTTAATGTAAATTGAGGGAATTATGACCTGATGACTAAATCGTTTTTATTTATTTTTATTATTATTATTATTATTATAATGAACTTTTTCTTCAAACAAAAAAGTACAAACTTCAAATCTCAGGGGGGGCTCAGCCCCCCCTGGGATTTGTCAGGGGGGGCGCTAGACCTCAAGCCCCCCCGTAGTCGGCGCCTATGGTCCTTGGTATAAACACTAAACAGTATATGTTGTCTCTTGCTTCTTTTGAGTTCTGAAGATTTTTTTTAAATGCAATGTAAATGCAAAATTACGTTTACGAGGGCACTTCCCGCTGCTCACCATAACCATATTATCTTGCCAATGTAATTTTATAGCGACAATATACCTACTCTTGTACTAAATCAATAGGCCTTATTACTTACGTACTAAATCAATAGGATTATACTTTACACAAGAATGTTTATAAAATCATTGTTCCCCTTATATGATACTAGATTGGTTTTATTAATGCAATGAAAATTGACTCCGAAATTGCTCAAAATATGTAGACCTACCAAAAGGCATTATTTTCGTAAAAAGCCACATTGAAAGCATACGTCACGAACATAGATCAAACTTTTTACAATCGCGTGTCAAATATGTAATCCGATCAGCAGTGTTTTGCAGTAGCGCCGGAACAGGGGGGGAGGGGGCAGGGGGCACCTGCCCCCCCCCCCGGACTTCGAGAGGGGAGGGCAATAAAGCCCATAATATCGATTTGATTCCCTTAGAAGTAGACAATTCTGCTAATATTCAAAGCTCAAAAATGTAAAATACTATGAACACATCTTATTACAGTCCTGTATGCGCTTTTAAAAGCTCCCGCAGGCGAGGTAGCGAAACACATTTTTCTTCGAAATCTAAGGTGTGAGATCTTTTGCACGTGCGTGCCATTGTGTGTTGCACTGAATAGATTTCTAGGAATATGACAAAGCTAGAAACAGTAACTGTGTCAGTAAAAATACTAAAATATAGTGTTGATATGGATTGTTACTTTTTAGTTTTTAGTAGTACAAGTAGTAGAGCTAGTATGTGCGCATGTGCTGGTATAACAATCATTGCGCAATAAGTTAATTTGTATGCTGAGATTCCAGACAATATTATGTTTACCTTTCTTGCCATTGTATACACAGTGGCATAAGTAGAGTTACATCGGAATGTAGCCTAGCCGTAGACCCCCCCCCCCCCCCCCAACCCCCTTCAATAACACAACTATAATGTGCATTATATTATCTTGACAAGGCTAATGTTACGTTGGTCTGCACTTGTTGCGCCATCTCAATGTAATGATAAATCCTATTTATTATTAGCAAGTTTGTGAACAAAATAGTTTAAATTTGGTTAAAGGTAAGGATCGATCCACCAAATAGTATGGAGATATTTCCCTCAGCGTTGGTGACAATACGATTGTTGTAACTTGTATTAGCTAGGCTATACCGCTATACGTTCCTTGGAAGGTTGGTGGCTGTAGCTGATAATGATTAATTTGTCATGTATTATGTATACACACACATAAACGCCTGTAAATAATGAGTAATTCATCTTCATACTGTAATGCACATTGTACGTACGTATGATGAATATGAATTATCCTTCACTAGTATTTGCATTCACATAATGCATGTGAATATTACTGTTGAAGCACACAGGTTAAAAAATAAACAATAATTAAAATACCGGAGGACCACTTTACTTGTATAAAGACTAATACTAAAACAGTTTATGGACAGTAAAAACAATGGAGCTAGTTCACATCACTAGACCTAATTACGCGTGTGATGATTACTATTACTTTTATATTTATGTTACAATCACAATTGATGACACTAAAAGATCGCTGGAGCGGATGTGTTCCCACCAGTCCGATACAATTAGGAGCCTCGACTTCGACTGACGATAAATCTTGAAGAGGAGAAGGGGGTGGTACGTCACACCATCCCTCTTAGTCAACAGGGTTGACAAAATGTAAAATGAACTGATATTAAAACACAGTAAGTATTAACATCACTTTCGTAGACACAACACCTTCTTCCATCACACACAACTAGCTCTGACAAAAAACATCTCGTATCCTAGCAACCTCCAAACAACATACACCGCCTTCTTAACTTAACAATTCCCAACCACGGTCTCCTGGATTTACTCCTAGCGGAGTATTTGCTAAGCGCAAAGCGATCCAGTGGACCGTGTTCCCAACAATTACTTTTTAGTTATTTGTAATTAGTTGGTAATTGGGTGTATATATAAAGTGTATTGCACCCTAGTGGTTCCCAACCGGGGTGCCGTGAACCTCTGCAGGGGGTGCCGCGAAATTTTCGTTGAAATTGAAAAAAATCATTAGTTTCTGAATGTTTTGAAAATAAAACAAAATATTTATTTTGAGTCGTTTTAACAGTACCTACAAACGAAAACATATCTTAGTTTGATAATAGTCAAACCACAATAGAATTTTCACTGAAACATATTATATTACATCACAACATTTTCTACAGTAGATACACTCTCACCTTCGAACCCCCTCAACCCCGAATAACAGTTCAGAAACACTTGAGAAAACAGGATTAAATTTCTACGGTAGATGTATCTGTTTGAGGTAGACGATTCAGCGTTAACGAATATTAAATTAAAGAAAAAAGCAAGACTTCTATAAGTTGAAGAGGAAATTATAGTATCTTTGTCCACTAACCGGCCACAAATCAAAGATATTTGCAAACCGTCAAAGCTAGATTTCTCACTGTATGTACGTATATCCAACTATAAGTAAGTGGTGTGGTAGCCAGTGGCGTAACTAAGGGGGGGGTTTAGGGGGTTTAAACCCCCCCCGAAACTACATCGAAAATGATTTTACTTAATACTACATTTACTTAATACTATATTGTAAGATCCTTAAACCACTTCAGTGTATAACAATCGCAACAAACAACATTTTCATTATATTTATCATACCATGCACTTCACTTAGATAAGATATATAATTTCTTTCAATAATTCAATTATATTATTAATATGTTCATCTGCAACTAATACACCTTTCGCTCGAACCAGTAAAAGTGAGGGTACCTTTAAATAAAAATGCATTAATCTAATATTACAATATCACGGTCTGTGAATTCAAATTTCAATAACGTATGTGACTTGTGACCACAATGTTTCACTTTATGTTGAGATTATATTGAACAACCATTAAACATTAAAAACACAATTTCTATGCAATTCTTATTTAGAACTATTCTACTGTAACACTGTAACTTCAATATAATACAAACAAATGAGTAGTGTTTCGAGTAGTATTCTTTGAGTCCAAAAGGCACGAAATAATTATAGAAGTGAAAAAAAATTTCGCCTTCGGCGAAATGGCCTCCGGCGGCTGGGGCTTCGCCCCAGACCCCTTTCAGTCCCCTCATCTCACTTTTCCCTAATAACCCCCCCCGAAATAATTCCTGGTTACGCCACTGGGTAGCCTACAGTAATTAAATCATTGAATCAAATTAGCAAAATGATGATTTTTCCCAATTCTCGTAATATACTTGAAAAATTATTGGGTTTTAGCATGGGCGTTAATGATTGTGGATGGGGGGGGGGGGGGTGCTGCGTCTCCACTGAATGTAGGCTTGGGGTGCCTTGAGTCAAAAAAGGTTGGGAACCTGCTATAGCGGGTTTTTCTATGAAAATTTAATTTTTTATGCCAAGTACATTACAAATTGGTGAATCGATCCTTACTTTTATCTTTCATTTTGGGTTTTCAATCAATAGAGGTACCGTCGTTCCGATTTACCAATCTCTATTGAGGATCTAAGTTACCTCATCCATGATTGAGTGAGAGTTTGACGTACTGATGGGGCTTGTACCTTGGGATCATACGTTCATACATTAACCGGATAAAGTATACACAATGACGAAGGTTCACTAAGACACTGGTAGATCAATTTCTCAACACTCCCCTAACTTCTATTTGAGTATTTTCTAAGCTAGTCTGCAAAGAGTGCTTATTAATAGAGAAAGAGTTGCCAATAGATGTAGAAATGTAATTAAAATGTAATTATAGTTCATGTTTAAGAATTTCATTTCGTTTCATTGCATTTCATTTCATTTATAAAACTGTTTTTGGTACACCCATGAGCATATTATAAGAAACATGCAAGTGCTATAAATTAAATAAATATGCACATCTAAATTAAAATCAATTTGTTAGATATTTGATGTAACCCCCCCCCCCCCCCCACGAAAAAGTCAAATAAATTATATTAATTGCATTGGTAAATTACCTTATGTTATAATGAAGGGATTCTTGAGTTAACCAAATCAGCTAAACTACGGTAGGGACAAATGATAACAGATGGAACTTTTTTGTAAGAATATCTACTCATGGCCATTTCTATACTGCAATTAATTGTAGTTAATGCACACTGTGCCTCTAATAATTATGTGTACAGCAATAACATATTATGCTGTATCCACGGTACATAGAATTTGGGAGAATTTTATTTTAATTTCAAGAAACAGTAACACAGTAAATTGACAATCCCCCGTGTCAATATCAACTGAAAGTTTGACGCAAATGAACTGACCGCAACCCCAGCCACCAAAACACCCGTGTACATTATGCCGGAGGCAAACAATCCAGCCAGCGACGATAGAACGATCTCAGCCAAATCTCAGCTTTCAACGTGCGGGCGGGCAGTGATGCGCGGTTGCATTTTAACAATCCAACGTGGCAACACCGAGTAGCTATTTATAGCGAAACCCTGTCTCGCCCAAGGGCAAGGAACTTCCCTACAGCCCATGGAAGAAGACACACACCTGTCGTTCGTCCAGTTCAAGCAGGCCGAACCGATAGCATTGGGATTTTAGTGTCGATAGCCTATCCCAATTTATTTCCTTGCGAGTTGCGTACGAATTACTGGTCGTGTGTGACGACGCCGATAACAGCTGCTACCGTAGTTAGTGTTATCTGTCATACTACACTTGACGGTAACTTATTTAAAGCAGTCACGTTTTCTTTATACGGTCGACTATGATCAGATTGATCATGATGTATTAATTTTGTTTATGATTATGAAATATCATTCGGTAAGGACACTTTACACACAAAGACGATACTACCTTAATTGTTAAATTGTCAATATGATAATATGATACTAAATTGTGTCCACCTTCCACCTACAGCAATCGATAGATTTGAAAGAAAAATTAAGTCAGTGTGAGGGGGGAAGGGGGGGAGGGCACGAAGTGGCAGTGTGGTTTTCTGTTTTAATTGACAATTATTGCCTGTCACAGGATGTACAAACTACAAATAATTTCGCCGCAACCCTCACTCCCCGCCCTAAGTCAACGAATGATATCATGGGGTTTTATATCGCAAAATGTGCATAAGCACGAGCAGATCTATTCTAAATCAGGAAATAGAGAAAAGTGAATGAATGCCAAACACCGAGATCGGTATAGCAGGTAATAATCCTCAAATCAAATAGTACAAACGAGGGGATTATTTTTTTTATACATATGCCCGAGGCCTTGTTGATTCTGGCATTTGTCCGCAGGTGTTCGCAATGTCCAACCACTGATTCATATGGATTATATTTGACATATCAACTCTTTCAATCTTTGATTGGTTCCCTCGTCGATGGTGTTTGGAGCCTACAGGGTTGGTTTAGTCGCTTTAAATTAAAATCCCCCACTGAAAATCAGTCTTGTTACTGAGTGGGTAGACTCTAAATGTGAACTTATTTAAAGAATTATTAATTATCATTGAATTTTGAATTATTGATTTAAATCTTTAGTATTGATTTAAATCATCAATATTAGTGTCTCAAAAATACAATAAAGTAAATAAAATGAAAAAGCTGGCGCGCGAATCACAACTCTTGTATTTTTTGCTGAAATTTAGAAAAAAAAATAGCACTTGAGTGTTGTTAATTTAAATCAACGATTTTCATTATAGAAAGGGTCGAAAAAAACACTGGTGTACAAGCGAGCGTACTACTACTACTGGCTAGTCAGCTAGACCTTATCTGGTATTATCAATTGAATTAGCATTGTTTTAGTGGTATAATTTTAGTGTGGTAGTAGCAATAGTATTATTTGGGGTTTATCATCTAGACTAATTACACTTACATAGTACCGAAAAACGTTCAAAGCATACATCGACAAAAAAGTAAAAGGACAGGCTGCGCGACATACACGAAGGTATAGGTCCATCATTGCACAAGTTCATTGTGAAGGTTAGAAGCATAAGAAGCGAATTAATAAAAACATACTAATAAAACATTGAAATACCACTGCACAATTATAATTGTTACAATATAGAAAGTGGGATGTATGGTAATTAATAGTTAACATTCCATTAATGTGTTACCCCTAATTCTGGGAACCGACAGTGAGTGGTAGATCGTACGTAACTCAAGATTCCGGAGATAACGAGTCGTTTCCCGCTACCAACAACCCTGAACAAAAGTTAGTCCTCTTAAAATGTAATTGCATGGACATTCACTCCACCTTCCATCTGAACCTTCTAATTACGTAGTTCAATACCGAAATCTGGACACACTGGAAATGGATTGTATTTTTCCTTCTAGATATTATGGTATTATAATTAGTTAAAATCTTCTTTTATCGAGACTGCCGATGATTAAACAGTTATCCGACAAGAATTGATGATATAAAAGGTATATATCTAGGTATTATTAAAATACGTAATGTTGTATTCAATATTATATTGGAAGACATTGTAGCCACCTCATAATCAGTAAAATCGTACCTAAACAAGAAGATTCTATGCACTGGTTGTTGTACTCCATTTGAATTTACCGCAGTCGAAAGTGTTTACTACTACATCGGCAAATAGTCGTCTGAGCGCCGTGCCCGGCGATGCGTGGCGTGGTAGTTTCTCTGTCCAGCACTAGGGCGACAGTGATTACCGACATTACCGACTTAAGCAACGCATTCTGGTGGTCGACAGAGGTACGGCCACTAAGGCTGAGCGGCCATCTTCTTGGGTCTCTTCCCCGTAAGGTATTTTAAACTCAATGACAGAACGAATGTAAACAAGCAATGAGTACCTCATAATGGCCGCCACGTGACGTCTATTGAAAGCTACGTATACAAGCTCACCATCATCTTCTTAGCCCTGCCATCAACATAGCCGACCGGCCCGGCGCTCTTGACCAGCCCCGTCTTACTGATGACGCTAGGCCGCTCCTCATCGCTCGGCTGGTACGAATCCTCGGTGCTCTGGCTCTCGCGTCTGTCGTAGAACGTCGCCGACGCAGCCATCGGACTCTGCTCAAGGTCGGAGCCCTCGGTGCTGACGCTCTCGCGCTGACCCGAGCTGCCCTGCAGGTCGTACTCGGAGCTACCCTTGTCCGACGTCGACCGGTCGATGCGCTCTCGCTTGGCCGGGGGAGTCGGGAAGTCGGAATCTGTCTCGCAGCCGGAACTGCCTCCGCTGCTGTCTGCAAAGAACAATAGTTTACGTTTCTTTTGTGTTAGACGGCGGACGAATTTCGGCCCTGGCAGTTTGAAATAAAACGGGGTAATTGAAAAGATGACAAACTTTATTTTTTTTTATGTTTTTTATTTATTCAATTTGAAGGTGTAATTTATTTTTGGAGTGTAATAAAATAAAAAATAAACAGTAGATGACACCTTCAAATAGAATAAATAAAAAAAGCATTGAAAAACATAAGGTTCGTCAACTTTACGACTAGGCCTACCTAAAACGACCCTGTTGCAATCCCTCCCCACCGAACAGTCAGTTATGTCATTTGTGTGTCGCGTGTCTGAGAATGTCGGGCCCGAAGAGCTGCCGACAGTAGCCCGACATCTGCGTCGTAGCCGTCCTTACATACTTTATATTATAAAGAAAAACTATACTAGCCCCAAGGCGAAAATTTTTCACACCATTATTTTGTTAAGAAAGCATATAAACATGTTTAAAAATCGATAAGTGATGATAGTTATGTTGAATAACGTTTTGAATTGTGAACACCACTTAGGCCTTAAGAATAAGCTTTCCCAACACTGGCAGTTGTATATTTCAAAGTATATTGTTTTCCAGCCATCTACAAATACCGACTTCTAGGTTGTCCACTCGCATCGTGTAATTTGTACTCGCAACGAGGGAGCGGGATGTAGCTGGGGTCGGGGGCAAAGCCCCTGCCGCCGGAGGCAATGTCGCCGAAGGCGAAACAATTTTCGGTTCTCCATGATGCTTAGTGGTCTAAAACGCGTTTTGAGGTGAAATCTTATCATGAAAAACAATGAAACTAGAGTCAATATTGCATTGATAATTCTTTACGTCATATAGGTCTAGGATAGGAGTTCGATCCTCTCCTTTGAGAAGTAGTCTTATGGCTAGTGCTGCGCTGGATCGGATTTCAGTAGGCGCCGATAGAGATCCTATATAAGCATACGCGATCAGCCTGATTTGTCAGTCAGCTATTTTATGGAAAGTGATTTTGTAATGACATACGACTTAAAAACTGTTTCATTTTTACTGAGCCTATAGCCATTATAAATGGGCAAAATGGTACTTGCAGATAAAACAAAGTTTACTCGCAAACTATCGAAAGTCACTCTCAAGTATAGCGAGCTAGCGAGCGACCTTCTTCTCTTGAGATCTTGAGGGTTCTCGTTTCTTATTAATTTGTTTAGAATGCAAGGGTTCTAGCAACACCGAAAGACAACAATGGAACAAATGAATTGAACTGATGGACAAACCATCAGCTGTCAAAATAATAAAATTGCAACCATAGAAATAAAAACAAGTGTAGCAATAGTAACTGCTCGCCATTTAAAACTTTTAATGATAGACAACGACTAAGTGAAAGTTTTGTATGTGTATTTGTTTGTTTTTTGATTTGTTTTCCAAAATCAGACGAAATTATTTTTTGACAGCTTGTTGTTTGTCCATCGATTCAATTCATTTGTTTCATTGTTGTCTTTTGGTGTTGCTAGTGCCCTTGTAAAAATCGATAAATGATGAAAGGTGTTTCGAACAACATGTTGAACTGCAAATTAATGAAAGAACTTTCCCAACACTGGCAGTTGGATACTTCAAACTATATTGTTTCCTATAATTTGTTTAAAACGCATATAAACACGTTTAAAAGTCGATAAACGACGATAAGTATGTGGAACAACATGTTGAACTGTAAACACCACTTTAATAAATTAAACTTGAGAAATTTCCAGCACTGGCACATTTTATATTTCAAACTATACTATAAAAAAGTAAGCCCTGAGGAGGAAGGCGGACATCTTTGTAGCACTTTCAGATGGTCTATATGCCCCTTTTCCCTTACATGAGATACACATTATGGTCGTCTTACTATTGTTTCATAATCTATATAGCGTAAGATATTTTCAGGGGGTTGGGTGGTGGCCCTCGAGGGGGCCCCTACCCGGGGGGGCCCCGTACGGGTTTCCGTAGTTCCGTACCCGCCAGTCCGCCCCTGGCCTTATACAGTTTTCACTGTGATCTAAGTTTATACAGTTGAGTAGACCCTACAGAAATATAGACCTATAGGCCTAGGCCTAATATAATAACTTAGTGGTTTAGGTAGGCTAGGTAATGGCTAGGTAGGCCTAGTAGGCCTAGACCTAGGACTAGAATTAATTTTTAGGCTTGGCACACCTAGGCCTAGGGCTAGGATGGGGGGACCAGGTGCAGGAAAGTGTAAGAAAGGGATATAGAAACTTAGGGTTTGTTATGAGGAATTTGAAGGGAGCTAGTAGGGAGGTAAAGGATATGGCTTACAAAACAGTGATACGGCCTATATTGGAATATGGTGGTGCGGTGTGGGATCCATATAGGAAAGGGGAAGTCATGGAATTGGAAAAGGTGCAGCGTAGGGCGGCAAGGAAGGTTACAGGACAAGTTAGGAGATGGAGGTATGTGGAAGATAGGTTAGGGAATGTGGTAAGGGCTTATGATAGTGTTACAGCAATGATGGGGGAATTGGGTTGGGAGTCCTTAGAGGAGAGACGGAGGAGTGATAGGATGTGTAATTTATATAGAGCAGCTAGGGGGAAAGGAGGGTGGGGGGAAATCCAGAGCAGGTTGCAAAAAGGAGTTTATAGAGGGAGGGGGGATCATAATTGGAAGTTTCAGCGTCGGGTAGTGAGAAGTGATCTGGGTAGGTTTGGTTTTGTTGAGAGAACGGTAAGGGAATGGAATGAGTTGCCCGAGGAGGTTGTTGAGTGCGATTCAGTAAGGGAATTTAGAAATAGATTGACGAAAAGGAGGTGACGAGGGAGGGTGGGGAGGGGGGAGGTTTGGATAGGTTGCCACCGGGTAGTTGTGGCCCATTTGCAGCCTTTAAGTATTTTAATCTTAATCTTAATCTTAGGCCGTGTCAGCCAAACAAAATATATAACCTAGGCATAGGCCTAGCCTAGGCCTATTGGGCTTTGAAACTGACAGGCGTCACCAACTGGCTTCTATGCAATGGTTATAAATAGGTAGGGCTAAAATTAGACTTAGCCTGGCCTCGCATATTTCGTATTCTCTACTCACATGATATGTACAGTGCATAGATCACATCTAGTATCTACGTTTACACTTACCGGATAGTCTAGAGCCTTTGAAATCACTTTTAAAAAGTGCCATTTTAGGTTATGGCAGGCTAACTAAAAAAAATGAAGTAACGTATATACGGATACAATCTAAAATATGCTATCATATAAGTCATAAAAATAAATCTTATATATTCACTAAAAAAAATAGAAATTGTATACATGTATACAATATATTGCATAAACTTCAAAATAGCAAACTTGTTATTGTTGATACGATACAGATTACAGCCAAGTTGAAGCAGGCCTACCACACTGAGCTTGATGCTTTTACATTTTCAAAGAGCAATACTGCCAACATACGAAAGAAAAGAAAGAAAGAAATGTATAGCAAAGATCCCTCATTCATTGAAGAGAGACCAGAGAATGTTGCGTAAAATTAAATTTATCAGGGCTAAGCAAACTCCGATGATACGCTTCATTTTCATAAGTCAGAGATACGAGAAGGCAGCAAACAACAAACACAACACCGGCTTCCATGCGAACCGATGACCAATCACAGCGCCTGAAAAGGACGTGAGATACGCACTATTTCAAATATTACATTTCACCTTGAATTTGGACCGGGCGCCACCAATGACAATGGATGGCAAACCAAATACGTATAACTATAAACATTATATTATATACACAAATGATTTGCAGGCCAAACTTTGCATTTTGATTTGCATTTTTTAAACTTTTAGTTTTGTCGTATGTAGTTGATAGTTTGTAGTTGATAGTTTTATTCTGTAACTCTGGTCCGGGGCGGTTTTAGGGGGTGTGCAACCTGTGCCCACGCACAGCGCAAAATAAAACAAGTGAACACTTCTAGTAGCGGATAATCACTGTTTTAAAGTAACATGAATTATGTAGTTACTTTTTTCGTTGAACGTTTCTATTAGTGGCTTCTTAAAGATTTTCCAAAAAATTGCCTGCGGCGCTATTATGGGATACTTTTTTTTTACAGTTATTATTTTTTTTACAGTTACCCAAATACGCCACTGGATTCTACAAAAATATTTTTTGAATGTATTACACACAATTTTTGCTTCACTATAGAGAAAGGGTCTAAACAAGTCTAAAAGGTTATAGATACATTTTGTTTGGGAGGGAATTTCCCAACAATTTCGGCTAGCAAAACATTTGGAGACATATTCCAGGCGAATGGTGACCTCTATTTTACACACGATCATAGAATGACCTTTCACAGCTAAAGAAAAGAGCCATGTTGTACCAATTGGCTTTTACGTTTCACTTCTTGCATATAATACATAAGTTGCCTATAACAAAAAAGGTATTTTTTTGTAGGTCTACAAGTACAACTAATTAAAATACTCAAAAAACATTCTAACAATCAAATTTTTCCGGGGCAACGTGCCCCGTACCCGCATTAACTGGGAGGCTACCCCCCCCCCCCCCAAGACTACTCATTGATTAATATAACGTAGATAGGGCGCAAAAATTAATTTAGTCACAGGGCGCCAGATACTCTAGAACCGGCCCTGGTCTGGTCTCTATAGGCCATTGTGTTACCCCAGGGCCGTAGCAAAGCTGTAGTCTGGTAAGTTTCTGTACTTCTACTTGGTGGGTTCCCTTCTGTGTGTTCATACCGCCCACCACTCCCATCTACCACGTAAGTTCCTCATCGCGTCGCTGAGGCGTCGGCGTTGGGGTAGAACACGCGAGCTGACCGCCGCTGTAGCGTCAGCGTTGGGGTAGAACACGCGAGCTGGCCGCCGCTGTAGCGTCAGCGTTGGGATAGAACACGTGAGCTGACCGCCGCTGTAGCGTCAGCGTTGGGATAGAACACGTGAGCTGGCCGTCGCTGTAGCGTCAGCGTTGGGATAAAACACGTGAGCTGACCGCCGCTGTTGCGTCAGCGTTGGGGTAGAACACGCGAGTTGACCGCCGCTGTTGCGTCAGCGTTGGGGTAGAACACGTGAGCTGGCCGTCGCTGTAGCGTCAGCGTTGGGATAAAACACGTGAGCTGACCGCCGCTGTTGCGTCAGCGTTGGGGTAGAACACGTGAGCTGACCGCCGCTGTAGCGTCAGCGTTGGGGTAGAACACGTGAGCTGACCGCCGCTGTAGCGTCAGCGTTGGGGTAGAACACGATAGCTGTCCGCCGCTGTAGCGTCAGCGTTGGGGTAGAACACGATAGCTGACCGCCGCTGTAGCGTCAGCGTTGGGGTAGAACACGTGAGCTGACCGAAGCTGTAGCTTCAGCGTTGGGATAGAACACGTAAGCTGACCGAAGCTGTAACATCAGCGTTGGGGTAGAACACGTGAGCTGACCGCCGCTGTAGCGTCAGCGTTGGGGTAGAACACGCGAGCTGACCGAAGCTGTAACATCAGCGTTGGGGTAGAACACGTGAGCTGACCGCCGCTGTAGCGTCAGCGTTGGGGTAGAACACATGAGCTGACCGCCGCTGTAGCGTCAGCGTTGGGGTAGAACACATGAGCTGACCGAAGCTGTAGCGTCGGCGTTGGGGTAGAACACGATAGCTGACCGAAGCTGTAGCGTCAGCGTTGGGGTAGAACACGATAGCTGACCGAAGCTGTAACATCAGCGTTGGGGTAGAACACGTGAGCTGACCGAAGCTGTAGCGTCAGCGTTGGGGTAGAACACGATAGCTGACCGCCGCTGTAGCGACAGCGTTGGGGTAGGACACGCGAGCTGACCGCCACTGTAGCGTCAGCGTTGGGATAGAACACGTGAGCTGACCGCCGCTGTAGCGTCAGCGTTGGGATAGAACACGTGAGCTGACCGCCGCTGTAGCGTCAGCGTTGGGGTAGAACACGTGAGCTGACCGCCGCTGTTGCGTCAGCGTTGGGGTAGAACACATGAGCTGACCGAAGCTGTAACATCAGCGTTGGGGTAGTACACGTGAGCTTACCGCCGCTGTAGCGTCAGCGTTGGGGTAGAACACGTGAGCTGACCGCCGCTGTTGCGTCAGCGTTGGGGTAGAACACGCGAGTTGACCGCCGCTGTTGCGTCAGCGTTGGGATAGAACACGTGAGCTGGCCGTCGCTGTAGCGTCAGCGTTGGGATAAAACACGTGAGCTGACCGCCGCTGTTGCGTCAGCGTTGGGGTAGAACACGTGAGCTGACCGCCGCTGTAGCGTCAGCGTTGGGGTAGAACACGTGAGCTAACCACCGCTGAAGCGTCAGCGTTGGGGTAGAACACGATAGCTGACCGCCGCTGTAGCGTCAGCGTTGGGGTAGAACACGTGAGCTGACCGAAGCTGTAGCTTCAGCGTTGGGATAGAACACGTGAGCTGACCGCCGCTGTAGCGTCAGCGTTGGGGTAGAACACATGAGCTGACCGAAGCTGTAGCGTCAGCGTTGTGGTAGAACACATGAGCTGACCGCCGCTGTAGCGTCAGCGTTGGGGTAGAACACATGAGCTGACCGCCGCTGTAGCGTCAGCGTTGGGGTAGAACACATGAGCTGACCGCCGCTGTAGCGTCAGCGTTGGGGTAGAACACGTGAGCTGACCGCCGCTGTAGCGTCAGCGTTTGGGTAGAACACATGAGCTGACCGAAGCTGTAGCGTCAGCGTTGGGGTAGAACACGATAGCTGACCGCCGCTGTAGCGTCAGCGTTGGGGTAGGACACGCGAGCTGACCGCCGCTGTAGCGTCAGCGTTGGGATAGAACACGTGAGCTGACCGCCGCTGTAGCGTCAGCGTTGGGATAGAACACGTGAGCTGACCGCCGCTGTAGCGTCAGCTTTGGGATAGAACACGTGAGCTGACCGCCGCTGTAGCGTCAGCGTTGGGGTAAAACACGTGAGCTGACCGCCGCTGTTGCGTCAGCGTTGGGGTAGAACACATGAGCTGACCGAAGCTTTAACATCAGCGTTGGGGTAGAACACGTGAGCTGACCGCCGCTGTAGCGTCAGCGTTGGGGTAGAACACGTGAGCTGGCCATCGCTGTAGCGTCAGCGTTGGGATAAAACACGTGAGCTGACCGCCGCTGTTGCGTCAGCGTTGGGGTAGAACACGCGAGTTGACCGCCGCTGTTGCGTCAGCGTTGGGATAGAACACGTGAGCTGGCCGTCGCTGTAGCGTCAGCGTTGGGATAAAACACGTGAGCTGACCGCCGCTGTTGCGTCAGCGTTGGGGTAGAACACGTGAGCTGACCGCCGCTGTAGCGTCAGCGTTGGGGTAGAACACGATAGCTGTCCGCCGCTGTAGCGTCAGCGTTGGGGTAGAACACGTGAGCTGACCGAAGCTGTAGCGTCAGCGTTGGGATAGAACACGTGAGCTGACCGAAGCTGTAACATCAGCGTTGGGGTAGAACACGTGAGCTGACCGCCGCTGTAGTGTCAGCGTTGGGGTAGAACACGCGAGCTGACCGAAGCTGTAACATCAGCGTTGGGGTAGAACACGTGAGCTGACCGCCGCTGTAGCGTCAGCGTTGGGGTAGAACACATGAGCTGACCGAAGCTGTAGCGTCAGCGTTGGGGTAGAACACATGAGCTGACCGAAGCTGTAGCGTCAGCGTTGGGGTAGTACACATGAGCTGATCGAAGCTGTAGCGTCAGCGTTGGGGTAGAACACGATAGCTGACCGCCGCTATAGCGTCAGCGTTGGGGTTGAAAACGTGAGCTGACCGCCGCTGTAGCGTCAGCGTTGGGGTTGAAAACGTGAGCTGACCGCCGCTGTAGCGTCAGCGTTGGGGTAGAACACGTGAGCTGGTCGAGCTCAGATATTATACACAGGGCCGGTTCTAGAGTATCTGGCGCTTTGTTACAAAGTGAAGTGTTGCGCTCTTTTTTCGTGAAATTAATCAATGAGGAGTTTGGTATGGTAGCCCTCTAGCTCAGGCGTGTACGGGGCGCATAGCCCCGGAAAACATTGTATTCTTAGGGCGGGAGTATTTCAATTAGTTTCGGGCACAAAAAAAATACCTTTTTGGTTACAGAAAAACTAACATTTAGCAAATATACATTACATACTCTACTTAGCCACTAGGCATAACATAACATGGCTCCCGTCTTTAGTTGTGTTGTGCCGACAAGTAGATTGATTACCAGTCAATCTATTATCGACACCTGGAGCTTGATTTACTTACTGATATTGGGAATGAGAGGGAAGGATTCTCTAGGTTAAGTCATAAGCCTTGTAAGAATGAAACGATTTAATAATACAATTAAAACTGTTACTTACAAAAGACTATCACTTGAATTATCCCTAAAATCTTAAATCCTTAACGAACACCGTATCAGCTAGGCCGCCAGATTACAAGAGAGCGATTGCAAGCTCCTGCAGCAAGGAGTGGGGGGGAGGGGGTTACCTCATCCACTCCTGGTTCCCACAATGTTAGCTTATGGAGTACAGTCATATGTAATATTGAACAGTGATCAGCCTCAAATCCCCATATTCTTCTTGTCAGTCAACAAACTTTTGGACAGGCTTGTACTGTCTACTCTGCTATCTCGGGTAGCAGTGACCCAGTGACCGAGGCCTGCAGTTTGCAAGCTAGTCAGCTGGCCAATGCAGAAGGTCCCGGGTTCAAATCCCGCTTCAGGCAGAAGTTTCCTAACTTCTAATGTGGATTCAATTCCATTACTTCTTGGCTTAGGAATAAGTAAACGGTGACTTTGGAGCCGTCCTAGCAACGAAGCACTCAATACATTCAAAGTTGTTCTGAATCGTCCTTGTTGATTCTGGCATTTGTCCGCAGGTGTTCGCACTGTCCAATCACTGATTCATATGTTTCGTATTTGAAATATCGTCATCGATCTTTGATTGGTTATCGCTCACTCGTCGATGGTGTTCGAAGCCTACAGGGTTGGTTTAGTCACTTTAAATTAAAGTCCCCCACTGCACAAATCAGTTTAGTTACTGAGTGGGTAGACTCTAACTGTGAATTTATTTATTTATTGTCTTGAAAAGTTATCTCATCATATTCATGATTACCCAATTATAATTTACCAATCAATCAATGGATGTTGATTAAAAGGCTTCCCTCCGCACATCACAGTGGCAAAAGATCATTCTATTATCGTGTGTAACATAGAGATCGCCATTCACCAGGAATATGTATCCAAGTGGTTTGCTAACCGAGGAGAAAGATACTCCACAACAGCAATTTTTTGAACGTCAGTACCTATTTTTCAAGTGGTTTTAATGCGTTTTAGAAGAAGCGACTATAGTAGAAACGTTCAACATAAGAAGTAACTACTTATGTATCATTATAATAAGAAAATGCTCTGTGTGACGCGTTGATAAGCGAGCGGGTTCAAATCTATGAACTCTCTGGCAAAAAGCTAATAAAAACAACGTTTAACAACAATAGAATTATGCGCATTGGACATTTTTCTATGGCTATTATACTTCCCGACATTCTTGAATGCTGTGCAATGTACGTTGCTTAGAATTTTCGTTGTCATTTTGTCTAGTGTTTTCTACGTGGTCCGCCACAGTTACTAACACTTTTTGACAGCAATACAAATGTAATTTCTGCCCCTAATACGCATCAGATCACGTTTAAATTAGTATATTCGTGATAGGACTAAAATTTACTATACCTTACATTTTGCCGTTACTGTGTTACTGTCTTTCGAGTAACTTTAATGTCACTTTGCCGATACTCATTAAATCGCCATAAAATGTGCATATTCGTGTTCGTAAAAATCTTTATAAAAATATTGCTATCTCCCATTTTGACGCCATTTTGATTCAGAAAAATATTAAACAGTAACTATGGTGTAACTTTGTAACTTTTTGAATGATGTTGTCACAAAACTAGACACCTTCAAATCACATCGAGGCTTGTGAAAAGTCCAAATTTTAACTTGATCAGATTTTCCGTTCGACCGCTATCGACAGAAATAATAATAATACAAAAAACAAACAGAACGAGTGTCATAAAAGTCTAATGACCTCATAGAGTGGAATACAGATTATATGTTTAGTTTCTTTAGTTATTGCGCCTTGGCCGAAGCTTTGAGCGCAGATAACGGAATCCGCTGTCTGTGCTTTGAGTATAAGACCACTTACGTTGGGTAGAGCTACAACGCCAGTACAAGTTTGTCTAGCGCCTCGTGTTGGTTAGATGATTACCGCGCATGCTTGGCGAGATTATACTACCCGACTACCATACGTCAACCGGTACGACGTGGCAGTTTGTCCACCGCCTCTTACAGCCTCACTTACGCTTGTTGGCTAGTAGAAGATCACCGCGCATGCTTGGCGAGATTATACTACCCGACTACCATACGTTGACCGGTACGACGTGGCAGTTTGTCTACCGCCTCGTACAGCCTCACTTACGCTTGTTGGCTAGTAGAAGATCACCGCGCATGCTTGGCGAGATTATACTACCCGACTACCATACGTTGACCGGTATGACGTAGCAGTTTGTCCACCGCCTCGTACAGCCTCACTTACGCTTGTTGGCTAGTAGAAGATCACCGCGCATGCTTGGCGAGATTATACTACCCGACTACCATACGTTGTCCCGGTACGACGTGGTAGCCAAACAACCACTAACGTTGGTTCTCTGCCCTGAGTAGATACTCAAAGGTCGATGGTCTCGAGATGAAAAAAGTTGTTATTCTCGAACGCAAATATTGACGTAGGCAAATAACGCTATCAATGTCATAGGTCAATGACGTACATCATTTATTTATTTATTTTATTATAATTAAGCACACTGTAGGGCATAAGGCCCTCTTTAGCTTGATGAGTGATGATTGATGAATAATAATGAGGAAGGGAGGAGGGGATACCTGGTACTGGCACGTAACCTACTCCTGTTGATTAGTACAAAGGGGACCATCGGCTTTACGTCCCATTCGAAAGGACGGTGTAACTTTGACCAGTCATATAGGTTCCTCCACTTACCTGGACTGCCGAGCAGTTAACGAGAAGAACGAAGCTGTTACACAAGCTTTCGAACCCTCCAATCCGCTCTAACCAACGGCAACTAGTGTTTCAGAGGAGACTGGTCATCCATCCACCTCCTGTTCTAGCCCAAGGTTGCTTAACTTAGGTGTTTGTATGGGAACCGGCTAAATAACAGACTGTCAATGGAAATAAATAAATCATAAACAAATCTCAATATTATAGTGTGACGTAAAAACGATAGTTTCATTCAGGAACATACGTTAGCAGTAGAACAGTTGAGTGAGTAATATAGGGTAGAGTCGCAACGCAATCAGCAGTTTGTCTACCGCCTTTCACTGTCCAACATGGTTTAGCTGGGTAGTAAAAGTTCGCCAAGCGACGCGATGACGGGGAGTTGAGTGTATGTGAGTTAAATTAACCAGGTTCGGCGAAGACATTTTTTTAAATAGGGGGTCGTTGGGGGGGGGGGGGGGGGGGGGGCAGTAAAAGGCGGCAGGCAAATTGCCGATGGCGTGGGGCCTCTACCCTATATTACTCACTCAACGGTAGAACAGTTTGTTTTTTATTAGTTTGGCTCCAATAGGCAACTGTATAAAATATGTATCACGTCGGCTGTTCAGCACCACAGGCTAGGCCGCGCACGACAAAGCGGCGCGATGGAACCTATGTCAACAGCCCTCACCGAAGCAATTATCGTTGGCGACCATCTGCAGGTGGACTCCGAACGTCTCACAAGAACTTCTTTACAAACTGTCACACTCATGTATTCATCTAGCTAGAGAGAAAAGGGACTTGAAGGTGGCTTTAAGGCAACCAAGCCGGCAAAACAATGAGGTATTGTGCACATTGGGTGTCCGCTCTGTTTTCACATTTCAATACCCGAAAAGTTCTTGAAACACTTATCACTACACAGAAGAATGTGTAATATGCGCCCAAACAAGGTTTTGTGTCGCTTAAACATTATAAACTGCATTTCTCGACAATACAAAACAGCGTTTGGCTGGGTGTTACATTGACGCCATGATCCTTATGCTGCCGGTGTCGGCGGACGTGTGTCTGGCGGACGTGTGTCTGGCGGACGTGTGTCTCAAGGACGTGTGTCTGACGGACGCGTGTCTGACGGACGTGTGTCTGGCTGACGCGTGTCTGGCTGACGTGTGTCTGACGGACGTGTGTCTGGCGGACGAGTGTCTGACGGACGTGTGTCTGACGGACGTGTGTCTGGCGGACGTGTGTCAGGCGGACGAGTGTCTCACGGACGTGTGTCTGACGGACGTGTGTCTGACGGACGTGTGTCTGGCGGACGTGTGTCTGACGGACGTGTGTCTGGCGGACGAGTGTCTGACGGACGTGTGTCTGGCGGACGTGTGTCTGACGGGCGTGTGTCTGGCGGACGTGTGTCTGACGGACGTGTGTCTGACGGACGTGTGTCTGACGGACGTGTGTCTGGCGGACGTGTGTCTGGCGGACGCGTGTCTGACGGACGTGTGTCTGGCGGACGCGTGTCTGGCGGACGTGTGTCTGACGGACGTGTGTCTGGCGGACGTGTGTCTGGCGGACGTGTGTCTCACGGACGCGTGTCTGGCGGACGCGTGTCTGACGGACGTGTGTCTGGCAGACGTGTGTCTGACGGACGTGTGTCTGGCGGACGCGTGTCTGACGGACGTGTGTCTGGCGGACATGTGTCTGGCGGACGTGTGTCTGGCGGACGTGTGTCTGACGGACGTGTGTCTGACGGACGTGTGTCTGGCAGACGTGTGTCTGACGGACATGTGTCTGGCGGACGCGTGTCTGACGGCCGTGTGTCTGGCGGACGTGTGTCTGGCGGACATGTGTCTGGCGGACGTGTGTCTGGCGGACGTGTGTCTGGCGGACGCGTGTCTGACTGACGTGTGTCTGGCGGACGTGTGTCTGGCGGACGTGTGTCTGGCGGACGCGTGTCTGACGGACGTGTGTCTGGCGGCCGAGGTCAAACCATAAACCTGTGCAACATCATACGTGCGTGATAACAACAAGAACAACAACAACAATTTAAAGAGCAAGAAAACGTAAACTTCTATTTTGTTATTCATTATTATAATCAATAGATTGCTTAGCGATCAACTTATTATACACTTATTACACAAAATCGTTAATTTTAAAGCTATCAGAACGATTCAAACATACAAACGGGTTAGTTTTTTCGCACGAATCCGAATAGTTTGTTAAAAGTTGCGAAATATTGAATCTGGCACTCTTTAATATGTACCTGTAGAAAATCACCTTATGTATAGGCGACATTTGACAGGTGAGATTTATGGGTAGCGTATAGAGCTCATTATCTCCGCTACCTGGACAAAGGTCGCGCTACGTCTGTCAGCGTCTGTGAACAATTAGGGGTCAGTAAAATGGCCCTCTGTTGACGAAAACGCCGCCACGTCTCGCGCTCACTTCCCGGAGTGAAAGGAAGCATAGGTGTTTTATTTTTGTGCTTGGCTGTACTCGTATTTCCCTAAGGAATAGAATCATGTTTATAAATAAAACGTCCACTTTGTTAGTTTCCTCGTTCATGTCCTCGGACTCTGACTTCTGTTCATGTAGGGTTTGCCTCCCCCCCCTCCCCCCCCCCCCCCCCCACACTAACACGCGCCAAGCTTTTAGCATGAGCAGCCTTAGCCTTGAGCTTAAGTGTGCAATTCCCAGCCGAGCCTTATCACTGTCCGTCTTCAATAACTTCATCTTTCAGGGGTCAGAAAAGACATTAAACTAGATAAAGTAAAAATAAAATATGATGTGCTTATTTAGACCGGCAAATCAACGGGAAATTATTATCTCCAACAACACTATTTCTATGCAAAATTAAAAGTAAGGTATTGACATATTACTTTGACGCAATTTGTAAGTCGACAAGTGAAGGTTATTAACGACATGTCAAATAAGGTCCTCCTTTGTAAATCAGTTTTTATAACTGAATAGGATAGACATTAAAGAAATAAACAAATAAATAAATACACATTAAATAAGTAAATAAATAAATAAATAAATAGATAAATAAATAGATAAATAAATAAATAAATAGATAAATAAATAAATAAATAAATAAATAAATAAATAAATAAATAAATAAATAAATAAATAAATAAATAAATAAATAAATAAATAAATAAATAAATAAATAAATAAATAAATAAATAAATAAATAAATAAATAAATAAATAAATAAATAAATAAATAAATAAATAAATAAATAAATAAATAAATAAATAAATAAATACATAAATAAATAAATAAATAAATAAATAAATAAATAAATAAATAAATAAATAAATAAATAAATAAATAAATAAATAAATAAATAAATAAATATATAAAGTATACAATACTCTATTTTAAATAGCTTCAAAGTATATCTTATATTGTCTGGGACGCTTGATGTATTTCCATGTGCTTTACTTATTAAACTCTACTTTGAACTAATTAAATATATCATTGTCCATATTATTCTTCCAGAACAAACTGTAGATGCACAGGTAGATGCTATGTAGGCCTACGGTCGTGGCCGATTTGTACTCATCCCAGCATTCGCCCTTCGCATATGGTAGAAACCACGAAAACCACCATCAGGATGGAGAACATCTTGAAGTCTTCATTCTTATTAGTTCAAAAATTTTCGTAATATTGTTCAAAATACTTGCTTTTTGCATCTCGATGTACATGTTCGGTTGGAGACCAATAAGTTTAATACTGTCATGGAGTTTTCACGGAAAAACCCCTTTGCTGATTAAATTAACGATCAACATTCACATTATTCTGCTTCCACAGCCTTTTTTATTTCAATAGATAACTCCTTATGACCTTATATATGTTTATCTTTTCTCGCCAAGCTGTCTGTAGTTTGTGGCCTAAAGGAATGGCAATTCATCAATTAAAATCGTTTCTTGTTTCTTCTTGTCAGTAAATATAATATCAGTTGTATTGCGATGTATGGTTTGGTCTGTTATGACTGCCCGGTCGTAATATAATTTGTAGTCTATACTATCTTATACCTTTTCAGGCTTGTATTTGTAATATGCAATGGTTGTGTTTATAAGGTTATACTTTATGGCAAATTTTGTATGTATAATGATGGCAAATTGGTTACGCCTATGAAGATAATCTGTTTGACAAAGCATTTTGCACCCAGATAAAATCGTCTTACAATAACTTCGGTAATGCTTTCGTCATCAATCAATGACGTGTGTACGGTCTCGGTCAACCCGAGCAGGTATTTGAATTAGCCACGGCCGCTGGCTGGTTGTCGCTCACCCACCCGTGACGGAAGAATTACCGAAGATGATGTACGATGACTGTACATGTTCAATTGTTTCGCCGTTCATATTACATTTTCTACATAAATCATCCTCTATGACGTCTTTCATCATGTATTTTTGTAATTGTTAGTCTTGAATACCTTATCTTGAATAGCGACCACAAATCCCTCTGGCTCGCTGAAAATGTCCCCGGACGTTAACCATTTGTTCAATGCTATGATACCCTATCGACGTTATCCTTTAGATTTTTTTTTTTTATAATGTCTACTTTTGTTAAGTCTTTTCTGAAATCTTTACCTCCTTTGCTGTGTCAGATTTTATTTTTTGAAGCAAGTTTAAATTTCCGTTATTTAAATTGAGGGGAGAACACGACTTGTCTGCCGACACTATAGCTCTGTGAAGTTGTGAATGTGGGCATTTTGTTTAAAAGTACTTTCTTATAATTTCAATTTGTTTCTTATATAAATTGTTATTATTTTTATTATTATTATTATTATTATTTTTACTATTATGGTTATTATTATTATTGTTGTGCCGACAAGTTGATTGATAGCCACTCAATCTATTATCGACAGCTGGCCCTGGTTTCACAGAGATGCCTTAAGACCCAGTCTTATAACGCCCGGCTAGACGTTTAGCACTGGGCTAAATAATGTAGCCCAGGGCTAAAGTTGAAAATGGGTATTACAACAGCCTGCTAACTTTTAGCAGTGGTCCAAATGTTAGCCTCGGCTTAAATATCCTGGCCGCTCGTCGATACATTTTGGCTAAATTTTGGCGCTGGTTAAAGTTGTTGACATCTACATAAAATATGGCGTCGTTGGCTATCACTGACATTGATTCCGATTTCAAAAGGTTAATACTTTCCCAGTGTTTCTTTATACATTTCCCACTAATTTCTGGCCATTTTCTATTGAGTAATTTGACAAACATTACGTATTGTTGCAGTTTCAAACAACAAATAGGGCACTAGCAACACCAAAAGACAACAATGAAACAAATGAATTCAATCGATGGACAACCTACAAGCTGTCAAAAAATAATTTCGGCTGATTTTGAAAAACAAAACAAAAAACAAACAAATAAACATACACAACTTTCACTTAGTCGTTGTCTATCATTAAAAGTTTTAAATGGCGAGCAGTTACTATTGCTACACTTGTTTTTATTTCTATGGTTGCAATTATATTATTTTGACAGCTGATGGTTGGTCTATCAGTTCCATTCATTTGTTCCATTGTTGTCTTTCGGTGTTGCTAATTTAATTTCGCAATCTTTGAACTCCGGCCCCACTGCAACAATACTTAAATACACAGCCTTCTCGAATATAATTCGTAATTTCAATCATTTTGAAGGGTAACATTGAGGCACAGCTTTCTTGAACGTCGGTTCAATAGCTCAAGAATCAATCCTAAAAATAGCCGTGTTTTGTTTCGGCAAACATTGAATATGCACCGATCAAATAAAGCTACAACAATGGAGTGGCCTAGCAACACATTGTTTGTCCGCCTGTGGTGTCACAGCCCCCTCAATTGAGTCTTGTGGTATTGCGCCGTGCGGGCAAAGCTCAAAGTGGAGTGCGCCAAGTTCGTAGCTCCCAAGGTCCGTCGATCCCCTGGCGGAGGTTCGGTAAACGGGAGTTCGACGAGCCCCCGCCAGGGGATTGACGGACCTGGGTAGCTCCTAAACGTTCCATTGTTTCACAGCCTTCTCGGGGTCTCCGAAGGCAAAGCTCGACCTAGAGAGGGCCATGTCCCTAGCTCTGTGGGGAGGCGTAACAAGTGCACAGAGAGCGTTGCGAGCGATCCGGCCAACAATCACTGAATATTGGATACACACAATTTCAACAATACGAATTTATAATTAAGTCATTGGAAGACTACATGACTTCTTTGGAATCAATGGATATTTTGCCAACAATATTCCACATTTAGGGCACTAGCAACACCAAAAGACAACAATGAAACAAATGAATTGAATCGATGGACAAAGAACAAGCTGTCAAAAAATAATTTCTTCTGATTTTGGAAAACAAAACAAAATACAAACAAATACACATACAAAACTTTCACTTAATCGTTGTCTATTATTAAAAGTTTTAAATGGCGAGCAGTTATTATTGCTACACATGTTTTTATTTCTATAGTTGCAATTTTATTATTTTGACAGCTGATCGCTTGTCCATCAGTTCAATTCATTTGTTCCATTGTTGTCTTTGGTGTTGCTAGTGCCCTGGTTCGATCATATAAAATAGATAGGCCCTTATCTACAATTACCGGCAACACACTTTTTCCATTTCGAAGAGTCACAGTTCGATTTTTATAACGTTACAAAGTTTGACATGTTGCCTTTCACGGACTTTTATCGTGAAACGGATGGTTACGTCATAACTGACTAAACATCACTGTTTATGAATGAATATGCCAATCAACCTCTTGCAACACTACACAATTATCGAAAAAACAACGTTTTCATTGTTGTCCGATCCCTGCACAAAAAAACACTGAAATAATGTTACATTATTACAAATACCCGTAATCATACCAGTGGTGTAAATTAATTGCTGGACGTAATTATTATTAATTTTGGAACCGAATAACAATATAAATACACTCATTTTAGTGAGATATTCGGCATAAATACGATCTTTGATTATCTTTGCGTGATAGGCTGATTGATATAAGTCTGTTCTGACGTCTTTTTCCCGCCATAATTATTTGTGATTTTTGACATTTTCATTGACATTTTCAGCTTACTTTCTTGACTGAAAATATTTACGAAAATGGGAAAATGAAATATTTTTGACTTCATAACATCGTCATTAATTTGATAACGACGAAACAAATTAACAGGAATATTCCCTATTCCAACGGGGTTGCGAGGTCGCCGTCGGCTTCACACTCGTCTGAGAACGAATCGTCACCAACATTTATTACCATTCTCTCAACGATCATATCGGTATCACATTCTATCTTCTTCACCTATTACGTGTCTGACGTAGTTATACCATTGTTGAGGAGTAACGTTATTGATTGCAAGCGTAACAAGTTGCTGCACATCGTTCATGTTGAAAGACGCAACGTATCTCTTAACATGACTCCAAACCATCTCAATGGGGTTGAGGTCACAGTGATACGGTGGAAGCCTGATAACGGAGTGGCCTGCAAACTTCTTGACATACGGTTTGTTTTTATTCAACAATGCCATCAATTCCACTTTGATCATTGAATCGAGGAAGGGTTTTTTATTCAAGTTGAGCCAATTTTGAATCTCACCCTTTTTTCAAATTTGGTTAGGAATTGTCTCCACTTGCACAGAGTGTGGTAGGGTGCGTTGTCGATCACTAACACGGAGTTGGGTTCCAACGATGGTAAAACACCTTGACGCCAAGCCTCGAAGCGAACTGTTGTCTCTCGTGTGTTACACATTGTCTTTTTTAGCTCGTAGCTAATATAAATATAAACAAATACACAGCTCGACACAGCTGCGTAGATTACGCGAGAGTCTCCAGTGAAACAGAACACATAAGTTATCACCACGAGCGTTTGATTACATGTAGCTCTAACAGTAAACATTTCACTCCTCTTCAACCAAGCCGAGATACTCGAATCTCGGTTGAGTATTCTTGGTGTGATGGCCTCATCGTTGGTGTCCATATACTTGTGTGTTAGTGTTGTTTTATCGAAAACTGAGACAAACAAGTAGTGTGTTTTCGTTGTGTCGCCGCTATGTTTCACATATAACAATGTTATTACAAATTTAGGATGCAAAGTGGCTCGTTGGTCCAGTGGTTAGCATCCCTTCTTCCTATGCAGAAGGTCCCGGGATCAAATCCCGGTTCAGGCAGAAGTTTTTTTAACTTCTATTAAGGATTCAGTTCCATTACTTTTTGTCTTAGGAATAAGAAAACGGTGACTTTGGAGCCGTCCTAGCAACGAAGCACTCAATAAATTTTAAGTTGTTCTGAATCGGCTTTGTTGATTCTGGCGTTTGTCCGCGGGTGTTCGCACTGACCAATCACTCATTCATGAGTTTCGTATTTGAAATATCCATCGGATTGGTTATCGCTCACTCGTCGATGTGTTCGGAGCCTACAGGGTTGGTTTAGTATCTTTAAATTAAAGTATCCCACTGCAAAACAGTTTCGTTACTGACTGGGTAGACTCTAAATGTGAATTTCTTTATTTAATTTAATTAGTGTTGTACATTGACCCGGTACGACGTGGTAGCCAAACAACCACTAACGTTGGTTCTCTGCCCTGAGTTTATACTCAAAGGTTTATGGTCTCGAGATGAAAAAAGTTGTTATTCTCGAACGCAAATATTGACGTAGGCAAAAAACGCTATCAACGTCATAGGTCAATGGCGTACATCATTTATATTTATTATTACAACGCTTACATTTGCTTGCTGTCTTTGTCTGTCTGTCTGGACGGAATCTTATAATCGATATTTCACTTACTTTTTAATGTCCGATCGAGCTGATATTTGTCACACATACGTATTCTTAATGACAATACACGAAATAATTGTCATATTTACTAAATAGTCAATTAATTCATCATAATTATTTAATTAAAGTTTTATATGGGAATCGATGTTTCACCCACTTCCCAACGTCGAATCGAGTTGAAAGTTTTCACACAGACGTATTTTAATGACAATACACGAATCAATTGTCATATTTACTAAATAATCAATTAAGCCATCATAATTAATTAATCAAAGTTTTATCTGGGAATCGATATTTCACCCACTTCCCAACGTCCGATCGAGCTGAAAATTTTCACACAGTCGTATTTTCTAAATAACAATATATGAATCAATTATCAGATTCACTAATTAATTAATTAATTAAACAATTAGCTTCATATGGAATGCAATTGCAGCAGACACACACGTATAAACAGTACACGCACGCACGTCACCAATTGCACCAGACACACACGTATAAACAGTACACGCACGCACGTCACCAATTGCAGCAGACACACACGTATAAACAGTACACGCACGCACGTCACCAATTGCAGCAGACACACACGTTTAAACAGTACACGCACGCACGTCCCCAATTGCAGCAGACACACACGTATAAACAGTACACGCACGCACGTCACCAATTGCAGCAGACACACACGTATAAACAGTACACGCACGCACGTCACCAATTGCAGCAGACACACACGTATAAACAGTACACGCACGCACATCACCAATTGCAGCAGACACACAGGTATAAACAGTACACGCACGCACGTCACCGATTTGGCAGACACACACGTATAAACAGTACACGCACGCACGTCACCAATTGCAGCAGACACACACGTATAAACAGTACACGCACGCACGTCACCAATTGCAGCAGACACACACGTATAAACAGTACACGCACGCACGTCACCAATTGCAGCAGACACACGTATAAACAGTACACGCACGCACGTCACTGATTGCAGCAGACACACACGTATAAACAGTACACGCACGCACGTCACCAATTGCAGCAGACACACACGTATAAACAGTACACGCACGCACGTCACCAATTGCAGCAGACACACACGTATAAACAGTACACGCACGCACGTCACCAATTGCAGCAGACACACAGGTATAAACAGTACACGCACGCACGTCACCAATTGCAGCAGACACACACGTATACACAGTACACGCACGCACGTCACCAATTGCAGCCGACACACACGTATAAACAGTACACGCACGCACGTCACCAATTGCAGCAGACACACACGTATAAACAGTACACGCACGCACGTCACTGATTGCAGCAGACACACAGGTATAAACAGTACACGCACGCACGTCACTGATTGCAGCAGACACACAGGTATAAACAGTACACGCACGCACGTCACCAATTGCAGCAGACACACACGTATAAACAGTACACGCACGCACGTCACCAATTGCAGCAGACACACACGTATAAACAGTACACGCACGCACGTCACCAATTGCAGCAGACACACACGTATACACAGTACACGCACGCACGTCACCAATAGAAATTACTAAGTGGTATCTAACGCAGGAGGTCGCCGGTTCGATACCAGTTTCCGGCCATCCTGACTGAAGGTTTGTCCGAGGTTTCACAGTCACGAGGGGAATACTGGGATTGAGTCATACTATCCGCAAAGGCCCTCGGACGATCCTTCACAACTATGCTAGTTACTGCAATACAAAGAGACATGAATTGGCCCTGAGCAGGTTTTCTACGTACGTACGCGTACTGGTATACACATTACGGATCAAGTGTAAATACTCAGTACACACAAATAATACAACAGACAAGAAAAAATAAACTGTTATCAATAGAATATACTAGACCAATATAGACCACGACCACATTGAACAATGGTTGTAAGTTGTTACAGTGCACGTTGCGCATGTAACAAGAAATAGTACAAAGCCACATAGAATGGAAGATAAAGAAAATGCAATTTATATGCTTTAGTCTTCACGATGAGAAAAATAAACTGTAATTACGTTTTACATGTTGTATGGGTATACTTTAGCTTCGTTCGCCGGTCTTACACTGGCCAGTGTAGCAAGGCGTCTCACACGAGCTATATAGCCAGTGTAACTATACATCTCCTGCACTGGCTACACCCCCAGTGTAAGTTTCAATTACAGGCGAATGCCATACAAATATTTACACTGACTTATACTGGTACAATAGAACGAACGATTGAGCACTGACACTGATAGCTGACTCTCACTAGTGTCAAGTGTAGGACAGGTGAACGAAGCTTGCTCAAACACATTTGGATCTATAAGGTTGTATTCTATTGAATATCCTCTATTCATCATATCCTATCATCAGTCATCGTGTACGCAACAGACAAGAAAATAAAAACTATTGTGTATCAAAAAGCAGTTGAATAAACAGAATTAAACCACAACACAACAGTTTCTTCCTTTCAGTGGAATTGCAACGCATGCCGGTTCTTGCTAGTAATAAATAAAGAAGACTTTTATTATCATTGTCATTACATAAAATAAGAATTAATCCTGTGTCTCGAGTGTTGTTCCGGTTGAATAACCTGAAATACATGACAATTGTAAACAAGTGCTATTTTTAGGCAGGTTGGGTCTTATAAAACGAAACATTGACACAAATAGTACAAAGTACAACAAAAAACATCCTAGTAGTCACTTAAAGTATAGAACTTAGATTTTCAAACTCGTTTCGAACTCATTCTAAGTTCGGTTCAAATTACAAAACGTGAACATTTGGTTTTGATTGTAGCAATAATCGAGCGTTTGGCACCGACATCCACATGTCAGCTAATAACCTGTCTCTATTTGCAAAAGAACCGAAATATCTGACCTCCATTCTTTAAAATAAAAAGTACCTATCTGAAGAAGCATTTAATTTAATTACAATCCCCCATCCATTCCTCTCCCATACATTCCTGGATTAAAATATGTTGATTACAATGTATGTATTTTAGTAAATTGTAGAAGATGTAGTAGAGTTGTATCGTACACATGCACTATGTATATGTCCTTGAGCCAATGGTTTAGCCCCGGTCGCTAAGGCAATTTCCATACAAATACCAAAGTAACGCAAACTCGGGCTAGGTCAGGGGGGTGGGTGGGTGACCGCTCACCTCTAAAACCAACAGTTACTGTTGGTTAGAGCAGTTGGAGGCTTGTGAACGGCTTTGTTTTCGGGCTGTGGCTTCTAGTGCTAGCTAGCCGGGCTCAGCACCCCGGTTCCAACATAAGTCTGGTCGGGGGGTGACATGTCACTAGTTAATCGGGCTGTGGCTTCTAGTGCTGGCTAGCCGGGCTCAGCACCCCGGTTCCAACATAAGTCTGGTCGGGGGGTGACATGTCACTAGTTTCTCGGACTGTGGCTTCTAGTGCTGGCTAGCCGGGCTCAGAACCCCGGTTCCAACATAAGTCCGGTCGGGGGGTGACATGTCACTAGTTTCTCGGACTGTGGCTTCTAGTGCTGGCTAGCCGGGCTCAGCACCCCGGTTCCAACATAAGTCGGTTCGGGGGTGACATGTCACTAGTTTCTCGGGCTGTGGGCTTCTAGTGCTGGCTATCCAGGCCTAGCACCACTTAAGGAAAGTAGCATGTAAAAATACAATTCCATTGCAAAAAATTCTGTACTTTATGTGACGCTTGCCTCTGCATACGTCCCTAAGCGTCCTACAGCCTGGAGGAGAACGAGTTCTTTGTGTACGTAGAAGGTAAACTTGGCCTGCGTTATTAGGCAGTTGAGGGGGTTAAATGCGTCCTTCAATTACGAAGCCTCATAACTGTTGTATAGAGCGACATATTCCACAACATGAAAGTAGAGTGCAAAGCTCTTAAAACGAAAATGTGTTTGTGTTTATTTTAGAAAACGCTGTGGGGAAGAAGTTAGTTGTTTATGTCTTGTGGTTTACCTAACGCGTGGAATCTGTTCCTGTATGTTGAAACAGCGTGCTCGGTGGATAAGCATCTGAGGTCGGCATGAGACTAGTTACGTTGGGACTCACACATTCGAAACCTACCTAGAAGAGCTAACTTGAACCTGTAACACATGGTCGGTAACCATTGCAATGAAAGCGTTTGCTCCAAGCCGACAATAACATCTAGAGAAGTGTAGCTGCGATAACCCGTAATGTGATCTCCACACGAGCCAGGTCGACAGAGTTGCAAAGATTATCTCGCGGTTTTTAAGTCCACATGTGGCGTGATGAGAGGAGCGCAAAGTCCCGAGTCTCGATCCTGACCACTGGAGGTCGGCAATGACCCAACACGAAACAACGGTCAACATAACATGATGAACCAACGTTTTAGATCAGGAGATCAAAGTCAAGTACCATAAAAATCATCCTGTTGTCAAGTCAATGCTAATTTTTTTAAGACAACTATATACTATCACTAAAGTAGGTATTCCCATGCCGGCCTGAAATCCTTATCTTCTGCCCATTTCACAGGCGATAATTCATTGAAATTCACCAGATTTCTGTAATCATTCACACATTCGTAAGTGCAATGTTCAGTTTCCAGGTGTGTGTGTGTGTGTGTGTGTGTGTGTGTGTGTGTGTGTGTGTTTGACGGGCACATACATACAAACACACATACATAAATACATAAATACATACATTCATACATACATACATACATACATACATACATACATACATACTTACATACATACATACATGCTTACATACATATATACATACATACATACATCCATACATACATCCATACATACATACATTCATACATGCATACATACATACATACATACATACATACATACATACATACATACATACATACATACATACATACAAACATACATCCATCCATCCATACATACATACATACATACATACATACATACATACATACATACATACATACATACATACATACATACATACATACATACATACATACATACATACATACATACATACATACATACATACATACATACATACATACATACATACATACATACATACATACATACATACATACATACATACATACATACATACATACATACATACATCAAAGGGTCTACTTACATAAATGCTACTTTAATATTCCTCTCATTTATACATATACATAATACTTGCATTAACGTAATTGTTTTCTATGCATAATTTTTGATGCTGTAGGTTTCAATTACTGTTTTATGGTTTGGAATTTGGAAGATAGGACAGGTAAGGCATTTTTGTACAGTGTTCTCTTTGTTTCGTTCTGTAATATATTGTACATTAAATTGTTTTTTTAAAAATATTGTTGTGGTTAATTGTAGTTTAGGTTATTTCGTCCATTCTTCTTCGTTTCCCTCGGATAAGCTGTCATTTCGGAATGTAGCTTATTCCTACGTCAGCAGTCCGTAGTGTGTGTAGTTAGTTGCACTATGCATGCAAGTCAGCTGGTCGCTGGTTTTTTCAATGTTGTCTTGGAGGGCTGACTAGTGTTTTCGCATCAATCGTGACGACGATTGTTGCGTCGGTTTACGTTCGGGGGGTGGGCTGTAAATTACTGCAGAGTAGCGGTTCTTTTGGGGCCTTCCGTTTGTTAGTGGTTTCTGCGCATTATGGGGTTGCAGCTTCACGTGATCTGTTATGACTTATGTCGTCAGAGATGGGGGGAGGTCATGTGTGAGTCATGCATATTAGAGTTCTCGTGGTGGGAACAGTGCTACGGTACCACTCGGCAGACATTAAGACTCTGAGGGGTGCCTGCGCATTATGGGGTTGCAGCTCCACGTGATCTATTGTGACTTATATCTTCAGAGATGGGGGAAAGTCACGTGTAAGTCTTTCATCTAGTATGGACCATGATGGGTTTTGCCCAAGCCAGATTGAGTCAAAGGTCAATTGATAACGCCTTGCTATATATACACGCTGGGCTGGCGGTCCAACATTCACTACCTTCTCAGTCTGCACTGTGATCTTATATGAATAGTTTTGTACTAGTTTTGAAATGTCCGTATACGTTCTTCTGACTTTGGTGGGCTTCGCCTGGTTGCTGATTGGCCGTAAGTAAAACAACCATATTTTTATGTATATGTAGCAATGGAAACATATATGAAATGTGTTTTTTTGTAACTTTTCGTAAAACGTGAAATATTTATGTACATTACATACACATATGTTGTCACACAATTGTCAATTGTTATAAGATCATAATCCTATGCCCGCATCGGACAAATAAATGTTGAACCTCAAGAGAACCCAATGACACCATTAGATGTAAAGTTCTTACAAAACTATGTCAAAAACCACTACAATAGTTTTTGTACGATTGTCACTGAATTGGTTTATAAACCGCAACCTAATTAATAATAGCACTGTTTTGCAATTCCCAGATCTTTGGAATTTATCAACCACAATACACTCGCGATACCAGAATATGGACGATCCGTATTCATAGTCGTCCCCTACCCCTAGGGGCGCCCGTTGTTGCTACGTACGTGTGTTCTATGTGGGAAATAACATGCATGAAACTGATACCTGGCAACAACGGGCGCCCCCAGAGGTAGAGACGACTATGAGTACGATTTGTATTTATTTACAGGAATATTTCGGCATTTTGAAAATACAATATTCTTTTATTTATTATTGGTTAGTTGATTTACCAATTAATAAATTGCATGTAAATTTACAATAATTATAATAATTTGATTATCACAATGGCCTGATGTCACTGTAAATAACAAATTTTCATTCTGGTACCTCGAGTGTTACTGAGGTTGATAAATTCGAAATGTCTGGGAATACATATTTAAATACATACTATTTATTTGTCACTAGAAGATATAAAACTAGGGGGCAGCAACATATTGACTATATAGCTCCTAAAATATATAACAAACTTCTATCAGACAAAAGTATTGAGATCCCTTTTAAGATTCAAGTTTGAAGTAAAAAATGGGCTAAGAATATGCGGTGTCCGGTCGTTAATGCTGTTATTATGGCGGCTCAAACATTTTTTTTAATACTTTTTTTAATATCTCATTACCGACGGTGTAAATACACATTTTGGTAAGTTAAAAAAAACTGATTTATTGTGTAAGCAATAATAAAATTGTCAATTGTTATAAAGTTTACTGTTTCAATAACTACTACGAAATAATGACGTTACAACATATATAATTATTTTGTGTACAAAATATTGCCCTATTGTATTGTTATTATCCACTCTACTTTGGCAATGCAATTCTTTGTAAAATAGGCGTTATTATGATCTTTTATTAATTACTTAGAAAAAACGCTGATATTAAAAAATATATATAGTTTTTTGGTGATGATAAACTTGAAATGAAAAATATATGTTCATATCAAGTGATTTATTCTGTAGCAGAAAAACACAGTTTTAAGTGGTAAATGCGCTTGTATAATAAATGGTTCATGTCATACTTAAACAACCCCCCCCCCCGTCCTCGCCACCTCACCAACACGCTGCCTCACAACCCTCTTATCTTTTATTGTTATGAACGTCGAACTTAGCTTATTTCTTTATCTTACCGACATCACTTATATTATAAGCAGCCCACAGTGGCTCTCTTGCTGCCTTTGGTAAAGTTTGAGCCCATGCATTCGCCAGGTTCGAGTTCTGTTTAGTCATGGATTCCGTATGGAGTGCTTTTATCTTCATGATTTCACCACTCACTATCTCGATAATCATCGTTGCCAAAATATGATTACGTAAAGGCTACATACATACACATGCTACGTACATACATCAACAGTGAGATCAATATAATATAATATAGCCGTCCCTCTTAGTCTCAGACATAATTTGTTGGGTATTATTTTGTAAATTTTATGATTGAGAAGTGATTTTAAAAATAAAATTGTGTTCATAACGGAAAACTAATTGTTTGAATAATAATTTGAATGCAAAATGATGTATTTTGATGGAAATTTCTGTGTAGGGCTGCGGTACTATGTGTAATGTAATGCAGAAAGTATAAGGTTCAAACCCCGGTCGGGGCATGGGTTTTTGTAATTTGAAACTTGACTTTAACCCATCGATATGGTTCTGGTGCACCGGTATTATGGTAACGGTGAATTTAGAGCCGGCATTACAACAAAGCACATTTAAGGTAGCAGCCTATAAATGTCCCCCACTGAAAGTCAGTTGTTCTAACTGAGTGGGTCTTTATTAATTCATTTATTCATTTATTCATTTATTTATTCATTTATTCATGTATTCATTCATTCATTTATTTATTTATTTATTTATTTATTCATTTATTCTTTCTTCATTTATTTACTTATGTATTCATTTATTCATTTATTCATTTATTATTTATTCATTTTTTCATTTATTTATTTATTCATTGATTCATTTTTTCATTCATTCATTTATTCATTCATTTATTTAACATTAATTAATTCATTCCTTCCTTCATTCATTAATTCATTCAGTTGTTCATTTTATTTAGTTATTCATTTTAGTTATTTAGCAATTTACTTTTTTACTTATTTACTTGTTTACTTGTTTGCTTGATTACTTGTTCACTTGTTTACTTGTTTTACATATTCTTTATTTGCTTTTTTACTTATTCAACTTATTGTTATTCTTTATTTACTAACTTAACCCTTCATTAATTAATTAATTCTTTCATTCATTTATTCATTCATTCATCCATTCATTTATTCATTCATTCATTCATTCATTCATTCATTCATCCATTCATCCATTCATCCATTCATTCATTCATTCTATCATTACTTAATTCATTAATTTATTCATTCATTCATTCATTAAATTATTCATTTATTAACTTAATTAATTATTAATTAATTTTTTATTTACTTATTTAGGTATTTGCTTGTTTAAGCAAGAGGTCTTGCTTTTATTCATTGAACAATCTTATACAAGTCATGTTTTTGACGATACTTAAGAAGATGCAAATCATTCCTTCATTCATTCATTCATTCATTCATTCATTTATTTATTCATTCATTAAATTATTCATTTATTAACTTATTAAATAATAAATTAATTTTTTATTTACTTATTTAGGTATTTGCTTGTTTAAGCAAGAGGTGTTGCTTTTATTCATTGAACAATCTTATACAAGTTATGTTTTTGACGATACTTAAGAAGTTGCCAATATGACAATACCTTTGGTGTGTACAGGGTGCGAACTGACATCTTGAGAGGGGCGTGGGTAGAAAGGGGTCTGGGGCGAAGCCCTAGCCGCCGAAAGCAAACTTTTTTCGGGGTATTATATTGCCCTCGAGATGGCCTTAGAAGCAATGTGAGGTATTATTTTGAAGATATTTTACTCTCGTATTTTAAGCTTTCCTCAATGTCAACACCAGCCTGGCATATTGTCCTGGCCCATCAATGATGCCTGGCAAGTAGTCCTAGCCCCTAAGTGACGTCACAGTGTAGCCTGGCATATTGTCCTGGCCCATCAATGATGCCTGGCAAGTAGTCCTAGCCCCTAAGTGACGTCACAGTGTAGCCTGGCATATTGTCCTGGCCCATCAATGATGCCTGGCAAGTAGTCCTAGCCCCTAAGTGACGTCACAGTGTAGCCTGGCATATTGTCCTGGCCCATCAATGATGCCTGGCAAGTAGTCCTAGCCCCTAAGTGACGTCACAGTGTAGCCTGGCATATTGTCCTGGCCCATCAATGATGCCTGGCAAGTAGTCCTAGCCCCTAAGTGACGTCACAAAGTAGCCTGGCAAATTGTCCTGGCCCATCAATGATGCCTGGCAAGTAGTCCTAGCCCCTAAGTGACGTCACAGTGTAGCCTGGCATATTGTCCTGGCCCATCAATGATGCCTGGCAAGTAGTCCTAGCCCCTAAGTGACGTCACAGTGTAGCCTGGCATATTGTCCTGGCCCAGCAATGATGCCTGGCAAGTAGTCCTAGCCCCTAAGTGACGTCACAGTGTAGCCTGGCATATTGTCCTGGCCCATCAATGATGCCTGGCAAGTAGTCCTAGCCCCTAAGTGACGTCACAGTGTAGCCTGGCATATTGTCCTGGCCCATCAATGATGCCTGGCAAGTAGTCCTAGCCCCTAAGTGACGTCACAGTGTAGCCTGGCATATTGTCCTGGCCCATCAATGATGCCTGGCAAGTAGTCCTAGCCCCTAAGTGACGTCACAGTGTAGCCTGGCATATTGTCCTGGCCCATCAATGATGCCTGGCAAGACGTCCTAGCCCCTAAGTGACGTCACAGTGTAGCCTGGCATATTGTCCTGGCCCATCAATGATGCCTGGCAAGTAGTCCTAGCCCCTAAGTGACGTCACAGTGTAGCCTGGCATATTGTCCTGGCCCATCAATGATGCCTGGCAAGTAGTCCTAGCCCCTAAGTGACGTCACAGTGTAGCCTGGCATATTGTCCTGGCCCATCAATGATGCCTGGCAAGTAGTCCTAGCCCCTAAGTGACGTCACAGTGTAGCCTGGCATATTGTCCTGGCCCATCAATGATGCCTGGCAAGTAGTCCTAGCCCCTAAGTGACGTCACAGTGTAGCCTGGCAAATTGTCCTGGCCCATCAATGATGCCTGGCAAGTAGTCCTAGCCCCTAAGTGACGTCACAGTGTAGCCTGGCATATTGTCCTGGCCCATCAATGATGCCTGGCAAGTAGTCCTAGCCCCTAAGTGACGTCACAGTGTAGCCTGGCATATTGTCCTGGCCCAGCAATGATGCCTGGCAAGTAGTCCTAGCCCCTAAGTGACGTCACAGTGTAGCCTGGCATATTGTCCTGGCCCATCAATGATGCCTGGCAAGTAGTCCTAGCCCCTAAGTGACGTCACAGTGTAGCCTGGCATATTGTCCTGGCCCATCAATGATGCCTGGCAAGTATTCCTAGCCCCTAAGTGACGTCACAGTGTAGCCTGGCATATTGTCCTGGCCCATCAATGATGCCTGGCAAGTAGTCCTAGCCCCTAAGTGACGTCACAGTGTAGCCTGGCATATTGTCCTGGCCCATCAATGATGCCTGGCAAGACGTCCTAGCCCCTAAGTGACGTCACAGTGTAGCCTGGCATATTGTCCTGGCCCATCAATGATGCCTGGCAAGTAGTCCTAGCCCCTAAGTGACGTCACAGTGTAGCCTGGCATATTGTCCTGGCCCATCAATGATGCCTGGCAAGTAGTCCTAGCCCCTAAGTGACGTCACAGTATAGCCTGGCATATTGTCCTGGCCCATCAATGATGCCTGGCAAATAGTCCTAGCCCCTAAGTGACGTCACAGTGTAGCCTGGCATATTGTCCTGACCCATCAATGATGCCTGGCAAGTAGTCCTAGCCCCTAAGTGACGTCACAGTGTAGCCTGGTATATTGTCCTGGCCCATCAATGATGCCTGGCAAGTAGTCCTAGCCCCTAAGTGACGTCACAGTGTAGCCTGGCATATTGTCCTGGCCCATCAATAATGCCTGGCAAGTAGTCCTAGCCCCTAAGTGACGTCACAGTGTAGCCTGGCAAATTGTCCTGGCCCATCAATGATGCCTGGCAAGTAGTCCTAGCCCCTAAGTGACGTCACAGTGTAGCCTGGCATATTGTCCTGGCCCATCAATGATGCCTGGCAAGTAGTCCTAGCCCCTAAGTGACGTCACAGTGTAGCCTGGCATATTGTCCTGGCCCATCAATGATGCCTGGCAAGTAGTCCTAGCCCCTAAGTGACGTCACAGTGTAGCCTGGCATATTGTCCTGGCCCATCAATGATGCCTGGCAAGTAGTCCTAGCCCCTAAGTGACGTCACAGTGTAGCCTGGCATATTGTCCTGGCCCATCAATGATGCCTGGCAAGTAGTCCTAGCCCCTAAGTGACGTCACAGTGTAGCCTGGCATATTGTCCTGGCCCCGCCGTGACCTCATACACTAGCCTGGCAAGTTGTCCTAGCCCTACCGTGGTTTCATACACTTGCCTGGCAAATTGTCCGGTTACCTGTGAAGTTAGCCCTCCATGGTAGCACTTACTCACAAAATTTCACCTGAGTTAGTGCTGGGTTAGTGCTAATAAGTGCCGTTAGAATGTCAGTTTGTGCTGCAATAATACTGTTAATAAAAAAAAACGGTTGGGGGCTAGCTTCACGCAGCCCCCCCCATGTTAGCACTAACACTCAAAACATCACCAGAGTTAGTGCTGAATTAGTGCTAATAATTGCCGTTGGAATTACAGTTTGTGATGCACTAATAATTAAGTTAATAATAATAAATAATTAAGGTGGCTATCATCACGCCCCCTTCACCCCCCTCCCCCTATGTAAGCACTTCCTCTCAAAACTTCACCTGAGTTAGTGCTGAGTTAGTGCTAATAATTGCCGTTGGAATTACAGTTTGTACTGCACTATTACTGTAGTTTATAATGCAAAATAACTCAGTCACTTACTCACTTATTACTTACTTACTTACATACTTACTTACTTACTGACTTACATACTTACTTACTTACTTACTTACTTTATTACTTACTTACTTACTTACTTACTTACTTACCTACTTACTTACCTACTTAGTTACTTACCTACTTCATGATACATAATATTGTGCCTTTATGTTTCTTATTTATTCCCATACTGCTATTAGTAGTCAAACGTGACGCGCGAGTGCAGGGGCGTTTCCTGGTATCAGAATCAGGTGGGGCAAATAAATTATACGCTAAATAAATCAATGGGGAGTCTGGGGGGGCAGCCCCCTAGCGAATATGTGCCCCGGCAAAATTTGTAATTCCTCGATTGTGTTTGGAGCATTTTAACGAGTGCTAGGCTCTCTATTGTACCGAGTAGGTAACATAATTATAACTGTGCCACTGGGTATGGCTATGAGATATTTAATATCAAAAGCCATTAGCGATTCCTTTAATAATTGCAAGAGATCATGCTTTATCGATCGTTTTATACTAATTCGTATAAGTTTGTGGTTGATGTGAGCCTAGATTTATAATTTGAAGCTTTTCTGGAGGCTTAACGCAGTTAATTTGATTGGCAACAAATTAATGATCGACGTAATTCATTATCAAAACGCACGGTAATACACACCTATAAGACAACAACATTGTGAATTTGTAACATTCACTTTACTAACGTTACGCCTAGGTCCAGGCCTAGTATTATACCATGCACGTCCGTCTGCACCAGTAAGGTTATGCAGTATGCACACAGCCACTTGAAGTGAGCATTGGCATTTGGATTTTTGACCAAAAATAAATGTCGACTAATTAATCATGTTTAAAATGGTCAACCTATATTCTAATTAATACTTAATGATATTAATTTTAATGTTACTCGCGTGTCGCGTTTGATTTTATTACGAAAACCGATCCTCAAGGCATTTTATAAGGGCATGTGGGTAAATAAGCTATAACTCACTATTTAATAGGTTAGGTTGCATGACACAGCCACTTACAATACACATCTTAAGAATTGGTTCTAATAGTAGCATGCCGTCCAAAACTCTGATAAGTTTTCGATATTGAAGTGCAAGCCTGGCGTTATGCACAGCTGAAATGCAACACACTCATACACAGTAATGAAAACACAATCATTTGTAAAAATATCTACGAATTGTATTTTCATATTTTCTTAGTATAAAAGCAAACTAAGCCACTAAAAAATAAAAAATTCTGGAAAGGTTACTAATACATACAGCATTACAACACGTACTCAAATACTACCATACATTTTCTGTTGGAGTATTTACTGATTGCTCATCGTCACGACTTTATCACAACCTTGATTTGTTACATTAATTCAATAATAACTAGTTCGGTAAGATTGTTGTGATATAAAATCATGTACGCCAGGTCAGGCAGTAACGCCCAGTATACAAATTAATTATTTATTCGTAACATTTGTACAATATCTAATACTTATTATGATCTATATACGATTACAACACTCTGACCATCCCTTTTTTATATTAGTTTTAACATTTGTCGTGTTTTTACTTTAAAATGGTAATTTTTCGCTTGGTGTAAACTGTATAATATTATTTCTTTAAATTAAAATGTATACACTTTCGAATTGTAACAACTGTGGTTCAGTAGTTTGTTTTGTTTTTATTGTTATTGTTATTTATGATTTCATAACAATTCATTGTTTGCATTGCTTAGATTTATTTAAGGTCCTCCTTTGTTAATCAGTTTTTATAACTGAATAGGATAGACATTAAATAAATAAATAAATAAATAAATAAATAAATAAATAAATAAATAAATAAATAAATAAATAAATAAATAAATAAATAAATAAATAAATAAATAAATAAATAAATAAATAAATAAATAAATAAATAAATAAATAAATAAATAAATAAATAAATAAATAAATAAATAAATAAATAAATAAATAAATAAATAAATAAATAAATAAATAAATAAAATACATATACATATACATTCGAATCTAGGTACCCACGGATGTGGTGAGAAACACTGAGTTTGTAAATGTACAGGTTTGTGATCTTACATAGACATATACAATAATACGAATTTCGTATTATATTGTCAAAGCACACATCAAGTCCACTATCAATACAAACAGTACAATGCATGTAATAACAGGATGTAAATACACTATATACACTGCAGATTACATACATTTTGATATCTAATATTTATAACGTGTACATATAAAGTAGACCAGGAGCGTGGAATGGTAAATAAAACGGGACAAAATAGTTGAGGTTTGAGAGTTAGAAGTAACATGGGGGGGCTGCGTGAAGTTAGCCATCCCCCCCACAGTTTTTTTATTAATAAGTACAGTATCAGTGCAGCACAAACTGTAATTCCAACGGCACTTATTAGCACTTACTCAGGACTAACTATGGTGAAGGTTTGAGAGTTAGTGCTAACAAGGGGCGAGCTTTCTTCACGGACCTGACCGCAACCCTCCCCGCATACCTTTCTCGCAAACGCTCACCGGTACCGATTGGAGGTGGAAAAGGGGGAAGGGAAATTATTACATAATCCGTGACGACAATACCTTGTACGTTACAGAGAGAGCAGTATATAATATATACTCGTCGTACAACAACTTCGGTAATGCTTTCGTCATCAATCAATGACGTGTTTACGGTCTCGGCCAACCCGAGCAGGTATTTGAATTAGCCACGGCCGCTGGTTGGCTGCCGCTTACCCACCCGTGACGGAAGCAATACCGAAGTTATTGTACTTCAATTAAAGCAACAAAGGACTCAATAAATTTAAAGTTGTTCTGAATCGGCCTTGTTGATTCTGGCATCTGTTCGCTGGTGTTCGCACTGTCCAATCACTGATTCATGTGTTTCATATTTGAAATATAGATCTCTTTCGTCGATGGTGTTCGGAGCCTGCAGGGTTAGTTTAGCCGCTTTAAATTAAAGTCCCCCACTGAAAATCAGTCGTGTTACTGAGTGGGTAGACTCTATAAATACGAATGTATGTATTTTATTTATAGCTTAGCCGCACCTGCAATGCTGGAAGTGCAGTGCGAGCGTGAAAACAGTGATACAACGTTAATACATGTCACAGAACTGTAAGCTAATCCTAACACAAATTGCAACACCGTACTTTTTGTATAATTTTACGTGCATGTCGTATTATGTCAAGACTTCCTTAATGGCGAATATGCTATCGTAAGATATACTAACCAGACTTTGGAATATGCGAGTAAATACGGCACACGTAGCGCGTTTGAAATCAATTATCCACATTATGAAACTTAGATATTCTTCTAGTTGAAGTATCGATTAGGAAGAGGAAACATGGCAGACTAACGGGCAATTGAGTTCATAAAGCTACCGCTAATAGTTCGTTTGCTATGACATACGACACATCTCGTCTCCCGCCGATGCTAGCGGGTTGGGACTAGTAAGACCTACGTCACGAAAAAAAAAATCCGCGCTCAAGTGAATGTTATTAACCTGAAAATAATGCATTGTCAATTTCTGGAGTGGATATGCGGGTATTTATTTTAGCTGTAATTGTAGTAGTAGTAATAGATTTAATGGGTATAGATAGATAGATAGATAGATAGGTAGATAGATAGATAGATAGATAGATAGATAGATAGATAGATAGATAGATAGATAGATAGATAGATAGATAGATAGATAGATAGATAGATAGATAGATAGATAGATAGATAGATAGATAGATAGATAGATAGATAGATAGATAGATAGATAGATAGATAGATAGATAGATAGATAGATAGATAGATAGATAGATAGATAGATAGATAGATAGATAGATAGATAGATAGATAGATAGATAGATAGATAGATAGATAGATAGATAGATAAATAGATAGATAGATAGAAAGAGAGATAGATAGATAGATAGATAGATAGATAGATAGATAGATAGATAGATAGATAGATAGATAGATAGATACATATATAGATATATAGAAAGAGAGATAGATAGATAGATAGATAGAAAGAGAGATAGATAGATGGATAGATAGATAGTTAGATAGATAGATAGATAGATAGATAGATAGATAGATAGATAGATAGATAGATTTGATTTGATTTGATTTATTCGAACTGTCAAAATATATTACATCAGTGTTACAAACTTAAACAGAGAAATTTACATCAGGTATAGATAAAAGTACAAAATGATGATAATCACATTTGCAAGACAATATTTTACAAAATACCTCCGAACCTCAAAGTGCGGTTATAAATGTGTACAGTATGTAAGAAGGCGGCGAACGGCGAAAGTAGCGCATTCTGTCGGAGCGGTTCGATGGCTGCGCGGCACTTATAAATTTACTATGGCGCTTCCCATAAGAGTCAGCGAAGTAGCATATGGTTTGACCTTTGCGTCCGCGAGCTCGGTATTTACGTTTTAATTTGGAACATTACAACAAACATTCTCATTGATCCACTACTTAAGAAGACCGAGATATATATAGGTTAACTAGAAACCACAACAAACTATGTGTATTGCATGAAAGCATAATTTATACGTTCTGTAGGCGGAATGATCATCGACTCATTATTTATTGCTGGTATGTGGGTGGACCAAGCCATTGGTGAAATGGGGAGGGGGGAGGTTTTGATGAATTGTCAATACAGGCTTCAAAATGTATCTACTTGAATTAACCCTATATTATTATGAAGGCCACATGCCTCTCAACCACATGCTTATCAATAGCATCAGCTTCACTCATAATTGCACCTTTCTTAATATTCTGTACACAATCTTAACCCACGTAATTTCGCACAATTTCCCTCTTCCACAAAACACAAAAGACACAATGAAGGATATGAAAGGTGCATAATAATATGAATGAAAGAAAGTCTGTTACGTAAACATTTAGTAGGTAGTATGTATTTAGCAGAGTAAAACATGTTTCATATAAAAGTAATATAGATTACAGCCTAATTAATAACACAAAGTTTACATATAATAATAACATATAATATGATAACAGTGGTTCCCAACCTTTTTTGACTCAAGGCACCCCAAGCCTACATTCAATAGACACATGGCAACCCCCCCCCCCCCCCCTACCCCTTATCACTTTTGTTATCACTAATTTTGAAAATATATAAGAATATGGTAATAAATCAACATTTTTTAAATTTTTTAAAATGATTTAATTACTGTATAACTACTTACAGTAGGATACACATACATGCAGTAACAGAAGTACATAAGTACAGTAACGCCCGTGAGTACCGGGTCTCCAAACGTCTACAAATGCAGTAATTTTTGTGCTTTTGTATTTTTTTTCCCTAATACAAGACGTTTCAAATTGTTGTTCTGAGCTTTTATAAAACCATTTAGTAATACATTTAGGCATTTTTCAATAAAAAAATACAAGCAGTCAGTACACAAACCGGCCGAATGTGGTCGAAAAAAATTTAAAAAAACTCCAACATGCTTTTTTAAGACATTGAAAAATTCTCATAGACAAATACCGGCAAAAATACGAGACGGATGAAATCTGTTAAAGCACCATAACTCGGACACCCGTAGAGTCTAATTTTTTAAAGTAACGTTTTCAAATAGACAAATGTCCATTTATTAATACTAAACACAATTATTTGTTATATGACGTATTTATAACACTTATAATATACAAAAAGAAAACTTTTGTATGCGTGTTTTCTTAACGCCGTGAAAAATGCGTTGCGCGAACGTCTGTCATTCAGTGTAAGGGTGACTTTTTGAAAATTTTTTCATGCCCCTGTACGATAGAGCTTTCAGTATCGGGACAAAGAAAAAAACCCATTTCGAAAGTACCAACTTGGCGCAAAAAAATCAAAACTAAAACCGTGTAGAGAAAATGGAAAAGTGCCCATAACTAAGCATCCGGGACGAAACTCAAAAATCGCTTTGTTAATAATCAAGATTTGTGGTTATTTTTTAAAATGAAAAAGTCGAGAAAGTTTTCAAACAAAAAATGTGGAAAAAAGTGTTACACGCGCTTTTTAAAAACTCACTTTACCAAATGTACACAATTTGATTGACGAAAGTTCCAGGACAAATCCAAAAAATTTCCAAATCCCAGTAAGCGTTGGTAACGAAACAAAAACGAACGTTATATCTCGTTTGGTTCGACGGGCAGGGCCGTTTGAATGTGACGCGTTAAAAACGTACCAAATCCGGCCTCCGTTTCCGGTCTCAGTTTTCGTAAAACTTTCGTGTTTGGGTGTCCGTAACTTTTGAACGGGACAATATATATTCTTGTAGGGCACACCAAAAGATGCACCATTCAATTGACTTGGGATCACAAGCATCGAAAAAAATCCCCAAAAAACATTTGAATTTTTTACAATTTTTCCCGCAAAACCGGAGCGCCAAATACGCACACTTGGCGAGATAAAACACGTCGGGGGTGGACAAGGGGTTGACACACAGACTCGAAAAAAATACCCACGTGTAGCCAAAGACATGGTGCCAAAAACTGTAGCGACAGACCGGGAGAAAAAGTCACGTGCGGGGGGCCAGCACATTAATTTACTACTGCTTTGAACCTAAGCAATCAATTTCGATCGAACCGCTCCGGTAGTGGCGCTAGTGTCGGCTTTTCGCCACTATTTCACGGCAGTGTCCAGTATTCTAGCGCAGCTAGTTAGTAAGGTATGATAGATAGGTAGATGGATATAGATAGATATAGATAGATAAATAAATAATTAATTAATCCATTAATTAAATAATTAAATAAATAATTGGATTTATTTAATTGGTTTTATCTATGAATTTGTTTATTGTTATTTAGATAAATTATTTTCAGTCAGTTTCCAGTCAGCCCAGTTAAATTGTAATGGATATCTCACTTGGTCAGTCTTCCAGTTCCACCACCGAGAGACTCCATCATCCAACTATCAATGGGGACACTTTGGCTTTCACTATGTATTTCTTAGCTTTAAAAAGGGCCGTCCTTTCAAAATAACCTTTTATATAACATTCTACATTCTACATTCTACGTCCCCAGCAATGGAATTGATCTCTATAAGCATTGTGCCGTCAATAGATTACAATCAACATACAATCTACATACAACCGACATTTGTTTTGAAAGTTACAATTGTTTATAAAAATAAAATAATCCAGGCGCTGTAGTCAGTTTTTTTTTTTTTTTTTTTGAGATTTAATTATGTAATTTTCTTGCTGTTGTTTAGGTATACTTGCTTATGTCTTATGTATTATGTTTTATTGTTACTGTTGTATTATTTTTTTGTCATTGTAATTGTTTGTGTAACTGTTTGTTGTATTATTACTTACTCCTGTCTCCTGAGTGTAATATTGTATTGTATTATGTTTGCACTAATGGGATTTTGATATCCTCTTTGCAAATAAAGGCATTATTATTATTAAAAGTCAATCCACTCATAGTAGAAACGAAACGTTTAGAGCTAATGACCCAAGGTCCGTCGATCCCCTGGCGCAGGTTAAAAAAAAAACCTCAAAGTTAGGTCTTCTCATGGGCACGAAAATCACCATTCTCGTGCCCACTAAAAAAACTGGGTTATTACTTAAATCTACTAATTAATTATGCAAAATTTGATCTCAGAATACTTCACTTAAAAATGTAGATAGACTATAAGTATAAAAAAATTATTTCAATTAGATGAAAAGCTGTTTTAGCCAGAATTGGTTTTGACAGATCAATTCATTTGTTTTACTGAATGATTCTCTCATTTGAATAACGTGATGGGAACGGAGCAAGCCGATGCTAGCGATCGGCCGCGAGTGAAACCAATATTGAATCGAGGCAGACCACGTGAGGGTTGCCATACGTCCCGGATTTTCCGGGACAGTACCGGTTTTCATGATACTGTCCCGGTGTCCCGAAAATAATTTTCGGGACACCCAAATGTCCCGGAAACACAAGTTATGTTAAAATTAAACAAATCAGGTCACTTTCTGGTTGTTGCTTTCAAATACTTCGCGCGTCGCGGGTTCGTGTATTACCGAATGGCTAGGGGCATCTAGGTTTGGACTTTAGCTGCCAAAAAGAGGGCGCGCATGTGTCCATCTACAGCTCTACTGTCAAGGCCAAGGCAGCTAGCTAACCAGCAACCAAATTGCAAGTGACAGCAATTCTCAACTTGTGAATAGTCTTGTCGGTGAGTCATTCAGGGCAGGGTTGTTTTAGTGGTGTCTTCATTCGATAGCGTTGCTACACACGTGAAAATGGCCAAACGCAAGTGTCGATTTACAGACAAACTGAAGGAGGAATATCTGTTCCTGTCTCGAAATACACAAATTGAAGGTAAAGTTGATTGTTCTGTTTGCCGAAGTGTGTTTGAAATAGAGCACGGGGGACGTTCAGATATTCTGGATCATTTAAAATCGAAGAAACACAAATCGGGTTTAGAAGCGAAGTGCACAAGTCAAATAATTAGCGATTGTTTCACGAAAGTCGCTGCTGGAAATGATGAACTTGAGCTTTCGGCTAAAGAGGGAACGTTTTCTTGATTTTGTAATTATTTGTCCCGGATTTTGCATTTGGAAATATGGTAACCCTAACTATATGAACAGTACAAACAGCACATCGTTGTGTAAAGAAAAATGATCATTTTCAATTAGTGCAAATTAAAAATATGTTAACTAAGATTAACAGTACCTTCACTAATCATTTCTGAGGAAATAAAAATAATAATACATCCTTTGTCAAATGCCAAACGTATTTGCCGCGCACTTAACATCATCTAGCGGCAAAACTGCGAACATCTCGCTTTTTCCATGTCAAAATATTTAACATTGAAAGGTACCCCACGCAACAATGCAGTCTATCGCGGATTGACCCGTCGAGACAGCTGTGTCCCCACATCACGTGGTTTGCCTCCATTCAATGATGGTCTCACTCGCGATGACGTCATACTCCGTCCTGACTTGGGAGTTCGACGAGCCCCCGCCAGGGGATTTACGGACCTTGCTAATGACCAATGTTTGTCTAATAGACCGTGAAATAGGGTGCGTCTTATAGATAGCCCAATACCTGCATTGTGTCATAAGTTGCACTGAAACTAGATTATTGTGTTTGTTCTGTGTCTCAGGGGTGGCGTCCTACAACCTCACCATGACCCCGGACTACGGCCGAGTATCCCAAGCCCTCCACACTGCCACCTACACCTGCTCTGCTGGTGTTGCCCTGGCCGGGTGTCAGTTTACGTGGTGGAGCTATACTGGCAAGGAAGGTCCACTGCTGGATCTTAGTCGGGGGTCTCTGTCCCAGGCCAACTCTACCCATCTGACCTCTAGGCTCACCGGCTACAGCTACAGCGGCCGGGGTCTGGAGGCGGGGGACTGCGGGGTCGCCCTGAAGGTGACGGGCTATACGGTGTGGATGGTCGCTTGTCGAGTCCGAGCCGGGAACGGTGGCTGGAGCTACGCCTGGGCCGACCTCTATGCTGACGGTGAGTTTCACTGTTTCCACCCACTTGAGCGCGTTGTGTGGCTCGTTGGTCTAGTGGGTTTAGTTTATTCCTGATTCCAATGCAGAAGCACTAGGGCTGGATTCCCGGTTCGGGGTGGTTTTTTAATTTTTGGAACTCGACCTTATCTTTGTATGATATAGGGAAAATTACAATAATCCGCATGAGATAAATGTAAGAAAATAAGCTTTTAAGCGGACAGTAGGGCTTGTATAATATATCAATTTAAATTTAACAAATATAACTCGATCAGCCTGACATAACCTACACAAGTACATCCGCACCTTAAGGAGGGACAACACTGAAATTTCTAACTTCTAAAGTTTCCATCAGAATTAGATGTGTTTTTGTGTGTGCATTAATCAATGGCTGAGATATTAATAGCAACAAAAAAAAATTTAAAAAAAGGAAAAATGGCATTGTTATAAATTTCGTATTGTTGATTCAACAATGAATTAGCCGGGACATTTTCACATGAGCACCAAACACCATAATTGATATATATACATATTTTTGTGAAGCTTAATAACCATTTGAGGTACACACGGATGGATTATTTTTTCAGATTTAAAATACAGGAACAATTTATTTTTTACTTATAACAATAATTATTTACATTCTTCGATTTCCATTGCACGTTAAAGTTTAGGATTTTTTTATTATTAATCTACCAAAGGTAAAAATTATTCCATCCTTGGGGACCTTCCTTTACTATTGAAAAATATTCACAGAAAGTTTTACTTTGATTGCTCAAACATTGTAGACACTAAAATGTCCCACCTTCTGAAAAATGTAAAAAAAAAGTTATCCTAGAAATGACTGTCAAAGTTTAGTAAGTTGTGAAATGATCATAGTAATCGAGTTCGAACAAACTTCAAAAACAGATATCAATAATGAAATGTAAGTATTGTGTGTTCAATCTTAGGTTTAGAACACAACATAATATTTGATATAAAAAAAAAAAGAAAATGGAAAAAACGAGATTTTATTCAGAATTTCAGTGTTGTCCCTCCTTAAGATTACACATTAAGTGTTCAAATATTGTGGTGCCATTTTTTGAGGACATTCTGTTTTTAAGTACAATCTTACCGGGCTTTGAAAGGACTTTAAAAATTCATGAAGTTAACAGTAAATAAAATTAAAAAAAAAGCGTGTTAGATACGCTAATGGTAATGGTAATGATATGGAAATACTGACTTAAACACGTATCGATTTAGTTAAGCGAGCGAAGCGAGCGTTTCCACTTGACTCTTATGGCACTTCGTTCTGTTTTTTTGTTTGTTTGTTTGTTTGTTTTTTTTTTGTTTTTTTTTTTTTTGTTTTTATGTCCGTCGATAGCGGTCGAACGGAAAGTCCGATCAACTTGAAATTTGGACCATCCACAAGCCTCGATGTGGATTGAAGGTGTATAGTTTTGAGGCAAAATCGTTCGAAAAGTTACAAAGTTACACCATAGTTACTGCGAAATATTTTTCTGAAACAAAATGGCGGCAAAATGTGAGATAGCCAGATTTTTCTATTGATTTTTCCGGTCACGAATATGTTAATGTAATGGCGATCTGATAAGTATTGGCAAAGTTACACAAAAGTTACTCGAAAATATATTTCTGAAACACAGTAACAGCAAAATGTGAGGTGGCTATCTTATAGTAAATTTTTGTCCGGTCACGAATATACTAATGTAAACGCGATTTAATACATATTAGAGGCAGAAATTACATTTCTATTGCTGTCAATAACTGTTTGTAACGGTGGCGGACCGCGGCAAAAACATGACAGCGAAAATTCTTAGCAACGCATATTGCACTGCATCCAACAATGTCGGGAAGTATAATAGCTATGGAAATTAGAAACATTTTTGCAATGCGCATTCTTTAATTGTTGTTAATTGTTGTTTGTATTAGCATTGAAATCTTTTCGCCAGAAAGTTCGTAGATATTGACGCGCTCGCTTATCAACGCGTCAAACAGAGCGTTTTCCTAGTGAAAACATTCATTATAGCGAACAGAGAAGTGGGGGTTGTTTTAAAAATTTAATATTGAACATGATTTTTAATTTGTAAACCCATCAGTTTTAAACCTTAGCAATTATGAACGTATTTTAAAAATTTGAAGAGATTTGGTTGAGAAATTAATGTGTTTTCCTCGCTCCTATCTTAAAAAGTGTTAAGGCAAGAAAAGAAGATTGAGTTGAAAGAGTGTCCTTAATATATAGCTGGCGGCTTCATTTGCAAAATACCACACAAACGTAACTAATGAATTCCAGTTGTGCATCCAGTTATGGAAAACTTCAATGTTAATTTTCCAATGAATTGTAATTAAACACTTTTTTAGATATAGGAGAAAGATTCATTGAAAGAGAAATCTTTCATTTCTAAACAATTCTCTTCTTATTTTCGGAGGTGTTCAAAACACCAAGTTTCAAAGCTGAGGTATTGGTTGTTTATAATTAAAAATGTAAGTGCAATTTTATCAACACACTAAATGGACAGGCATTCAGTGCAGTTAGCTTTTAATTACCATACATGGTTTTATTTTTGTATCGTTTGCTTTCTAAATATTGTACTTGAGCCCCTTTGGAGAACGGTAAAATGTATAAAAAGACAGTATGTGATCAAAAATTGTCGCAAACTTTTAAAACAATTCACACGTTTTATTAACGTGTTGATGTACGTGTGTCCACAATTTCATGTTGATATGTTCACATTTAAGAATTTTTTAATTTTCTATTATATAATGTCCCCTTAAAAGCTAATTTTAATAAAATCACTCCTATGAACATATGAGCTAGTTGAAGAGTTTGTCGTTGCCCACAAAGCAAACTTTTAAAAATAATAACATAAAAATTAAAATAGAAAAAGTACAATAAAATAAACTGAAAATCAGCAAGTTATTTATTGTAACTGAGTTGGTATAGACCAGCGGTTCTTAAAGTGGGGGGCGCGCCCCCCTGGGGGGGCGCGAGCAGCATGTAAGGGGGGCGCATGAAGTTGTGAAAATGATTTAAATGTGTATGCAATAGGTTTTTGCTAAAAAGTGGCCAAGGTAAATTAACGATAGTTCGTTTCAGGATCAATATATTTGGTTTATATCTTTGTGAAACAGCATTTTCTGCGCTGACATATATAAAATCAAAATATCGCTCTCGTCTCAACGTAGAAAAAGATCTTCGAGTTGCCCTATCAACGATAGTGCCGAATATTGACCTCTTGTGTTCGAGATCTCAAGCCCACCTCTCACACTGACAAGGTAAGAAATTATAAAGTGCATTTGAATAATCATGTCAATCCAAATGAATTTTGTTATTGTGTATGACTGTATGTATGGTGGAAGGGGGAGGGGGGGGGGGGGGGGGGCGTGGGACCTACTGTCCTTCAAAAGGGGGGCGCGCTTCAAAAAGTTTAAGAACCACTGGTATAGACTATAACACAAACATCACTATAGAAGTGTTGTATATCTGCTCCCTGGTTACAGACTATAGCCCCATCTCTCACACCCGGACACCGAAGGAGGCCGTCGTTCTCCAGGGCGGGGAGGCGAGGTTCGCGTTGAAGGCGCAGGAACCGCTGATCTGGTGTCACTTCTACCTGCCAGGCAAGCTTCTTAACTTCGACCAGGGATCCAAGTCTGCCGCCAGCGCCGGCCGGCATCGCTACCTGGGGGCTGGACGGCAGAGCGGCGAGTGCGGTCTGGCTGTGAGCAACGTCAGCGAGGAGGACAACGGGCCGGTCAGGTGTCTCCTCCACGCGTCCGGGGACATGTATGAATCCAGATACATGACTCTTATTGTAGCAAGTAGGTTTACCAACAAGACTACCACTCTGTCACGGTTCAGTCAATGAATGGTCAAGACTCACGGCAGCTACAACAATCTGTTTAAGGAACTACTTTCCCTTATTGTGATGGTTCTATTAATAACACATTAAATTTTAAATATAATAATTAAAACATAAATAGAGTTTTACATTTAATAATAAAACTTGAATACAGTTCAGTGATATTTTGAATATGATTTACAAAAATAATAACTCCAATGACAGAACCTATCTATCTTCAATGCACGTATGCGTTATGTTATGGGGTCTTTTATTGTATTAGGGCCTAACACACATTGTGACTAGTTGTAGCTAGACCCCCACTGTGAGGTGTTTTTAGAACAGTAATTATACGTCTAAATCGATTGAAACCATATCCGACCTCCTATCTGTAAAACAGGCTGTGATATGAGCCTTTTTGTAGTATTAGGGCCTAACACACATTGTGACTAGTTGTAGCTAGACCCCCACTGTGAGGTGTTTTTAGAACGATAATTATACGTCTAAATCGACTGAAACCATATACGACCTCCTATCTGTAAAACTGGCTGTGATATGAGCCTTTTTGTTGTATTAGGGCCTAACACACATTGTGACTAGTTGTAGCTAGACCCCCCACTGTGAGGTGTTTTTGGAACGGTAATTATACGTCTAAATCGACTGAAACCATATCAGACCTCCTATCTGTAAAACTGGCTGAGATATGGGCCTTTTTGTTGTATTAGAGCCTAACACACATTGTGACTAGTTGTAGCTAGACCCCCACTGTGAGGTGTTTTTAGAACGGTAATTATACGTCCTTATCGAATGAACACATATCCAACCTCCTATCTATAAAATTGACTGTAATATGGGTCTTTTTGTTGTATTAGGGCCGAAAACACATTGTGACTAGTTGTAGCTAGACCGCCTCTGTAAAGGGGTTTTTAAAACGGATATCATATGTCAAAAACGATTTAAACTAATTCCGACCTCCTATCTGTCAAACTGGCTGAGATATGGGCCCTTTTGATATATTAGGGCCTTACACACATTGTGACTAGTTTAAGCTGACCCCCCTTTTAGAGGTGTTTTTAGAACGGTAATCATAAGTCTTAATCGACTGAAACCATTTCCTACTACCTATCTGTAACACTGGCTGAGATATGGGCCCTTTTGTTGTATTATTCCTAACACACATTGTGACTAGTTGTAGGAAGACCCTATATGTGAGTTGTTTTTAAAATCTTAATCATACGTCTTTATCGATTGAAACCCTTTCCGACCTTCATTCTGTATAACTAGCTGAGATTTGGGCCCTTATGTTGCATTGAGGCCTGACACGTACTGTAAATAGTAGTGACCCACCCTAAGTGATTTTACACAGCCACCTGTGAGCTGCACAAAGCTAGATGATTGTATGTCTCAGTGTTGCTATGTCATGCTTCAGGTCCCCCCAGCGCACCAACCCTGAGTGTTGTCTACACGGCCACCTGTGAGCTGCATGTGGCTAGATTATTGTATGTGTCAGTGTTGCTATGTCATGCTTCAGGTCCCCCCAGCGCACCAACCCTGAGTGTTGCCTACACGGCCACCTGTGAGCTGCATGTGGCTAGATTATTGTATGTGTCAGTGTTGCTATGTCATGCTTTAGGTCTCCCCAGCGCACCAGCCCTGAGTGTTGTCTACACGGCCACCTGTGAGCTGCACGAGGCTAGATGATTCTATGTCTTAGTGTTGCTATGTCATGCTTCAGGTCCCACCAGCGCACCAACCCTGAGTGTTGTCTACACGGCCACCTGTGAGCTGCACGAGGCTATGTATGTATGTCTCAGTGTTGCTATGTCATGCTTCAGGTCCCCCCAGCGCACCAACCCTGAGTGTTGTCTACACGGCCACCTGTGAGCTGCACGAGGCTAGATGATTCTATGTCTCAGTGTTGCTTTGTCATGTTTCAGGTCCCCCCAGCGCACCAACCCTGAGTGTTGCCTACACGGCTACCTGTGAGCTGCACGAGGCTAGATGATTCTATGTCTTAGTGTTGCTATGTCATGCTTCAGGTCCCCCCAGCGCACCAAACGACCCGTCTCGGCCCGGGGTAGAATAGGCCCAGAGTGACTCTGCTAGTCGTAAGAGGCGACAAAAAGAGACCCTGTCCCTTCCCTCCCACTGTCCCACTGACTATTTCTCCTCCCACTTGGCCCTGCCCACCCTTGCTGGACTCCCGTATGACGACCCACGCGACGTACAATGGATCTGATTCGGATGTGGCTTTATTCTTCATCATCATCTTTCTCATCTTCATTATCACCCGCTCATCGTCTCGATTAGCCATCGTTGCAAAAATATGAGACGTTAAGCCCCATTAATCAATCAAACCCAGCGCACCAACCCTGAGTGTTGCCTACACGGCCACCTGTGAGCTGCATGTGGCTAGATTATTGTATGTGTCAGTGTTGCTATGTCATGCTTCAGGTCCCCCCAGCGCACCAACCCTGAGTGTTGTCTACACGGCCACCTGTGAGCTGCATGTGGCTAGATTATTGTATGTGTCAGTGTTGCTATGTCATGCTTCAGGTCCCCCCAGCGCACCAACCCTGAGTGTTGCCTACACGGCCACCTGTGAGCTGCATGTGGCTAGATTATTGTATGTGTCAGTGTTGCTATGTCATGCTTTAGGTCTCCCCAGCGCACCAGCCCTGAGTGTTGTCTACACGGCCACCTGTGAGCTGCACGAGGTTAGATGAATCTATGTCTCAGTGTTGCTATGTCATGCTTCAGGTCCCACCAGCGCACCAACCCTGAGTGTTGTCTACACGGCCACCTGTGAGCTGCACGAGGCTAGATGATTGTATGTCTCAGTGTTGCTATGTCATGTTTCAGGTCCCCCCAGCGCACCAACCCTGAGTGTTGTCTACACGGCCACCTGTGAGCTGCACGAGGCTAGATGATTGTATGTCTCAGTGTTGCTATGTCATGCTTCAGGTCCCACCAGCGCACCAACCCTGAGTGTTGTCTACACGGCCACCTGTGAGCTGCACGAGGCTAGATTATTGTATGTGTCAGTGTTGCTATGTCATGCTTCAGATCCCCCCAGCGCACCAACCCTGAGTGTTGTCTACACGGCCACCTGTGAGCTGCACGGGGCTAGATGAGTGTATGTCTCAGTGTTGCTATGTCATGCTTCAGGTCCCCCCAGCGCACCAACCCTGAGTGTTGTCTACACGGCTACCTACGAGCTGCACGAGGCTAGATGATTGTATGTCTCAGTGTTGCTATGTCATGCTTCAGGTCCCCCCAGCGCACCAACCCTGAGTGTTGTCTACACGGCCACCTGTGAGCTGCACGAGGCTATGTATGTATGTCTCAGTGTTGCTATGTCATGCTTCAGGTCCCCTCAGTGCACCAACCCTGAGTGTTGTCTACACGGCTACCTGTGAGCTGCACGAGGCTAGATGATTGTATGTCTTAGTGTTGCTATGTCATGCTTCAGGCCCCCCCAGCGCACAAACCCTGAGTGTTGTCTACACGGCCACCTGTGAGCTGCACGAGGCTAGATAAGTGTATGTCTCAGTGTTGCTATGTCATGCTTCAGGTCCCCCCAGCGCACCAACCCTGAGTGTTGTCTACACGGCTACCTGTGAGCTGCACGAGGCTAGATGATTGTATGTCTCAGTGTTGCTATGTCATGCTTCAGGTCCCCCCAGCGCACCAACCCTGAGTGTTGTCTACACGGCTACCTACGAGCTGCACGAGGCTAGATGATTGTATGTCTCAGTGTTGCTATGTCATGCTTCAGGTCCCCCCAGCGCACCAACCCTGAGTGTTGTCTACACGGCTACCTGTGAGCTGCACGAGGCTAGATGATTGTATGTCTCAGTGTTGCTATGTCATGCTTCAGGTCCCCCCAGCGCACCAACCCTGAGTGTTGTCTACACGGCTACCTGTGAGCTGCACGAGGCTAGATGATTGTATGTCTCAGTGTTGCTATGTCATGCTTCAGGTCCCCCCAGCGCCCGAGCCCTGAGTGTTGTCTACACGGTCACCTGTGAGCTGCACGAGGCTAGATGATTGTATGTCTCAGTGTTGCTATGTCATGCTTCACGTCCCCGCAGCGCACCAACCCTGAGTGTTGTCTACACGGCCACCTGTGAGCTGCACGAGGCTAGATGAGTGTATGTCTCAGTGTTGCTATGTCATGCTTCAGGTCCCCCCAGCGCACCAACCCTGAGTGTTGTCTACACGGCCACCTGTGAGCAGCACGATGCTAGATGATTGTATGTCTCAGTGTTGCTATGTCATGCTTCAGGTCCCCCCAGCGCACCAACCTTGAGTGTTGTGTACACGGAGGCCAGCGTCACGGCCACCTGTGAGGTGAAGGGGGCTCGTCCTGTTGCCAACATATCCTGGATCCTGGGAGATGACGTCATCCGCCAGGATACGGTAGTGGACTTTCTAGGCAACCCTCAGGACGCGTGGAGGTGGCCCTGGATGAAGGGATCTGTCATGCAGAGACTCATACTCACCCGCCAGACTAAGGACAACGGCAAGGTCCTAAAGTGTGTTGTATCTCATGTGACCTTGGCCCGGCCGTTGGAGGCGACGGAGACGATCTCATTCACTGGTAAGTTATGCTTGTATACATGTTGTGTAGAACTGATATTTTTTCAGTTTGATGCTGCTTCCCTCCATCGCTATGTGACCACTGCTTACCCCTGTTACAACCCGACAATCACATCATATTTACACACATTTCATATTATATTATTTATAATCAGTGATGTTTGCTATGCTTAGGTCTTAAGTACGTAACTACGGGGTAGAGCTTCGAACTATGTCGAACGAAAGATATCTGCTCACTTCACACCTTCCTCCCAATGAGCGTCGTCGAAGATGTATAATTCGTTCCTAATGAAACCGATTATGACATTGAAGTGGTAATTTTGTTATTTCTGTTGATTGATGAATGCTAAGTCGAGTTCGCCGCACAGATTATTTTCTGTAATAGGTACCCAGGTTCCCTAGCTAATCCAAGCTCGATGCTAACATTACGAGTCTATTGATCGACCTTGATGTCCGATCGACCAATACTGTAGAGATGATGATGATGATGATTATTGGGGCTTAACGTCTCATATTTATGCAACGATGGCTAAACCAATACTGTAGAGGGTATTAATAAACGATAACAGTGCAGTCATTGTTGTTATTAATGTGATTGCTTTACATTGTGTAGAAAAGTGGTGTATATCTTCTGAACTTAGTCTAAAATATTACATGATCAAATTTTTTTTAAATAACGCTTATATTTAAATGCACTAAAAAGTAAAAAATAAATTTTCACCCAACAAATTTTTTCCTCACTCGTAAATTAATAAGCGTTGGTCGCTTTCGGTATTGACAAAGATAACAGTATTCTGCTGTTTATCCAGGGAAAGCGCCCAACGCTTATTATTTTCCGAGTGAGGAAAAAATTTGTTGGGTGAAAATGTATTTTTTACCTTTTAGTGCATTTAAATATAAGCGTTGTTTTTAAAAAAAAAATGTCATGTCATATTATTTTATACTTTTTAGTCTAAAAGGGGTTCTCACCCGCTTGATTTATTTTTTACCATATGATCTACTGCACCACACCAATCGATAATTAATGAACCATTAAACATCGTGAGTTGAAACCTGTGAATTGTTATTAATTAATGAAATTTCTGGTTAACTGCCGCGGCGACTGTTGCACGAGCGTGGTGTCAGCCGGCTTTTGGTGCGGCTGTACCACGCTCGACACAGCACAGCAGACCGCGCTCATTGCGCATGCGTTGATTATTTCCCCTTCCAATACTTCTCTCTCTCTCTCTCTCTCTCTCTCTCTCTCTCTCTCTCTCTCTCTCTCTCTCTCTCTCTCTCTCTCTCTCTCTCTCTCTCTCTCTCTCTCTCTCTCTCGACTTATTGTTATGGGAGACTTTAATACTAACTTACTATCTAAAAGTCACACGGACACTAAGCAACTAATTACTATTTTTGAATCATGCAATTTAACTGTGTTACCTCTAGAACCAACTCATCATACTTCCACCTCGCATACCTTGATTGACCTCATGATGATATCAAACCGTGACAGAGTCCTCAATCACGGACAACTCCCTGTACCGGGCATATCTGCACACGTCTTAATTTATTTACAATATTCCATCCGTGCACCCAAGCAAAAGCCAAAACTTATGTCAATACGAGCAATAAAACATATTAATATTGAACAATTTAAAACAGACTCCGTTTCTTTACCTTGGGACATTGTTAGTAAAACTACCCACTATCGATGAAAAGTTGTGTTTTTTCAACTCAATGATACTAAAATTATATGATAAGCACGCCCCCTTAAAAGTAGTTCGAGTCACCAAACCACCATCACCGTGGCTGAACACTGAAATAAGAGACGCAATGGCCAGGAGGGACGCCGCGTTTAAAAGATTCAAATCCAGCCGCGACATCGAACATGAAAATACATACAAAAGCCTGCGAAATAAAACGAATCAAATGATTAGGACGGCAAAACGGCGACACACATACTTTTTGTTAGACCCCAAAATACCTATGAAAGTAGCATGGCAACGACTGTCACACTTAGAAATTGGTAAACAGAAAGAGGATGACGCCCCCATCGAAATACCCCTTGACACTCTTAACACATACTTTACTACTCCACCTACAAACATCGACTATACTCTAAAAGACGCAAATGTAAAGACTATAATAGACAGCTCTCGTACACCCACGCACAAACAATTTTTCTTTAAAAATATAACACCAAATATGACTTTAAACGCAATCAAACGAATAAAATCTAATGCTGAAGGTGTAGATATTATTCCAATAAAACTCATTCAATTTATGATTAATCTGTCACCAATTTTAATAGAACCCATTACATATCTTTTTAATTTCTCCCTTGCACATCAATCTTACCCGACTATTTGGAAACAAGCTCTTGTCCGTCCTTTACCCAAAAAAGGTAATCCTAGTGTTGCCAGTGATTACCGACCAATCAGTATCTTGCCTTCGGTCTCTAAAGCACTCGAGTATATTGTTCATGCACAAATATCAGACTTTCTAACTAAACACAGTATACTAGACCAGTATCAATCAGGATTTAGATCTAATCACAGCACATGTACAGCCCTTATTAAAGTAACTGACGACATACGAACAAAAATGGACTCTCGACAACTAACACTCTTGACTTTACTTGACTTCAGTAAAGCTTTTGACTCGGTAGACATCGACATACTAATGACTAAACTAAAATCTATAAACTTTTCACAATCTTCACTTAAATGGATGTATTCATACTTCAGCGAAAGACAGCAATGCATAATCTCAGGTGAAAACAGATCTAAATGGCTGCCGCTCAAGACTGGGGTGCCTCAAGGCAGCGTATTAGGGCCCTTATTGTTCTCTCTTTATATAAATGACATATCGAAGTCACTCAAATATTGTCACCATCATTTGTACGCAGATGACCTCCAAATTTACTTACACTCCTCTCCGGCTCTAATAAACCAAGCGATCGAAATGTTGAATAAGGATCTTGAATCATTAGCTCTCTGGGTAACAAAAAATTGCTTACTCATAAATCCTACAAAATCACAAACTATGATTGTGGGGTATCATAAACTGCTAGCTAAAGTAGACCACTCAACAATAAACAAGGTGACATTGAACGGCGTGACTATACCCTTCCAACGTCAAGTGATAAAAATTAGGACTTTTTATGACTGATGACATGACTGGGACAGAACATATAAAACATGTATGACAGAAAATCTATGCTTCTTTACACTCTTTAAACCGACTCAAAAACTTCCTCCCGACGAAACTAAAAACAATGCTCGTTCAAAGTCTTGTGATGCCCCATTTTGACTATTGTGACGTTATATACAATGACATGACAGAATGTCTCTCTATCCGCCTGCAAAGGGCTCAAAATGCATGTGTTCGCTTCATTTCCGGTATAAAAAAATGTGACCATATTACTCCCGGGTTCAAAAATCATGCTTGGATTCGTTTAAATGACCGTAGAAATCTACACGCTGTCTGTTACGTACATCGGATACTCTCGAAATCCTCACCTTCTTATCTAACATCAAACTTTCAATACATTCACTCTAACCATACTTTTGACACAAGATGCAGATCAGGCACACAATTAACATTCCCAACACACAGAACTAATTTACTTGACCACTCTTTCACTATACACGCGATTCGAACCTGGAATGCTCTCCCGACCAGCATCAGGGACGTCTGTCAACATTGCTACTACTCTTTGTTACTAAGAGTAAAACTTACAATTACTTTTTACACCATTAAAAATATCAGCGACATTAAAGTAGCCCATTAGCCTAGACACTCTAGATGATTGAATACTGAATAATCTCATTTACCCTCGCTAAACCGTGTGAATGGGACGGATGAATGCGATATTTTTACATTATTTTATTTTATTGTTTTTAAGTTTTTTTTCCATTTCTGATATATTATTATTGATATAATTATTAAATATTAATCATATATTGTTGCACATGTGCGCACATGTTTTTTACTTAAGTGAATGAGGCTAATGAATCTAATTAATTGATATTTATTTAATTAATAGTTAATTTAATTAATAATTAAGTTAATTAATAATTAAGTTAATAAAAGTAATAATATTATTATTATTACTATCATTCTCATTATGTTTAATAATATTATTATTATAACTCTCAATGTGTATTATTACTTATATTACACGTTGTGTCTAACATAATTACAATTAAGTTTACTTTATATTCAATATTCATACATGTTCGATGTTTTATCTTTCTAGGATTAAAAAAATCAATAATTTTGTGCCAATATTATTATGTTAATATCTATGTTCATGTATTTAAAAATGGTTGGATGGAACAGAATGCCTAACAGGCATTAATCCCGCCATCAATAAAGACATTAATCAATCAATCAATCAATCTTTCTCGTGGGTGTACGGGTGAAGCTTAGTTTTCCCATGTGCGTGCATTCTCGTGAATGGTGTGTAACTGTGTGTCTTGTACTGTGTCTGTTATTATAGCTATATTATTTATTGACAATTATTTTCTTTATTGTAAATAATAAAATGCCGTGTTGTTATGTGTACGGTTGCAACAACCAAGGGACAAAGGATGATGATCCTCTTCCTTCAAGTGGACGGAATGAAAATTGAAATTGAAACCCCTTTAAAGAATCGCAATCGAATATGTGCTCTCTTTGGCGTGTCCGAATTTAGAAGACTGGATAGTGGATACTCGAGTACTTGTACTTGTTAACTTCACTCGCAAACTAGCGTGCTCGCATTGCAAACTTGAATTTCGTTCAGTTCCGTCCATGCACGATCCAGCGGTCGGCCAACAATGCTTACGGAAAGTGGGATTATGTGGCTTCGGGAGAATTTGGCAAAGTAAGTAGGCCTAGGCCAGACTAGACACTAGACAGTCACTTCAATTGCAATTAAAAATCAGTTTTAATTTTATATCAAGGTTCATTGATGCACACAAGATCATCATCCACTAACCTTGATTTTTTTGTTTTTAATTAATTTTTTAATTATTTATTTACTTGTTTTGCTCGATTCGACGTCGGAAAGTGGGTGAAATATTGATTTTCATATAAAACATTAATTAATTAATTATGATGAATTAATTGACAATTTAGTAAATATGACAGTTGATTAATGTATTGTCGTCATTCATACGTCGTCATGTATACGTCTGTATGAAAAATTTCAGCTTGATCGGACATTTAGAAGTAGGTGAAATATCGAGTCAAAGATTCCGTCCAAACAAACAAACAAAGCAAGCTAATATAAGCGTTGTAAAATAGCCACTTCTAATGATGATGACAATCTACACTAAATTGCAATGAAAAATCTGGTCAAATAAACGGCAGACTTTTACAAACTTAACTGTTTAGTCTTAAAGAAATGTGAGATTTCTCTCTTTCTACATCAATTTTAAATAGTAGTTTGAAGTTGCAGCATTATTTCTTAACGTTAAGCCAGGGGTCGGCAACAGGTGGCCCGCGGACCATGTACGGCCCGCGTGGCTTATTTGTGAGGCCCTCCAATACTTTATTTATTTATAAGGAAATTGCAATTATTATTCCTAGTTTCCACCACTGCTAGAAAAATTTAAGTTAACATTTGAAACTTCAACCATTTCCGTGATTAGATATATACCTATGTGATCAAATTAATCAATGCTATAAAAGCGCTCTTGTCTCTACAATACCGAATACTGAGAGTTCAGAGAACTCTTGGAAAACGTTAACGCGAAAATTATGATTTGCTGCTCGCCACTGAAGTCTGCCGCTGGACACGCCCACACGTGTTTTAGGCAAAATATGTATCAAAAGGTTCAAAACAGAACTATCGAGGACTAAGTAAAGTTGCGATCCACATGTGACTTATGATAACCTACGTACATTTGAACAATATCAGGTAAAAGCTTAGATTAAATAATCACCGATAACTACTTGCAGGACGTTGTAAGCATATCGTACAAGACGCGAGCCCAACTTTTAAGAAATTGGCCCAAGAATAGGGGTGTAATTTCTCGCACTATAAGTGGCCCGGACCTGTGGCCCCATGTACATTACGCAGAACTGGTAGGTGGCACTATACACATATTAGTTGCCGACCCCTGCGTCCGGCTATACATTTTCCCAACAATATCATACATAAAACATTTGCTTTGGTTTTAGAAGCAGTAAGTGCGACCACGTCGCTTGCAGTCAGCAGCGCTACACCTAAATAAAAAATTAAATAAACAAACCAAATAAAATGTTTGTTCTGTATCGCAGGGGTGGCGTCCTACAGCCTCACCATGACTCCGGACCACGTTCGAGTATCCAGAGGCCCCCAGACTGTCACCTTCACCTGCTCTGCTGACGTAGCCCTGGCCGGGTGTCAGTTGTATTGCAACGCGACATAATTGTGTTTCTTCTGTGTCTCAGGGGTCGCGAGCTACAGCCTCACCATGACCCCGGACTACGTGCAGGTATCCCAAGCCCTCCAGACTGTCACCTTTACCTGCTCTACTGACGTAGCCCTGGCCGGGTGTCAGTTGTATTGCAACGCGACATAATTGTGTTTCTTCTGTGTCTCAGGGGTCGCGAGCTACAGCCTCACCATGACCCCGGACTACGTGCGAGTATCCCAAGCCCTCCAGACTGTCACATTCACCTGCTCTGCTGACGTAGCCCTGGCCGGGTGTCAGTTGTATTGCAACGCGACATAATTGTTTTTTTCCTGTGTCTCAGGGGTCGCGACCTACAGCCTCATCATGACCCCGGACTACGTGCAGGTATCCTAAGCCCTCCAGACTGTCACTGGTGTAGCCCTGGCCGGGTGTCAGTTGTATTGCAACGCGACATAATTGTTTTTTTCCTGTGTCTCAGGGGTCGCGACCTACAGCCTCATCATAACCCCGGACTACGTGGGAGTATCCCAAGCCCCCCAGACTGTCACCTTCACCTGCTCTGCTGGTGTAGCCCTGGCCAGGTGTCAGTTTGCAACGCGACATAATTGTGATTGTTCTGTGTCTCAAGGGTCGCGTCCTACAGCCTCACCATGACCCCGGACTACGTGCAGGTATCCTAAGCACTCCAGACTGTCACCTTCACCTGCTCTACTGACGTAGCCTTGGCCGGGTGTCAGTTGTATTGCAACGCGACATAATTGTGTTTGTTCCTTGTCTCAGGGGTGGCGTCCGACAGCCTCACCATGACCCCGGACTACGTGCGAGTATCTTAAGCCCTCCAGACTGTCACTGGTGTAGCCCTGGCCGGGTGTCAGTTGTATTGCAACGCGGCATAATTGTGTTTGTTCTGTGTCTCAGGGGTCGCGTCCTACAGCCTCACCATGGCCCCGGACTACGTGCGAGTATCCCAAGCCCTCCAGACTGTCACCTTCACCTGCTCTGCTGGTGTAGCCCTGGCCAGGTGTCAGTTTGCAACGCGACAACATTGTGATTGTTCTGTGTCTCAGGGGTCGCGTCCTACAGCCTCACCATGACCCCGGACCACGTGGGAGTATCCCAAGCCCTCCAGACTGTCACCTTCACCTGCACTGCTGGTGTAGCCCTGGCCAGGTGTCAGTTTGCAACGCGACATAATTGTGATTGTTCTGTGTCTCAAGGGTCGCGTCCTACAGCCTCACCATGACCCCGGACCACGTGGGAGTATCCCAAGCCCTCCAGACTGTCACCTTCACCTGCTCTGCTGGTGTAGCCCTGGCCAGGTGTCAGTTTGCAACGCGACATAATTGTGATTGTTCTGTGTCTCAAGGGTCGCGTCCTACAGCCTCACCATGACCCCGAACTACGGGCGAGTATGTTAAGCCCTCCCCACTGTCACCTTCACCTGCTCTGCTGACGTAGCCCTGGCCGGGTGTCCGTTGTTTTGCAACGCGACATAATTGTGTTGCTTCTGTGTCTCAGGGGTCGCGTCCTACAGCCTCACCATGACCCCGGAGTACGTGCGAGTCCCCACAGCCCTCCAGACTGTCACCTTTACCTGTTCTGCGGGCGTAGCCCTGGCCGGGTGTCAGTTCACGTGGCGGAACTGGACAGGCAACGAAGGTCCACTGCTGGATCTTAGTTGGGGGTCTCTGACCCAGGCCAACTCTGACCATCTGACCTCTGCGCTCACCGGCTACAGCTACAGCGGCCGGGGTCTGGAGGTGGGGGACTGCGGGGTCACCCTGAAGGTGACGGGCTATAAGGTGTGGATGGTCGCTTGTCGAGTCCGAGCCGGGAACGGTGGCTGGAGCTACGCCTGGGCCGACCTCTATGCTGACGGTGAGTTTCACTGTTTCCGCACACTTGAGCGCGTTGTGTGGCTCGTTGGTCTAGTTGGTTTAGTTGATTCCTGATTCCAATGCAGAAGCACTAGGGCTAGATTACCGTCTCGGGGTGATTTTTTCATTTTTGGAACTTGACTTTATCTTTGTATGATATAGGGAAAATTACAATAAGCCGCATGAGATACATTAAAGAAAATAAGCTTTTAAGCGGACAGTAGGGCCTGTATAATAAATAAGTTTAAATGTAACCAGTATAAAACCGATCAGCCTTAGACTACACACTAATACATCAGCACCATAATATTACACTTTAAGTGACTAGATATTGTGCTGCCATTTTTTGAGCACATTCTGTTGTTAAGTAGAACTTTACCGGGCTTCGAAAGGGTTTTAAAATTCATGAAGTAAACGATCAATAAAATTTTAAAAGTTTTATGTATGGTAATGATACACGTACCATAAACACGTATCGATTAAGTGAAAAACATTCTGTAAGGCAAAAAAAAAATTGAATTTAAGTTTGTTTTAAAATTAATATTGACTTTAATTTTTAATTTGTAAACCCCGATTCATCAGTTTTAACTTAGTTTTAAGCCTTAGTAATTATGAACCTTTTTTTTTAATTTAAAAAGATTTGGTTTAGAAATGAATGAGTTCTTCTCACTCCTATCTTAAAAAGTTTTAAGGCAAGAAAAGAAGATTGAGTTTAAAGAGTGTCCTTAATGTATTATAGCTCACGCCTTCATTTGCAAAAAATACCATGCGCAGGTTACTTATGAATTTTAGTGGAGCATCAAGTTATTTTTAACGGAAAACATCAATGTTAATTTTTCATTTAATTATAAATTAACACCTTTTAAGATCTAGGATACATTTCTAAACACTTCTCTTTCAATTTTCTGAGGCGTTCATAATACCAAGTTTCAAAGCTGACGTATTTGGTTTTAATAAATGATGAATGAAACCCGCCCTAATAAGTTAATGGTGGGATGTTGCCTCACGACACCCTTTGTTTTTGGCCGTGGCATCCGACAGGGTTGCCGGCTGTCAGGGTTACTCTTCTCCTTGACGGCTGAGCCGTTTCTCCGTCTGTGCAGAACAAAACTCGAGGGTTTCTCTCTGCCGGGAATGCCCGAACGCAGGCTCGTGGTATCCGGCTATGCCGACGACTTCTCGGCATTCATTGCCAACAACCAAGATTTCGATCGCCTCCGAGAAGTGTACGATGTCTACTCTGCACAGTCGGGAGCAAAGCTAAATGCCGAGAAGTCCACGGGACTGTGGGCGGGCAGTTGGATCGGCCGGCTTGACGCCCCGCTCGGGTTTGCGTGGTCCAACGAAGGCGCCAAAGTTTTGGGAGTCGTGTTAGGAAACACGCCCGGCGTGGTGGCCAGGAGCTTGGAGGAATTGCTCACTAAGTTCATGGCAGCAGTTCACAGGTGGCGTTTCTGGTCGTCGGCAATGTCGCTTCGTGGCCGCGTCCTGGTGGCAAATCAGTTCCTGGCCCCCAGGCTATGGTACACCTTCCAAATAATTCCTCCCCCTCTGGCTCTGATCAATCGGTTGCAGGGAGAACTGGCCAACTTCGTTTGGGCGGGCAGGAGACATTGGACTCGCCTACGAGAACTTTGCGCTCCTCTTCATCTGGGGGGGCTCGGTCTGGTTCACCTTGCGTCCAAGGTAGCGATGTTTCGGGTGCTCTATGCCCACCGATACCTTTCGAACTTGGACGACGATCCCTGTCACGCCATGACCCGACACTTCCGCGGAAAGTTCCGACGTCTTGGTCTTGGGTGGCAGGTATTGTTTCATCCGTAAATCGGTGGACCAGCAGCCCGAAGCACGTCCGATTTTCTCCGGACGGTTCTGGTGGCTTGGTTCTCCCTGAAAATAAAGCCTAGAAATTTTCCTTCCACCATCTGGGGTCTGCGCGACGTACCGCTAACGCTGACGTCACTTATCCCCACAGCCACCTCTCCGTTTATTCCGACCTGGTCTTCACTGGGATGCACAACGTTAGGAGACCTCCTTGTTGGGAACGAGTGGCTGGGAGTCGACCAACTGGAGGGTTTTGATGGGCTACTCGGTCGCACTCGAGGGGCTCTGACAATCAACGGAAACAGGATCCGGGCCTTTTGCAGCCTCCGGTTCCGTAGAGTATTGCAGATTCCGGGTCCTGAACCCTGGCCACCGGCGCTTTTCTACCGCCGCCCGCTGTCCGGCAAGTGGGTGCCCCTTCTTCCCGAGACCAATAGGCGGTCGATCCTGCTCGACATCATGGTCAAGGGGCTCGGTATAGACGGTTCGGCAGAAGGCCAATGGTCAAATGATCGGGTCAACTGGAAAGGCCTAGCTCGGCCACCTTCCTTAGGCTTAGATTCCGAGGTGGTTTGGCGATTCAACAAGAACCGTCTAGCCGATCCCATATTCTTGTACCACGCAGGACTGACCGCCTCCCGCCTGTGCCCATGGTGCCAGGTCAAGGGGACAGCCTGGCATATGCTGGTCTCATGTCGGCAGGCCACAGCCATGTGGCGGTTGGCTGACTCCTTGATCAGGGGCATACTGGGACGCCCTAGACTGTCTCTGAGAGATCTCTATGTCGGGTTCTGGCCCGACAAGGTCTCCAATGCCACACAGATAGATCTGGCCAACTATGTTCTCGTGTTGGCCAAGAGCACAGTCTACAGGCTCCTAGTATGCTATTTCAAGGATGGTAGGGGCCTGCTCCCTACGAGGTTGTCCTAACGGCCCGTCTGAAGTCCCGCCTCCTCAAGGAGTATGCTTGGCATCTCGCGCGCGGGACCATTGACAGCTTTAGGGCAAAGTGGTGCGAGAGAGAGGCGTTCAGTTCCATCCTTGATGGAGAGCTCCTCTTTAGCCAAGCACTATCCCAGTGAAGCTCATATATATTTTCAGTTACTGACCGGTAGGGTTTGCTCACCCAAACCCTAATATTAATAATTTTGTAAGTATTTTCGACGGAAGGAAGAAGCCTATTAGGCTCTTCCTAGTTATTTTTGGTTTTCTCTGCCATTTATTATTAACGTCCTCAAATTGTTTTCCGTCAGCATTTAGTTCTTTTGTTTCAGTTTTAAGAAAAATATATCCTTTTGGAACAACGTTTTCTCTCCCCTATCGGTCCATTAATAATAATAATAATAATAATAATAATAATAATAATAATAATCGTCTTGGCTCAAGAGGAGCCCGACGGTGCAAATGAGAGAAGAGAAGAAAGGAAATAACATAATAATAATAATAATAATAATAATAACACACACACACACACACACACACACACACACACACACACACACACACACACACACACACACACACACACACACACACACACACACACACACACACACACACACACACACACACACACACACACACACACACACACACACACACACACACACACACACACACACACACACACACACACACACACACACACACACACACACACACACACACACACACACACACACACACACACACACACACACACACACACACACACACACACACACACACACACACACACACACACACACACACACACACACACACACACACACACACACACACACACACACACACACACACACACACACACACACACACACACACACACACACACACACACACACACACACACACACACACACACACACACACACACACACACACACACACACACACACACACACACACACACACACACACACACACACACACACACACACACACACACACACACACACACACACACACACACACACACACACACACACACACACACACACACACACACACACACACACACACACACACACACACACACACACACACACACACACACACACACACACACACACACACACACACACACACACACACACACACACACACACACACACACACACACACACACACACACACACACACACACACCGTCCTTTGGTCCGCCGTGTCCCAAGAAGGACCAGGCAATACTGTTCCCTTCCATCGATCATGTCACCATCTCGCAGTACTTGCGGTCCCTGGCAGACCTCATTGGGGGCAAAAACATAACTTTTGCCTCCAGGTTGTCGCAGGGCCGTGTGTGCTGCTACTTAAAATCCAAGGCCTTGGTGGACTCTTTCATGCTGGACCACGGAGGTATATCGATCAAGGACCAATTTTTGTCTGCGCGCAGGCTGGTCACCCCCGCTGAGCGTTTGGTACTGTCCAATGTTAGCCCCTACATCCCGCACCACGCCGTTGAGGCCGAGCTGACAAAACTTGTTAGGCTTGTGTCACCTATGGCATACATTACCGTGGGCTTGAAGGAGGCTGACATTGGTCACGTCTTCAGTTTTAGACGACAGATCTTTGTCATCAAAGCTGAGAACGTCAATCTTCCCGACTCCATCGTAGTAGAACACGATGGAGAACGTAACCGTGTCTTCCTCAGCTTTGACGACGTCAAATGCTTCAAGTGCAGGCAAACTGGACATATTGCCAGAACATGCACTGCCAACATTGGTACCAAGGAAAGGTCTGCGGTAGAGACTGAAAGCCAAACGTCTAGAGGCGAAAACAAGAGAAAGATTCTTGTGGAATTGGGTGAGAGTGCTTCGGCCACCACTTTGACGCCAAGCGATGGGACCATCCCACCAGCTCCGGTTGCGACCGACGCAGCTTGTGCCCTGGATGCAATGGAAACTAATGATGCAGATCTTAGCCTTGACACTGGGACGCCGCACCAGCTCGAACCGGTGCTGGATGAACCGGTTTACACGCAGGTCAAGACAAAGAAAAAACCAAGGAGCAACTCTCCGGCCAAGAAGCGTCCACGTCAAGATGAAAGGGCGTCTCCTGGTGAGGAAACCATGCCCCTGGCTGCGGTGGAGCTACTTGACAGTGGAGAGGCTGGAAAGACGCTGTCCACTAGCGCTTTTCTACAGTTCTTAGCGGACGTGAAGGGCAACGATCAGCCATTCAAGGTTGCCCGCCGTTTTACGAACGACATTACCGGGCTGGTTTTTATGCTGACATCAGTTCTTCCGGTCTTGAAAAATGATCGTGCAATCAACCAACGTTCACGACGCCTTATTGCCACTCTAAAGAAGGCGCAGGCGTACTTTGACGCGACCGGAGAAGACGAGGTCACCCTATCTCGATCCACCTCTCTGGAAAGTGTCAGTTCCACTGGACTAGAGTAAAAAACCTGTCACCAACATGGCGGAGACAATTTTCATCACCCTTAATGCAAGGAGCGTTCGTAGCGACTTTAAATGGAGTCAGCTGTCGACCTTCCTGGATCGCCACTTCCCCGACGTCGTCCTCCTACAGGAGACAAACACGTCCTCATCACCACTACCCCTTCTAATCTCGAAGTACTCTTTTTATTTCAACCCCCCTGTTCAAGTGTGCTCGGGGACCATGATAGGACTTCGTAAGTCATCACCCATGGTCTTTCGAGCCCAAAATATTCTATACCCTGGCTATCTTCAGGAACTTCTCCTAGAGATTCCCACCACAGGTCGGACGCTTCACGTCATCTCCGTTTATTTGCCACACAACCAAGCCATAGCTCTAGACATTCTGACGTGCCTTGAACGTCACATCAGCGACGTACGTGGTACCGCTGGAGTCGACGCTCAGTTCCTTGTTGGGGGGGACTTCAACTGTACGTTGGATCCCAACACTGACAGATCCGGGGGCGTCGAGCGGTATCCGCGCGTTGCCCGACTGCTCCGGAACACAGTTACGACAGCAGACCTCTCCGATTTGTGGCGGGAGTTTCACCCCGGGGAGCCAGGTTTCACGTATGTGGGCAATGCCCCACTGCATTCCGCCTCTCGCATAGACAGGTTCTATGGCACTCCCGAAGTGACCACTTTGATGACCGGCGTGCGCGTATTGCCCGCTTTCTCCGACCACCTTGCACTGCTGGCCACTATGTCGCTACGAACGCCTAAGTTTGTCTCGCCATATTGGCGCTTTGACAATACTCTCTTGGAGGACCCGAACTTCGGAGATTGTATTCGCGAGCTTCTCGAATCATTCGAGGCTCGTCACAATCATTACTCCTCGCTCCACCACTGGTGGGATGCCATCAAGCAGGAGATTCAGACCACGACCATCCGATTCATTAGACTCCGCCGGCAAATGTCGGACGAGACGTTTGCACAACTCGAGAGGCGTGTCGATCGAATCGTGTCCAGTCCCCTGCTGGGTGAACACACCACGGCAGATTTAGCTCACGCAACCTCCCAAGTGCGCGACGCGTACACAAGGAGAAGCGAGAGAGAGCTGGCAAACTCTCGCTACGCCCACCTCCTCGCTTCGGACAGTCCGGCAGGACCAAGTTTGGCTCGTGATATGGCTCCCACGTTTCAACCCCTCAAAGAACTGCGCCTGGAAGGGCGCGTCGTGTCTGATGGACCGTCGCTATGCACGGTCGCGAGGCGTCACTTCCAGGAGGTTTACGCTGCCACGCCCGTGACAATCGAGGAAGACTCGCCCCTGTACGAGACCCTGCCTCTACTTTCTCGCCTCCAACGTGAAAGCCTAGATCGGCCACTGAGCCAACAATAACTCACCGAAGCTCTTGGGTCCCTGAACAAAGGGAAGTCTCCCGGAATTGATGGTCTCACTCCCGAGTTCTACTCGTTCTTTTGGAGTGAGCTGTCGGGTCCGTTTGAGGAAATGTTGGCGCACTCCATGGAGACCGGCCTTCTTCCCCGATCTGCACAAAAGTCTATCCTGACGCTACTTCCTAAGTCGGGTGACAGGCTGGACATCAAAAACTGGCGTCCAATTTCTCTGCTCACCGTGGACTACAAGATCGTCGCACGTGCTTTGGCAACACGGTTGAGCCGAGTAATTGGCTCGCTGGTCCACCCCGATCAGGGCTACTGCGTTCCGGGGAGAACCATCTTCGACAGCCTCCACCTGCATCGTGACGTCGTGGAGTACGCCAACACCGAACAGGTTCCCCTAGCAGTTCTCTCCCTTGACCAACAGGGAGCATTCGACAGGGTGAACCAACACTATCTCTTTCACCTTCTCCGATCGTATGGTTTCGGCGAACATTTCGTGCAAACCCTGCGGACACTTTACGCCGGCGCCACGTGCTTCGTACGAGTGGGGTCATGTTTGACGGCTCCCTTTCCTTTCGGTCAGGGAATCCGACAGGGATGTCCCCTGTCAGGTCAGCTGTTCTCGCTTACAGCCGAGCCTTTCCTCAGACTGTGCAGATCAAGACTCTCGGGGTTTCTTATGCCTGGTCAACTGGAACGCAGACTCGTCGTCTCAGGATACGCCGATGACGTATCGGTCTTCATCGCTGACGACGAGGATTTCGACCGGTTGGGGGTAGTTTACCACATCTACGCGGTTCAGTCTGGGGCACGACTCAATACTCAAAAGTCCACCGGTCTGTGGGCAGGCAGCTGGGTCGGGCGTCGGGACTCTCCACTCGATTTCGCTTGGTCGAGTGAGGGCGGCAAGTGTTTGGGGGTAATGTTGGGCAATACGCCTGTAATCAAGGCCAGGGGCTTCGACGCGTTGCCGGAAAAGTTCCTCGTCGCAATCCAAAGGTGGCGAGGCCGAGCGTCGACCATGTCTCTTCGTGGTCGAGTTCTAGTCGCAAACCAGTTCCTGGCACCTAGACTGTGGTACACATTTCAAGTGCTGCCCCCACCTCCTGCGCTTCTCAACCGGCTTCAGGGGGAACTGGCAAATTTTGTATGGGCCGGCCGGAGACACTGGACGCGTCTGCGCGACCTCTGTGCCCCCGTCCATCTTGGAGGACTCGGCCTGGTCCACCTGGCGTCGAAGGTGGCCATGTTCCGAGTCGTTTATGCACACCGATTTCTTTCCAACTTAGAAGATCACCCCTGTCACGTCATGACTCGGCATTTCCTTGGCAAGTTTTGCCGATTAGGTCTTGGCTGGCAGGTTTTGTTTCACCCCAAAATCGGTGGGCCTGCGGCTCGTAACACCTCCGAGTTTCTCCAAACCGTGCTCAAAGCTTGGTTCTCCCTGAAACCAAAGCCCGAGAATTTCCCGTCAACGAACTGCGGAATGCGAGACGTTCCCCTGACAGAAACGTCGCTTCTCCCAACGGCCACTTCTCCCTTCATTCCCTCATGGGCTTTGCTGGGTTGTAAAACGCTCGGGGACCTACTCAATGGTTCAGAGTGGACCGACGTCGACCGGTTGGAGGGCTTTGCCGAACAATCTGGTCGAGTTCGCCAAGCTCTTGGCGTCAACGGGAACAGGATCCGAGCCTTCTGCCATCTACGTTTTCGTGGCGTGAAAGATGTTCTGGGTCCTGAACCCTGGCCCCCAAATCTGTTGTATCGTCGCCCGTTGACCGGCGAGTGGGTCTCCCTGCTCCCTCAACAGCACAGGCGGTCGATCCTGCGTGACATCATGGTCAACTCCCTCCGCCTAGACGGTTCTCTAGAGGGACACTGGTCGCACGATCGAGTCAATTGGAGAGCTCTCGTTCGCTCACCCTCCCTTGGATTCGATTCCGAGGTCGTGTGGCGTTTCAACAAGAACCGTCTGGCAGATCCTATCTTCTTGTTCCACGCAGGGTTGGCCGCCTCTCGCCTGTGCCCCTGGTGCCAGGTCGAGGGTTCGGCTTGGCACATGATAGTGTCCTGTCGCCGGGCCGTGCAAATGTGGCGCCTGGCTGATTTGCTAATCAGAAACTTACTGGGTCGCCGTGGATTGTCTGCTCGAGAGCTCTATGTCGGGTTCAGTCCCGACAATACCTCCACCTCCAACCAAATCGATTTGGCCAATTTTGTTCTCGTGTTGGCCAAGAGCACAGTCTACAGGCTACTTGTAAGCTTCTTCAAAGAGGACCGCGAGCCTGCGCTCTACGATCATGTCCTGAAAGCTCGTCTAAAGTCTCGCATCATCAAGGAGTACGCTTGGTACCTTGGTCGCGGAGCGATCGATGGCTTCATGGCAAAGTGGTGCGATAGGGGGGCGCTCTGCTCCATTGAAAATGGCGAGATTCTTTTTAGTCAAGCGCTTACACAGTAAAGCCAAATGTCTTTAGTCTTCGACCGGTAGGGTTTGTTTTTCCAAACCCAAACTTTGTTTTCATTCTTTCCTCCAATATCGACGGGAAGGAAGCAGGCCCTCAGCCTGCATCCTAAAGTGCAATTTTAAGTTGGATTTCTGTTCCATTCCTTGTAACTATCCCCTATTGATTCCGTCAGATTGAAGAGACTTGTTTCATGTTTTTGAGTTAACATATCCTTCTGGACATAGTTTTCTCTCCCCTATCGGTTTTATATAATAATAATAATAATAATAATAATAATAATAATAATAATAATAATAATAATAATAATAATAATAATAATAATAATAATAATAATAATAATAACACACACACACACACACACACACACACACACACACACACACACACACACACACACACACACACACACACACACACACACACACACAGACACACACACACACACACACACACACACACACACACACACACACACACACACACACACACACACACACAATTAATTTTGTATGGGCCGGCCGGAGACACTGGACGCGTCTGCGCGACCTCTGTGCCCCCGTCCATCTTGGAGGACTCGGCCTGGTCCACCTGGCGTCGAAGGTGGCCATGTTCCGAGTCGTTTATGCACACCGATTTCTTTCCAACTTAGAAGATCATTCCTGTCACGTCATGACTCGGCATTTCCTTGGCAAGTTTTGCCGATTAGGTCTTGGCTGGCAGGTTTTGTTTCACCCCAAAATCGGTGGGCCTGCGGCTCGTAACACCTCCGAGTTTCTCCAAACCGTGCTCAAAGCTTGGTTCTCCCTGAAACCAAAGCCCGAGAATTTCCCGTCAACGAACTGCGGAATGCGAGACGTTCCCCTGACAGAAACGTCGCTTCTCCCAACGGCCACTTCTCCCTTCATTCCCTCATGGGCTTTGCTGGGTTGTAAAACGCTCGGGGACCTACTCAATGGTTCGGAGTGGACCGACGTCGACCGGTTGGAGGGCTTTGCCGAACAATCTGGTCGAGTTCGCCAAGCTCTTGGCGTCAACGGGAACAGGATCCGAGCCTTCTGCCATCTACGTTTTCGTGGCGTGAAAGATGTTGCCATCTACGTTTTCGTGGCGTGAAAGATGTTGTCGGTCCTGAACCCTGGCCACCAAATCTGTTGTATCGTCGCCCGTTGACCGGCGAGTGGGTCTCCCTGCTCCCTCAACAGCACAGGCGGTCGATCCTGCGTGACATCATGGTCAACTCCCTCCGCCTAGACGGTTCTCTAGAGGGACACTGGTCGCACGATCGAGTCAATTGGAGAGCTCTCGTTTGCTCACCCTCCCTTGGATTCGATTCCGAGGTCGTGTGGCGTTTCAACAAGAACCGTCTGGCAGATCCTATCTTCTTGTTCCACGCAGGGTTGGCCGGCTCTCGCCTGTGCCCCTGGTGCCAGGTCGAGGGTTCGGCTTGGCACATGATAGTGTCCTGTCGCCGGGCCGTGCAAATGTGGCGTCTGGCTGATTTGCTAATCAGAAACTTACTGGGTCGCCGTGGATTGTCTGCTCGAGAGCTCTATGTCGGGTTCAATCCCGACAATACCTCCACCTCCAACCAAATCGACTTGGCCAATTTCGTTCTCGTGTTGGCCAAGAGCACAGTCTACAGGCTACTTGTAAGCTTCTTCAAAGAGGACCGCGAGCCTGCGCTCTACGATTATGTCCTAAAAGCTCGTCTAAAGTCTCGCATCATCAAGGAGTACGCTTGGTACCTTGGTCGTGGAGCGATCGATGGCTTCATGGCAAAGTGGTGCGATAGAGAGGCGCTCTGCTCCATTGAAAATGGCGAGATTCTCTTTAGCCAAGCGCTTACACAGTAAAGCCAAATGTCTTTAGTCTTCGACCGGTAGGGTTTGTTTTCCAAACCCAAACTTTGTTTTCATTCTTTCCTCCAATATCGACGGGAAGGAAGCAGGCCCTCAGCCTTCATCCTAAAGTGCAATTTTAAGCTGGATTTCTGTTCCATTCCTTGTAACTATCCTCTATTGATTCCGTCAGATTGAAGAGACTTGTTTCATGTTTTTGAGTTAACATATCCTTCTGGACATAGTTTTCTCTCCCCTATCGGTTTTATATAATAATAATAATAATAATAATAATAATAATAATAATAATAACACACACACACACACACACACACACACACACACACACACACACACACACACAGACACACAGACACACACACACACACACACACACACACACACACACACACACACACACACACACACACACACACACACACACACACACACACACACACACACACACACACACACACACAGACAAAGCGCCGATCGAGGAGAGATTCGCTTCGCTCATCTAATAACGAGCGTGCTCGCGACTTCGTTCGCGTGAAACTTGGGTTTCTTGTTGTCTCCTGACTATAAATTTATATTCTTACTACAATGAATCGTTTAAAGTCATATTGTCGCATACAGTTCACTATTAACATTTAGATTATCCGCCACGCTTGTTCACTGCCCAAACTCATGCTGAGACAGTGTGATGGTGCACTCGGAGACGTGAGTGAATCAAGGGCCGGACTGAACATGCTTTACTCTAATAAGTCTCCTGCACTCACCCTATATCGTGCATCGTACATAGATTAAGTTATGACACTTGATAATATTGCAAATATTGACTTAACATAGTAATAGGCATGCGTCTACAATACGCACAAATACGTAATAATACACTCATAAAACACAACACGCTATCTGTAAATGCTCGAACATAAACCAATGGATACAACATTTTTGTTAAATGCACAAATCATCATAGGAAAAGATTTAAAAACGAAAATATATTAAATTAGTGTGACAGGGAAAACTGTGTGCATTAATAAAACCAAAATTCAATAATATCTAGATGATAAAATTCTATAAGTATTCATTGTGCATTAGAATGGCTAACAATAGACAGCACATGGCAGGTAGCGGCAACCCTTATATTATTCGACGGAACTCCGCGCGCTCGCTGCGAGAAGACTTTATGAATAGACTTACAAGTTTGTACAAAATAGCGGACTTGACGCAAAATTGTCGATCTTCCAGATCTAGCGTTAGGGGCGCGCCGAGTATAGTTGTAGAGTTCGTCGTTGCCCACAAAGTTAACTTTCAAAAATAATAACATAAAAATTAAAATACCAACATTAAATTAAAATAAACGGGAAATCAGCAAGTAATTTATTGTAACTGAGTTGGTATAGACTTTAACACAAACATAACTATAGAAGTATTGTATATCTGCTCCCTGGTTACAGCCTGGGACCCCATCTCTCACACCCGGACACCGAGGGAGGCCGTCGTTCTCCAGGGCGGGGAGGCGACGTTCGCGTTGAAGGCGCAGGAACCGTTGAGCGAGTGCGGCTTCTACCTGCTAGGCAAGAATCTTTACTTTGACCAGGGATCCGAGTCTGCCAGCAGCGCCGGCCGGCATCGCTACCTGGGGGCTGGACTGCAGAGCGGCGAGTGCGGTCTGGCTGTGAGCAACGTCAGCGAGGAGGACAACGGGCCTGTCTGGAGTTACATCGACGCGTCTGGGGTCAAGGATGTATCCAGATACATGACTCTCATTGTAGCAAGTAGGTTAACCAACAAGTCTACCACTTTGTCACGGCTCAGTCAATAAATGGTCAAGACTCACGGCAGCTACAGCTATTACTTTCCCTTATTGTGATGGTTTATTTAATAACACCTTAAATTTTTAATTTAATCATAAAAACTTGAATACAGTTTTGTAATCTTTTGAATATTATTGACCAGGATAATAACTCCGATGACAGAACCTATCTATCTTTAATGCACGTGTGCGTTATGTTATGGGCTTCTTTGTTGTATTGGGGCCTAACACTCAGTGTGACTAGTTGTAGCTAGACCCCCACTCTAAGGTGTTTTAAAAATGATCATCATACGTCAAAAACAATTAAAACTACTTCCGACCTCCTATCTGAAAAACTGACGGAGATATGGGCCCTTTTGTTGTATAAGGGCCAAACACACATTGTGACTAGTTGTAGCTAGGGGTGAAAGGTGTTTTTTAAATGGTTATCAAACGTCTTAATCGATTGAAACTGTGGTGCGCTACTTGTCAGAAGGCGGTGGCAATTGTGAAGACAAAAGAAACCTTTCGCTAGGGACTACATAGTAAACATTGCTTGGTATCAAGCTCAGAGGATCGACACGGTTCCGAATAAATAAATCTTTTTCGTTCACATGTATCATTGGCATTAAGCCACGTAGTTACATCTTCCACAGTTGGTGACCCCGACGTGATCTACCAACGAGGTAGGACAATGAAGAGTACAAATTATTTCTTGTGGAAGTGTAGTGCGTGCAAATAGGAGGAGTTGAGTGACTACAGTCTCGTCGGCGAGGATAAGTGCAGGTTTTACTCGGTCAATCGACACAACCACCCTCTTCCCATGACGGAGGATTGCAAAATACTTTTCATGTCTCTCAACAATCTCAAAAGGTCCGTCGTACCGTTGTTGCAAGAGAGTTGTGACTGCATCATGTCGAACGAAAACGTGTGAACAGGTTGCAAGGTCCTTGAAAATGAAAACCGAGCGCTGCCCATGACGTGCGGGGCAAACTGGTCGAATCAACTCGAGGCGTCGCCGAAGCTGATCGACGTACGTTGACGTGCTGTCCGCCGTTGGTGTTGGAGGTGACAGGTACTCTCCAGGAAGACGGAGCGTTGTTCCGTACACGAGTTTGGCTGGAGTAGCCTTAACGTCCTCCTTCCACGACGAACGAATACCTAACATGACCCATGGAAGGTGGTCCGTCCATCGCTCCCCCTTGTGACACTTGAGCGCTGCCTTAAGTTGTCGATGGAGGCGTTCCACCATACCATTGGCGGCCGGGTGGTAAGCAGTGGTTCGAATGAGAGTAGTGCCTGTCAGGTGGTTCAATGACCTGAAAAGACACGACTCAAATTGGCGACCTTGGTTGGAGGTGATCCGTAGGGGCGTTCCGAAGCGTGAGATCCACCCGGAGACGAGGGCGGATGCGACGGTGGCTGCGGTGATATCAGCAATCGGGATGGCCTCGGGCCAACGCATGAACCTGTCCACACATGTCAACACGTAGCGACAACCGGCCGACTCTGGAAGAGGACCGACCAGATCGATGTGGATATGCTCGAATCTCGCTCCTGGGACCTCGAAGTGTTCAACGGGCGCAGAGACGTGGCGCGTTACCTTCGACCGTTGGCACGCCATGCAAGTGCGTGCCCACTCCCTACAATCTTTCCGCATGGAAGAAGCGAGCGGAGGCAGCAATACCGGGGTGGGACAGACTGTGGAGACTGTCAAACACTTGGCGTCGGAGGGTGGTTGGGACGAAAGGTCGCTCCATCTGCATGGACGTGTCCCAGAAGATCAACAGGTTTCCGTCAGCAAGAAACCGCTGTTGGAGCTGGAGTGAAGTGGTGCTCTGCCGGAGTGTCTGGAGTTTGGGGTCATTTGCCTGGGCTCGGGCGATGTCAGTGAGGGTGACTGCACCAGATATGGCTTCCACTCGAGACAGAGCATCAGCAACGACGTTCTCTTTACCGGGAACATAGCGAATGTCCGTGGAGAATTGTCCAATATAGTCCAAGTGACGAAATTGTCGTGGCGAGCACTTGTCAGTCTTCTGTTTAAATGCAAACGTCAGAGGTTTATGGTCTGTGTAAATGACAAATGTTCTTGCTTCCACCATATGGCGGAAGAATCATATGGCCTCGTACACGGCGAGCTGTTCGCGATGGTACGCACCATACTTCCGCTGGGCCGCGTTCAACTACCGCGAGAAGAAAGCAAGTGGTTGCCATCCTCGGCTCGTCCTCTGCTGCAGAGCGGCTCCAACACTAGTGTCTGAAGCGTCCGCGATGACGGCAAGCTCGGCTTCCGGGTCGGGGTGAGCTAGAAGAACTGCCTCTGAGAGACTGCGCTTGCATCGTTCAAACGTAGCCGTGAGAATCGGTGTCCATATGATTGGTGTCTTACCCTTGCTGTTGGCGCCGGCACAGAGGTCGTTCAGAGGAGCCTGAAGTCTGGCGGTGGAAGGTAAGAAACGCCTGTAAAAGTTCAGCATTCCCAGGAACTGTCGGAGTTGTCGGAGATTACTGGGTTGAGGGAATGAGGCGATCGCATCAACCTTTGTCTTGAAGGGGTCGAGTCCCAGAAGCGTTGACCATGTACCCGAGAAACCGGACCTCTTCAGCCCCAAACACGCATTTCGATGTGTTCACGAGTATTCCGTACTCGGAGAGTCGTGCGAACAGTAGGCGCAGATGTTGCTTGTGTTCCTCGGGTGATTTTGAGGCGATGAGGATGTCGTCTATGTACGCATATGCGAAATCGAGTCCCCGGATTGCTTCGTCGATAAAGCGTTGGAACGTTTGGGCTGCGTTGCGTAAACCGAAGCTCATGTAGGGAAACTCGAAGAGACCAAACGGAGTGCAGATGGCTGTCTTCGGTATGTCTTCTGTTGCAACGGGGATCTGGTTGTACGCTCGAACCAGATCAATTGTTGAAAATATCGTTTTGCCAGCGAGGGTTTGGGCAAAATCTTGAATGTGGGGGACTAGGTAGCGGTCGGGGATCGTTCTGTCGTTCAGAGGGCGATAGTCCGCACATGGTTTCCATTGATCCTCTTTCTTAGGAACGAGCTGGAGAGCTGCAGACCAACTGCTTGACGACCGTCGTGCCACGCCAGACGTCAACATGGCGTCGAATTCTCGTTTGGCGATGCGTAGGCGATCCGGTGCGAGCCGTCGTGGCTTGCACGATGCTGGGTGGCCAGGCGTAGTATGGATGTGGGTGACAGTCGAATGTTTCACAACCTGCTGCGTGCCGGCAGGACGCGTGATATCTGGATATTCCGCCAAAATAGTGTGATAGCGAGAACCTCCGCAGACTGCCTTGACGTGTTCCTGTGTGTCGTTCGACGAGCGGCCAGCGATGACACATGACGTGACGCTGTCGACGAGTCGTCTTGCTCGAGCATCGACGAGCAGGCCGTAGTAAGACAGGAAATCTACTCCGATAATCGGTTTCGATACGTCGGCTATCACAAATTTCCAAACGAAATCACGACGGAGGCCAAGGTCAAGGTTGAGGGTGATAGTGCTGTAGGTTGCTATGACGGAACCATTGGCAGCGAAAAGCTCGTACGTCGTCGAAGCGCGAGGTCCGCTGACCAGTGTGCGAGGGTACACGCAGAGGTCGGATCCGGTGTCGACGAGGAACTGTCGGCGTGTTGGAACATCCATCACGAAAAGGCAGCGAGAACTTGGGCAGCCGTCAGCAGCGTTTACGGACTGCCGTTGAAGTTTTTTTTCTTCGGATACGCGGGATAGCTACATGGCGGTCGGCAGCGTCTGGCGTTCTCTCCGAATAGTCGGTGAAACCAACACATCTCGTTGTCCGAATCGCCCTGAACGGTATCGCGCCCAGCAGACGTTGTTGCTCGCTGCTGGCTGCTGAACGCTTGCGAGTTGTCACTGCGCTGCGGCCTGAGGAGAGGGCTGCGACTTGCTATGTCAGCTCCTCAATCTGTACCTGACAGCTGGTCAAGTCGGCCGGATTGTCGACTGCCGCGACACGGAATGGGGCGGCCGTACTCTCGTAGATGCGGTCGGCAATGACAGCTAGCGCCTCGAGGTTGTCTGGAGGTGACGAGGCTAGTATGTCGGACATCCGTTGTGGCAATCGGCCAAGCCACAGAACGCGCAACACGTCATTGGACACAGTCGTGCCACCAAGAACGCGCATATGGCATAGGAACTGTGACGGTGAACGATCTCCCATCTCCTTGTTCTGGAGCAATTGCTTTAGTCGTGCTTCCAACAAGGAATCGACGAATAAGTTCAGGCTTTAAGCTGTTGTACTTGCCTTCCGATGGCGGGTTGAGAATTATGTCTCGCACTGCAGCGGCGTAGCGTTGATCAAGCGCGCCTGTCACGGTGTGGAATTTGGTCGTGTCCTGTGTGATCCCGGCTAAAACAAACTGGCTGTCGATTTGCGCAAACCAAAGCACCGGATCGTCTTGCCAAAATGGCGGAACACGCACGCTCACACGGGCAACTGTATCGGTGGCTGCCGTGACCACGGGGTCTGTCATTGTGAAAACACAATTATAAACGTACAAAAATAATGTTCAATAAATCTCTAGGCCTAGTACTCACACACAAAATACTCGAACACGCGTTTGTGGGGTCACCAGATCGGTCGGTAGTTCGTACAGATGGAAATGTCGCTGCGTGTTCATATCACGTCGGGGTCACCACTGTAGCGCGTGCAAATAGGAGACGAGAGATGAAATGTGTGTTATTTATTAATTACATGTACAAAATCGAATAGTAGTACATGGCCTTGTCCATCACCAGTCCAGCCAGATGAAACTCTACAATGATCCCCCAAAACCATTGTTGTCGACAAAAGATAGCAGGATCCATGGAAGGCTGTGAGAAACGAAAAGCTTTAGCAGGCGTACTGTCAGACACGTAAATGAAGGCTGTAGAATCCTCCACAGACAGAAGTGTCGAGTTTTCGGGTAGATTTTGATTGTTTCTAACGTTTGTTTTTGTATAACGACGAATTTAGGAAGATGGCATCACCTGATAACGTAGCTTTAGTCTCGGTAGATAGAGTTAGCGTAAAGGTGCCACCGTTTTGGGCGGATGATCAGGTATTGTGGTTCGCACAAATCGAAAATCAATTCGATTTCGCAGGAATTACGCATGATTCCACTAAATTTTAATCATGCAACAAGCGCCCTCGAACAACGATACGCGACTGCAGTGCGTGACATTATCGTCAAACCATCGATCGTTGGTAAATATAAGTATCTGAAAGCAAAGTTTATTCGACGTTTTTCACCCTCACCAGAGGCGCGTTTAAAACGACTTTTACAACATGAAGAGTTTGAGGATCGCAAACACTCCGAATTATTGTTTCAACTGCGCATTGTTGGCTGCGTCTGAAGTGACAGACAAGGTATTACGATCGTTGTGGCTTGAATGTTTACCGATCAGGATGCGCGACATACTCGCATCATCACCGCCTGACGACCTCACCGCACTTGCAGTGGTCGCTGACCGGATACACGAGACGACACCTATCTCTTCTCGTTTAGCAGTAGTCAACAATTTTCAAACACAGAAGAGTTGTCACAACAAGTCGAAACGCTCTCTAGCAATCGTCGAGCGGTGTCATCTCGAGAACGTTTGAGGGATCGTCGTCGCGACTTTTCTTCATCGAACCCACGATACACGACGCAAGATGCTCCAGCAAATGGAATGCGACAACCATGCAGTTTTGTGTCAAAAAACTCCATGGGCAGTCAGTAGATGCTGCTCACGACTGTCCGAGCTTACGCCGCCTTTATGTGTTAGACATTACGACTCGACGTCAATTCCTTGTTGACACAGGTTCTGATCTGTGCGTATACCCGCGTGCACTGGTCAATGGACCTCGCGAACGGTCAACGTACGAGCTGTTTGCTGCCAACGGAACAGTTATATCGACTTATGGTGCTATTAGCCTCAACCTCGATTTGGGGTTTAAACGCGAGTTTGTCTGGCGTTTCGTCGTTGCTGACGTATCCTGACCAATCGTCGGAGTCGATTTCTTGTCGTTCTACGGCTTACTCGTTGACGCACGAAATCGACGTTTAATAGATAGCGCCACATCGACTGCCGTCACTGGTAAGTGGACCATGAACGTACAACAACACGTTAAGGCAGTCAGTGGAGGTTCACGATATCACGCTCTCCTGGCTGAGTTTCCCGCCATCACAAGGCCAGCGGGTATAACGCGCATCATTAAACATGGAAGTATGCACCATATCCACACGACGCCTGGGCATCCAGTGTCATATAAACCTCGCCGCCTAGCGCCGGACCGTCTGCAAATCGCAAAGGCTGAGTTCGATACGATGCTAAAGACGGGTATCGCCAGGCGTTCTTCCAGTAACTGGTCCGCCGCGCTTCACCTAGTTCCCAAGAACGAAAATCAGTAGAGGCCGTGCGGCGAGTACAGGGCGCTGAACGATCGGACGATTCCAGACCGATATCATGTACCTCATATACAAGATTTTGCTCAGTCGCTCGCTGGGAAGTCTGTATTCTCGACGATTGACTTAGTTAAAGCGTACAACCAGATCCCTGTTGCTCCAGATGATATCGCAACGACAGCTATAACCACACCATTTGGTCTTTTCGAATTTCCATTCATGAGTTTTGGTTTACGAAACGCAGCCCAAACGTTTCAGAGGTTCATCGACGAAGCCATTCGTGATCTAGATTTCGCCTACGCATACATCGATAATATCTTCATAGCATCGACATCTCAGGCAGAACATGAGGTACACCGTCGCCTGCTCTTTGCACGGCTGTCGGAGTACTGAATACTGATCAATACTTCAAAGTGCGTGCTTGGTGTTTCCGAGATAAAGTTCTAAGGCCACACTGTCAATGCCTTCGGGACTAGGCCTCTTGAAGACAAGGTTGAGGCAATCATCTCTTTGCCATCACCCAGTAATATCAAGCAACTACGTCAGGTATTGGGTATGATAAATTTCTATAGTCGTTTCTTACCATCTGCCGCCCGACTTCAGGCACCCCTCAACGACCTCCTTGTTGGTGCTGACACATAGGCTAAGACGCCTATCGTTTGGACTCCGGAGTTGTTGCAGACGTTTGATGAATGTAAGCGTAGTTTCTCGCAGGCGGCGCTTTTGGCGCACCCAGACTCAAGTGCGGAGCTGGCGAACGTAGCCGACGCCTCCGACAATAGTTTTGGAGCCGCCCTTCACCAGAGAACTTGTTTAGTTTGGCAACCGCTAGCATTCTTCTCCCGTAAGCTGAATGCGGCACAGCGCAAGTACGGAGCATACGATCGCGATCTCCTTGCCATCTATGAGGCCATACGTTATTTCCGTCAAATGGTGGAAGCCAGAACGTTCTCAGTCTACACAGACCACAAGCCCTTGACATTCGCTTTTAAGCAGAAGGCTGAGAAGTGTTCACCGCGACAGTTTCGGTATCTCGACTACATTAGCCAATTTTCTACAGATATTCGCCATGTTCCCGGCAAGGAGAATGTCGTCGCAGACGCCCTGTCCAGAGTGGAGGCGATCTCGGCTCAAGTAGATTACGTGGCAATTGCTCGAGAACAGAAGACCGATTCTGACCTTCGGGCACTTCTTCTCTCAGACACTGCACTTCAACTGAAATGTAGGAGCCTCGCTGGGACAAACCTCACGATCCATTGTGACACGTCCACGCCGGTAGAACGGCCTTTCTTGCCAGCGAACCTTCGACGTCGGGTGTTTGAACGCCTTTGCAGCCTATCCCATCCAGGTGTTGCGGCCTCCGTTCGCCTTGTCTCCAGGAGCTACGTCTGGCCGTCAATGAGAAGAGACTGCAGAGAGTGGGCCCGGGCATGCATAGCTTGTCAGCGATCGAAGGTCACTTGCCACGTCTCTGCACCCGTTGAGCATTTTGACGTCCCCGACGCTCGGTTTGACCATGTCCACATTGATCTTGTTGGTCCTCTCCCCGAGTCAGCGGGATTCCGTAACCTACTCACATGCGTCGACCGGTTTACTCGCTGTCCTGAGGCGCTGCCTCTTGCCGATATAACTGCAGATACAGTCGCCTCTGCCCTCGTCACCGGGTGGATATCTCGTTTTGGGACGCCCCTTCGGATCACTTCCGATCAAGGTCGACAGTTCGAGTCGTCTCTTTTCAGGTCTCTCAATCACCTGTTAGGTATGACCCTAATCCACACTATTCTTTGTCCCATTGCGAGAAGTGAGTAGAAAAACGGGGTTTTCCTAAGTTATTATTTTGTTCATCCCTACTAGCGGTCCCGTGACGGGCGCAAGCTGTCACTGAAGGTTTATCGCATAATTAGATCTAGCCGCCGCGGAGGCAGTTAGTCAATTGTCCACAGATCATCCGATGACGAGGGTACGGCATTATAGTATCATCATCACCACTTTTTTAATAGAAATTATTCTGTTTGTTATATCAATGTGAGACATAGAAAAATGGAAATTTCGTTAAAAATTAAGCCAAATTACATTTTTAATTGAAATTTGTATACAAAAATCAGACAAACTAATCGAGTTAAATCTATACCAATTATAAATCAGTAAGGTTTTCAAATATTCAATTGACTGTTGTTATACCATCCAAACTGTGAGTCATAAGCCTCGTCGTTCGTGTTGGCAGTTTGCTTTAATAAGCACAATGGTCAATGAAAAGGTAGGCCTACACTAACTTATAAGTTAAATCCATTACATGTTAGAAGTTTCGTTTCCATTATTGTATACATGAATGTTACATGATAATACGTACATTTTACCCGACAGGTATTAATATTTTTTATTGGTTGTGTGAAAAGTGTAGAAAAGATAATAATAACTAATTTTCCGACTATCTCAAAATCGTTGATATTAAAGCTATTAGAGCGTTTCAAACATAGAAATGTGTTAGTTTTTATTCAAGAATCCAAAAACTTTGTTAAAATTTGGGAAATATTGAATCTCTAGATTTTTAATATGTAAGTGTGACAATCACTGTAACAATAGGCGACATTTGACAGGTGAGATTTACTGGTAGTGTAAGCATCTCATTATCTCGGCTACCTGGACAAGCGTCGCGCTACGTCCGCCAGCGCTGTGAGTAATTAGGGGTCAGTAAAAGAGCCCTCTTGTCAATGAAAATGCCACGTCTCGCGCTCACTTCTGGGACTGGGACAAAGAATACATCATATCATCCCGCCGCCAACGGAATGGTAGAGCGTCTCCACCGACAGCTCAAGGCTGCACTTATGTGCCATGAAGGGAATCGCTGGACAGACACCTTACCGTGGGTTATGCTGGGTATCCGATCAGCTTGGAAGGAGGATAGTAAGGCAACACCGGCTTAATTGGTTTATGGAACTACTCTCAGACTTCCTGGAGAATACCTGTCAGCTGCACCAACACTGGACAACGCCTCTGAGTACGTCAGGCACCTCCGCCAACGTCTCCAGATGCTCCAGCCGTCCCGCCATATTCTACACGGAGAACGACGTTGTTTTGTGTTTAAGAACCTCGCGACATGTTCCCACGTTTTTGTGCGACATGATGCTGTCCGAACACCCCTTCAGCAACCGTACGATGGACCTTACGAGGTACGAGGAATGAAAAACATTTTACGATTTTGCGTACAGGGAAGAAGGTCGTTATACCCATTGATCGTTTGAAGCCCGCCTTCATTCTTGCTTATGCGGCCCCAGATATCACTCAACCATCGACGATGCCGAATGCAGAATCACGCTCATCACATCTGTCCGGGACAGCGCCCCCCAGCTGTTATTCACTCCAGTGTTCGTCCGAACTCCAGCACTCCGTCTGTGGTTCGATCATACGCTGCCGTTGCCGCTGCTCAGCCTTGGTCACGACGAGAGCAGGACGTCAAGTGTATCTACCAGCGCGACTAGGCGTATAGTCTTTCGTTCGCCTCGTTGTGCAGGTTCACTGGCAGGGGGGTACTGTGGTGCGCTACTTGTCTGAACGCGGTGGCAATTGTGCAAGACAAAATAAAAACGTCGCTAGGGACTGGATAATAAACATTGCTTGGATCAAGCTCAGAGGATGGACACGATTCTGAATAAATAAATCTTTCTCATTGACATGTATCATTAGCATTTAGCCACGTAGTTACATCTTCCACAAAACCATATTCGACTTTCTATGTCTATCTGTAAAACTGACTGACATATAGGGCCTTATGTTTTATTAGGGCCAAACACTCATTGTAACTAGTTTTGGCTGGACCCCCACTGTGAGTTGTGTTTAGAGCGGTAATCATATATCTTAATCGATAAAAACAATTTTCGACCGCCAATTTATAAAACTGACTGAGACATGGGCCCTTTTGTTGTATAAGAGAAGACCCTAACCTACATTGTAACTAGTTGTGGCTAGACCCCCACTGTGAGGTATTTTTAAAACGGTTGTCGTAGTTCAAATCAATTGAAACCATTTTCGACGTTCTATCTAAAAAAAACTGACTGAGATATGGGCCCTCTTGATTTATTATTCCTAACACACATTGTGACTAGTTGCAGGTAGACCCTATCCGTGAGCTGTTTTTAAAAATCGTAATCATACGTCTAAATCGATTGTAAAACTTTCCGACCATCACTTTGTATAACTAGCTGAGATTTGGGCCCTTATGTTGCATTAAGGCCATACACGTATTGTAAATAGTAGTAGGTGAACCCTAACTGATTTCTATACGGCCACCTGTGAGCTGCACGAGGCTAGATGATTGTATGTGTCAGTGTTGCTATGTCATGCTTCAAGTCTCCCTAGCGCACCAACCCTGAGTGTTGTCTACACGGCCACCTGTGTGCTGCACGAGGCTAGATGATTGTATGTGTGAGTGTTGCTATGTCATGCTTCAACCTGCCCAGGGACTGCCACCTTATCGTGGTGGGCAGGTTTGCGTGCTTTGTTGATCCCGAGAGCTATGCCGGCGGAAGCGTATGCTTCTGGTAGGGCCACCCTAGCCGGACTGGTCGAGGAGAAGTCAGACGAAGTGCAGTCCACACCCCAATCCCCTTTCCCCCCACTGTCCCATTGAATATTTCTCCTCCCACTTGGCCCTGCCCTCCCTTGCTGGACTCCCGTATGACGACTCACGCGACGTACAATGGATCTGATTCGGATGTGGCTTTATTCTTTATTATCATTATTCTCATCTTCATTATCACCCGCTCATCGTCTCGATTAGCCATCGTTGCATAAATATGAGACGTTAAACCCCATTAATCAATCATCAATCTTCAAGTCTCCCTAGCGCACCAACCCTGAGTGTTGTCTACACGGCCACCTGTGAGCTGCACAAGGCTAGATGATTGTATGGCTCAGTGTTGCTATGTCATGCTTCAGGTCCCCCCAGCGCACCAACCCCGAGTGTTGTCTACACGGCCACCTGTACGCTGCACGAGGCTAGATGATTGTATGTCTCAGTGTTGCTATGTCATGATTCAGGTTCCCCCAGCGCACCAACCCTGAGTGGTGTCTACACGGCCACCTGTGAGCTGCACAAGGCTAGATAATTGTATGTCTCAGTTTTGCTATGTCATGCTTCAGGTCCGCCCAGCGCACCAACCATGAGTGTTGTCTACACGGCCACCTGTGAGCTGCACGAGACTAGATGATTGTATGTCTCAGTTTTGCTATGTCATGCTTCAGGTCCCCCCAGCGCACCAACCCTGCGTGTTGTCTACACGGCCACCTGTACGCTGCACGAGGCTAGATGATTGTATGTCTCAGTGTTGCTATGTCATGATTCAGGTTCCCCCAGCGCACCAACCCTGAGTGTTGTCTACACGGCCACCTGTGAGCTGCACAAGGCTAGATGATTGTATGTCTCAGTGTTGCTATGTCATGCTTCAGGTCCCCCTAGCGCACCAACCCTGAGTGTTGTATACACGGCCACCTGTGAGCTGCACGAGGTTAGATAATTGTATGTCTCAGTGTTGCTATGTCATGCTTCAGGTCCTCCCAGCAAACCAACCCTGAGTGTTGTCTACACGGCCACCTGTGAGCTGCACGAGGCTAGATGATTGTATGTGTCAGTGTTGCTATGTCATGCTTCAGGTCCGCCCAGCGCACCAACCATGAGTGTTGTCTACACGGCCACCTGTGAGCTGCACGAGACTAGATGATTGTTTGTCTCAGTTTTGCTATGTCATGCTTCAGGTCCCCCCAGCGCACCAACCCTGAGTGTTGTCTACACGGCCACCTGTGAGCTGCACGAGGCTAGATAATTGTATGTCTCAGTGTTGCTAGGTTATGCTTCAGGACCCCCCAGTGCACCAACCCTGAGTGTTGTCTACACGGCCACCTGTGAGCTGCACGAGGCTAGATGATTGTATGTGTCAGTGTTGCTATGTCATGCTTCAGGTCCGCCCAGCGCACCAACCATGAGTAATGTCTACACGGCCACCTGTGAGCTGCACGAGACTAGATGATTGTATGTCTCAGTTTTGCTATGTCATGCTTCAGATCCCCCCAGCACACCAACCCTGAGTGTTGTCTACACGGCCACCTGTGAGCTGCACGAGGCTAGATAATTGTATGTCTCAGTGTTGCTAGGTTATGCTTCAGGACCCCCCAGTGCACCAACCCTGAGTGTTGTCTACACGGCCACCTGTGAGCTGCACGAGGCTAGATGATTGTATGTCTCAGTGTGGCTATGTCATGCTTCAGGTCCTCTTAGCGCACCAACCCTGAGTGTTGTCTACACGGCTACCTGTGAGCTGCACGAGGCTAGATGATTGTATGTCTCAGTGTTGCTATGTCATGCTTCAGGTCCCCCCAGCGCACCAACCCTGAGTGTTGTCTACACGGCCACCTGTGAGCTGCACGAGGCTAGATGATTGTATATCTCAGTGTTGCTATGTCATGCTTCAGGTCCCCCCAGCGCACCAACCCTGACTGTTGTTTACACGGAGGCCAGCGTCACGGCCACCTGTGAGGTGAACGGGGCTCGTCCTGTCGCCAACATAACCTGGATCCTGGGAGATGACGTAATCCGCGAGCACTCACTGGTGGACACTCTAGGCAACCCTCAGGACGCGTGGAGGTGGCCCTGGATGAAGGGGTCTGTCATGCAGAGACTCACACTCACCCGCCAGACTAAGGACAACGGCAAGGTCCTAAAGTGTGTTGTATCTCATGTGGCCTTGGCCCGGACGTTGGAGGCGACGGAGACGATCTTATTCACTGGTAAGTTATGTTTGTATACATGTTGTGTAGAACTGATATTTTCTCAGTTTGATGCTGTTTCCCTTCTTTGCTATGTGACCACCGCTTACCCCCGTTGCAACCCGACAATCACATCATATTAACACACAGATTTCATATATTATATCATTTATAATCAGTCACCTATGTTATGCTTGGGTCTTGGGTACGTAACTACGGGGTAGAGCTTCAAACTATGTCGAACTAAAGAAATCTGCCCACTTCACACCTGCCTCCCAATGAGCGCCGTCGAAGATGTATAATTCGTGCCTGATGAAACCGATTATGACATTGAAATAGTAATTTTGTTATTTCTGTTGATTGATGAATGCTAAGTCGAGTTCGTCGCACGGATAATTTTCTGTAAGGGGTTCCCAGGTTTCCTAGCTAATCTAAGCTCGATGCCAACATTTCGAGTCTATCGATCGACCTTGATGTCCGATCGACCAAGACTGTAGAGGGTATGCATAAACGATAACAGTGCAGTCATTGTCGTTATCAATGTGATTGCTTCACATTGTGTAGAAAAGAGGTGCATATCTTCGTCTAAGTCTTAGTCTTCGTCTAATGATGATGACAATCTAGACTAAATTGCACTGAAAAATCTGGTCAAATAAACATCAGACTTTTACAAATTCAACTGTTGTGTTAAAGAAAAGAATTCTGTGATTTCGCTTTTTCTACATCAGTAGAAGTAGTAGTTTGAAGTTGCAGCATTATTTGTCCACGTTAGGCTATGCATTTCCCCAAAAATATCATACATAAAATATGTCTTTGGTTTCAGAAGCAGTAAGTGCGACTACGCCGCTTGCAGTCAGCAGCGCTACACCTGGAGCTGCCCTCCCCACATGAAAAAAAATGTATAATATGTTTCATATAATGCATTTATTCATCACAGAAATGTATTATGTAAAATGTATTTTAATAAAGGCTACTTAAAATAAATTTCCAATTTGGCTCAATGTCTTATATTTTAAAAGGATTTAAAATAGATTTGAAAACTATTACACAATGAATTATGAACGAGTTCATAAAATGTGTTTGAATCATTTTCTTAAATTAATTAATAATATACATGGGATGTGTTTTATTTGTATTAATTGAAACAATATTTAAAGACATTAGTGGTAATATATTGTTTATTTATTCATGTAAAACTATTGATAATCTTTTGTGTGTAATATATTTAAAACACATTCTTTATAATTAATTAATAATCTTCTTTGGAGTATTTATTCACAATGCATTATATGTAATAAATTTGAAACATATTATGCATAACCTATTAATATCTATTTTGGAATATATATTTTGGAATGTATTTGTTAGGTAAAATAAAATGCATTTTTTCATTTACATTACATAGCATGATTTATTTAAAAAAATATTTCTGAAAGCTACATAATAGATACACACTGAACAAAGTACAAAGTGACACAAGTAATTAGTAAATCTTTAGATAGGCCTAAGGCCCTTTTTAATGGTTGGGAATTTTACCAAAGCACGTTCTGAAACTTAATAAAAAATAAATATCGTAATACAAATGAGCTTTGTATCACAAGATGTGGGCCTAAGTAGCGGCAAAGATTACTGACAAGGGAAAGATGTTTCATAATCATCACCATGTTAAAATATTTGACTACAACCAAACAATCCTGTGCATGTGTGCAGAAAGGTTTCACTGGTTGCGAAATGTCAGCAACAATTAAAGGGGGGTGGAAGGTACTTCATCCCCTCGTGTCTATCATTGCAAGAATCATATCCCACTAGGCATGCGGTAGATTATCACAGAGAACGGCGTTAGAGCTCCAAGCCTTTAGCGTCATTGTAGTTACTAGAAGAAAAAAATTAATGCAGTCTTACAATAAATAAGACGTTTTGGTAATTTTACTTTTCTAGACAGTTCCAGGACACTGATATAAGGTGTATATAAACTCGGGACAATCCTGGTTTTCACCACGGGGCTGAACGACTGGAGGCCCGGACTCGTAAAGTTCCTCACGTTGTAGCACATTGGTGCAACGCGGCTTGCAGCCACATTCTGAAGAGGCGCGAAATTTTGAAACGTTTAACTTGTGGTTGCGTTTAACAAATTTTACGATAAATATGTTTATTATGTGAGAAGAACATTAAAATACATAGAGCTATTTAAACAAGATCACAGGCAAGGTTAATCCTCCTCCCTCCGAAAATGTTTGAGGAGGCCCGGCCTCCCTTGCCTCCCCCCACCGGCCGCCACTGCGCCAATCAATCTTCATGGCTCGACCCCCCACTCAAGCCAAAATGCAAGAGTGGGACTCAGACCAAACTGCTATCAACAATCCAACTTGGGCCTCCCAAAACCGCTGACACAGCAAAGTTAGATTAGATTATTTGGGCTTAACGTCTTATATTTTTGCAACTTGGCTAATCAAGACGATGAGTTGGTGATAATGAAAATGAAGTTGGGGGCTCTTTGGAGGAAAGGGGCAAGTAGGAGGGCGCGTGAGAAAAGGGGAAATGGGAGGATAGGGGATTTGGGTGTGGACTGCACTTCCTCTGACTTCTCCTCCTCGACCAGTCCGGCTAGGGTGGCCCTACCAGAAGCATACGCTTCCGCCGGCATAGCTCTCGGGATCAATAAAGCACGCAAACCTGCCCACCACGATAAGGTAGCAGTCCCTGAGCAGGACAGCAAAGTTACCAAATTACTATTATGACCATTATGCTGTGTAAGTATTCTAATGTTAGTATTGTTGCCCTAGATTGATGGTTACACAACAGCCAGCTCAGCACCTACCTGATTGTGATTAAAACAGAGTGTTGTTTACCCATGTCACAATCAAGTAGAATAAAACACGAAAGCGAAGGAATCCAGTGTGAAAATGAATAAACTTCCATTTTCACACTACAATATAAACCAACTTAGCTAACTTAGTACAGTGATTCAAGTACTATTAGGTAAATAAATTATATAGATAATAAATTTTGTGTCTCTAGGAAGTTACTTGTGAATTTTTATCAATGTCTCCTTGTCAAGTAAATTAACCTGGTGAATGGTAAAAACTTCAGTACGTAACGAGGACTATTACTATATTTTGGATTATACCTATTGTTGTTTTTTTTTGTGGGTTGTGGGGGAAGACTTTTAATTTTCGTGATACGCTATCTGTAAGGAAGAGGGGGAGTGGGTCAGTTTGGTCCAAAATTGTGTGATATTATTTACAGACAGTCCCCTTTGAGTATGTTTTAAACTTTACATATTGTGGCGTAAAAATGGGGTCTTTATCATTATTTCATTTTTACTTTGTTTCATTTAATTGCGTGATTCATAGATGCCTTACTGGTTGTGTAAGTTCCTGGCTTTCAACATTGAAAGGTATGCGCTGTGCTTGACTATTTCAACATCTCAGTTTAGTTTAGTTTATGATGACTGAGGTGTCTTGCAGTAATTACCATTAGAGTTGTGTACAATGCTCGTGGCAGCTGTGCTGACTGGCCAATCCCGGAGGGCGCTGGTTCGACGTTGTCGACAGCGGGCCATTTCCCTCTCCCTCGTGATTTCTATGGGGGGGGGGGGGGGGGGGAGAGCAGTCGATGGGATTATTTGGTAATTACCGCAGATTTCGGCCAGCGTGGGGCTAAGAGCGGGGTGAGGGGGTATGACGTAAGGGAGGCTAGGTGCGAGGTAACTCATGGCGAGGTCGGGGGAATCAACGGAAGGACGTGGAAAGTGAAGGACCGACACCTTGGGAGTACGGGAGGAAGATCAAGCCTAGAGGAAGATACCAGTACCGTAGGACCGTACACGGAGGCCTGCGGGGACAACATCTCGGACGGGACTAAGGCAGCAGGGGAGATTGGACACCTGGAAACCAAGGTAGAGGGACTTCGGCCTATCACTTTAACCCCCGGGGTACTCATAGTTGGACTAGTCACGTCTCTGCCAAGTTAGGTTTACTAAATTCTGTTAATAAACGGTTCCTTCATTGTTTGAACACGAGAGTCATCTTTTACCCGTTCCACACAAGTCCTGAATCACTGGGTATACCATAGATCCCGACAGGTAGCAAGATTTCCCCCAGAAGCTACGCCCCAGTACTTCTGCGGATTCCGCCTACTTCGGAGTCCGAGGATCGAGGCCGAGGCGGCGGAATTGGGTACGTGTCACGGTAGGAATCTGCTATCTGACAATATTACATACCTTCAAAAACCGATACTAGTCTGAGAAGCGATGTTTGATCGAGGTACCGGTGTCCACGTAGTTTCTTCGCTTATGTTGAGGTAGACCTACCCCAAAAAGTTGGTCATCGGAAGGCATCAGTCTGGGAAAAATAATAAATATTGATATCAGCAGGACTCTATAGAAGAGTGAATTCAGACTTTTTTTAAAGGTTTTTAATAATCAAAACCTGTAAAGACAAGTAGGCCTAATGCTAATTATTGTTGATGACATATTTTGTCCTTAATTTCAAAGTTACTGGTGCTTAAATGAAATTGATTGATTGATTAATGGGGCTTAACGTCTCATATTTATGCAACGATGGCTAATCGAGACGATGAGCGGGTGATAATGAAGATGAGAAAGATGATAATGAAGAATAAAGCCACATCCGAATCAGATCCATTGTACGTCGCGTGTGTCGTCATACGGGAGTCCAGCAAGGGAGGGCAGGGCCAAGTGGGAGGAGAAATATTCAATGGGACAGTGGGGGGGAAGGGACAGGGTCTCCTTTTGTCGCCTCTTACGACTAGCAGAGTCACTCTGGGCCTATTCTTCCCCGGGCCCAGACGGGTCTTAAATGAAATATAAGTTGATGTTCTATGTTTTGTAATTCAACCAATTACAGGCAGACCTTAGCTAAGAGCCTTTAAGTCACAAGGTATTTAAGGCCGAATAAAAAAAAATGCCCACAAATACATCACTCGCATACAATGCCAACAATGAAAGGCAAATTAAATATGTTGTTTTATTAACACACTTTCCTGGTATCCTACTGGTTGTATTGATTTGTGTACTTCCTTATAGGCATTAGGATTTAGTTATTGTTCAGAATTCTTAACTAGTCACACTTTAATTGTTACATAGAAAGTTCAATCTAATACAAGTGTAAATTTACCTACATAGTAGGCCTACCCCCGAAGGCGAATAAATGCCAACGGTAACTGCAACAGTGCTAGGCCTAACTGTTATTTTACCTGGTATTATTTGGACGTACTGGTACGACCTGTAGTGAATGTGCAATAAATGAATATCCATGGTCCTCAATACGGCAGCAACACCGGCAAAGCGATGAAATATTAATACTGTGTCATTTGGAGTCTGAACGACAAGTTTGATAGGCCTAGCTCCAGTAGGCTTACGAGAATGGTATTTTGCATTCGCATCGTAAGATACATATTTAAGTGAATTAACTTTCCTACAATCAACGTTTGGCATATTGAGACATATTGATATTGTTACCGGGATGCATTAGCATCGAGCTGTATGTAATGATATACTCCATATCATAAGTATGTAGCGTTGTAGCCTCGTGTATTGTTACAATCGTAATAACAATCAGGCATTGCACAGGTGACGCTTACTGCCTAGAATCCATGACGTGTCTAGCTTCACGCTGCTCCCCTTATGGAAAACAACTATAGAAAACTTTTAAAAACTATTAAAAATGCTATAGTTTTCTAAAGTTTTTACAAATTTTATTTTAGACCCCCTAAAGTATTCTAAAGTTACTTAAAATCCTATGGTTTTCTAAAGTTCTCATCCTAAAGTATTGTATAGTTTTGTGAAGTTGTGCTGGGTTTACTTTAAGACCCTAAAGTTTTCTTCACTTTACTTTAGGACTGTATAGTTTTGTAAAGTTTACTTTAGGAATGGGAAGTTTTGTAAAGTTTACTTTAGGGATTAATTGTTTATTGTTGAGTGAAAAGTTTTTTAAAGTTATTTTACAATGCCAATTGAATAGGATGCTAAACAGCTATAATTGATAATAGGACCCTATTTTAATGTCAGGATGTGGTATAGAGGATGGATTTTAGTTCATAAATAATTTATATAATTTTTTTTTTTAAACTAAAAACTTTCAGGTAATACCTTATATTTACATTGTAAAATATACATATTTTCTCAGAAAACGAAGCTAATATAGTCCATGTTCGTTCGTTCGATATATACTCGCCCCTTCTTGGGTTAAGGCGCTTTCATAGCAACACGTTTTTTCCGGACGGGCAGATCACGTGAACCAATCAGAAACTTGCCGTGCCTGCCCTGATTGGTTCACCTGACTTGCCGGTCCGGAAAAGACGTGTTGCTATGAAAGCGCCGTTATACACGTATTTGCTAGCTTGCACTTTGTGTGAAAGTTAAGTGTGAAGTTTAAATATTCTACGAGAAGATATTTACAAGAAAAGAAGATAAACAGTAAGTATTCTTATTTGTTTTATATGATCTAGATGCATTTAAAAAAGTTTCCATGCATAAAGAACGTTTACACTCGTTATACAGCTTGATTTTTGAGAGGAATTTGCCGCCATTTAACTTCCGCGCAACCAAATAAGTCAATGCGGCAACTGTACTGCAGCAATCACTTGATTGCCATACAGCACAGATTATATTTTATTTTGATTAAATATAACGAAACAAGTTTATAATTCATGCAAGTCCGAAAATATCTCCCAAACAAAGTATTTATTTTACCATTAATTTAAATGTGGCCAAGTTAATTTGCTAACTTGACTCGGAATTTTACCGGATGAAAGGAATGATTCAATTTCCGCCGTCTTTGTTTTGTAAAATCTTCCATGTGTGTGTGTGTGTTTGTGTTTTTCTGCACGCGTGAAAAAGTTTACTTTCGACAAAGAGAATTGTTGCCTTTTTGAATTCCCCCACGAGAGGAATAAACCTGTGCAAGCTGGCTACTTAGGCTAATTAGGGAAGAAGAACGACGACAAAATTATGAAGTGTCTGATACACTTTTTAAGGTTATGTGGCCGAAAAACTGTGATATCCAACCAGCAAAAAAAATAAAGAGACATCTAGAAAAGAATGTAATCGAGTGGGAAGAGTCTGCCGGTAAAATAATGGCAATCGGAAGTAAGTTCATGCATATATTATGATTGGTTTTATATCTCATAGGCTAGGCCTAGGCTAGGCCTACATAAGCGAGTCTAGGCCTAGGCCCAGCCCCAGCTGCCATCTAGGGGCCTAGGGCCTACCTAGGCCTAAGCCTATGCGTCAGCCCTAATCTCTGGAAAGTTACACTCATGTGTACCTCTGACTCCTTGTCTTTTGTCGCTAAATGCATGAAAACGTCTCGCTTTCACCCAATAAAATTACGGATTTGGCCGGGCACGATGCGCTTTTAAAATTCTATTTATGTTTGATAACAATGAGACCACGTGTCGGTTTCTTCTGAGGCTGGTCATTAGTTTTCAAGTAAATTGCAGTAGCAATAAAACATTCATCGAAATGCATCGTGACACTGACAGGTTTACAACCACTGTTGGGGGAACCGCTCTTCCTCTCTCACTCATAAAACGGTATTCGGTCCAAGGGGCTTACAAAAGTGCTAAAAACCTGTAATACCCCTAGTAGTAAACATTGCCATTCTATGTGCTTTTTGCAGACTACAAACAGATGACATGCTGCGGTTTCTATGAACAAAAATGGATGCATCAATATCCGAAAGGAAGATAGGAAGAAGTTAAAACGGAAGTTATTTAGCGACGATTCAAGTGGCGACGAAGGAAACGAGCAAGAAAACATTCATGCTTCCAAGGTTGGTTTTCACCATTGTGAAAGGATAATCGAGATGCTCACTTAAAACTTGACAAAATACACATGTGGGCAGACCTTGTGATTCTTAACATAACAAATTTTAGGCTTTAGGGTGGGTAGGCCCTACCTATATAGTATAACTCTAACTCTCACCACTCACTGGGTGCTTTGGGGTCATACCTATATTCATAGAAACGAGAGAGAGAGAGAGAGAGAGAGAGAGAGAGAGAGCGAGAGCGAGCTCCTTGGAGAAATCCAGTCAAATTTTCGAATAGGCCTACTGACAAAATAAATTGAGCGAGCAATGAAGACAGATGCCTTATCAAAATTCCAAGTTTCAATCTGCCCTAATGGATCGTAATCAAATTCTTTTCCAGAAGGTGTCGCCAACCACACAGGCTAGCACAACCCCCATGCCATCACCTGCAACGTTGCTAGATGACCGCATGGTAAGTTAACTAATTATCCATTTTTTGTAGTTCACTGGTTGTACTATTATTAAAAGGTTTAGTAAGTGTCACAATTTCTCAAAAACTTTTAAGCAGTTTTTCTCAACACGCTCACGGCACTCTCTTATATAGGCCTATTTAAACATAGTCTCAAAAGTTACAATTATCTAACAATGACCACTTATTTTCTGTATCTGCTTTTCATTTGTTATAGGTTGGTACTTCCGCTACAGAAGTAGTTCCTTTGGAAAACGATGGGAGTTTCTATTTCTGTAAGAAAATTGCAACCGAAAATCTTTTTCTAAATTAACGACAGACCTAATGCACGCTTTGCTGACACCTGAAGAAATGGCCTCCTCTTCACTAACTGGCGGGAAATCTAACCGGGCCATTCATAAAGAAGCGAAGCCTGTTCTTAATCCGGTCATTGTTCACGCTATCATAGGTAAGTGAACCACTGGACTATCATAGCCATGGCCATTAAGTGCACCTAGTACTTCTTGGTTTGAGTTGAATTGTACTTCTCGGCATGAATCGCCTCACCCCTAGCGAAAAACTAGTGCGTCGAGTCGAGTAGGGCCTACTCAGATTTACGAGTACTCGCAATTCCTTAATCTTTGAACTCGTTAATTGCACACAATAACTACATAATTTGTTTGCAATTTGCTAAACTTTACCTTTTTTTCTAGAATTAGAACCACATAAGACATCATACATTACATTACTTCGTCAATTCACATTTTTAAAGACAAAACAGGTACCTAGGTGTATTGACTAGTATTGTACCGGTATGTTATCATGCTTGTTTAGTACATGAGATCACCTACCCCAATACCCCCAATATCTGGATCAAATTATAACAATAACCCATTTATTTAGGGTATTAATATTTTCTTCTCAAATCCCCAAATTAGTTTCATTCAAACCATCATGCTAGGTAAATTACATTATGTCAGTAAGTAAGTACAAAGTAGACTACTTGTTCCCCCTCATCATGCTAATAAAATGTCACTTTCTCCATATAATTTGATAATTTCTTTCTCTAGCTTATGTCACGAAACAATTTGGCTCTGCAACACATGAAGTGGAAAAAGTAATAAAAACTAAACTCAATAACGAAGCAAAAAGATGCCAAAAGTTGACAGTGTCACAGGTGATTTCCACTCCGGATCATCAAGCATCAACACTTTCTCTTGTTCCTCGTCCAGTTCTGTCTACTTCAACGCCAGAAGCCTGTGGACATGGACCACCTGTTCCATTACCCCGCAGCATTACCCCAAAATAGTTATTATAATAGTAGGCCTGCATACTGTGTGACGATGATATTCGAAAGATTCTGAACTGATTTTTGTATTTGATCGTTTATTTTTGTTTCTTTATTTTATTTATTTATTATTTTATTATTATTTATTTTTGTATTTTATAGACTACATTTTTATTATTTTATTGTTATTATTCCTACTTTTGTCATTTGTATTATTTAATTATTTAATTATTGGTATTTACGACAAATATTTTACAATATTAAGATATTATATAATTGACATGTAATTTGTTACTTCAATGATTAAACAAAAATTTAAAAGATACTAATTGTGAGCAATAATGAAAATTTCATGTTCTCATGCCATTCCATAAAATACTTACTATTGAATTACTCTACACACATTGCTTGTTTTTCTTCTTAAAAGCTTGTTTATATTGTTCCAACAATGCCCGGATTGCATAGGCATTGCTGGGAAATTAATTTTTACAGTATTTATAATTTTCTAGGGATTATTGTAGATCTATAGTAAGTATACAAAACTATAGGATAAAACTATAGCAAACTTAAGCACAGACATTTAGTAAAAAAATACATAATTGCAAAATTTACAGTGAGAAAACCATCATTGTTTTCTTACTCTAAATGTGAGAAAATAACTATTGTTTCCTCCAGCTATAAGTTTGCCATTAAATGTATTTTTGGAAATGTTTTGCTATAGTTTGCTGTATAGTTTTGTCCTATAGTTTTCAATAGTTTTGGCCTATAGTTTCCTATAGTTTTGCCTATAGTTTTCTACAGTATTTCCTTATAGTTTCCTATAGTATTTCCCTTAAGTTTTCTATAGTTTACCTATAGTTTTCTATAGTATTTTTCTATAGTTTTCTATAGTATACCCTATAGTTTTCTATAGTATTGTCCTAAAGTGTTTCCCCCTAAAATTTTCTAAAATATGACAAATTAACCATAGGGCTAAAGTTTTCTAAAGTTTTTTTTTAAAAGTATTCTATAGTACTTTTCCATAAGGGTCCGCAGTGCTGCCAACAGCATGCACTCTAAAAAAACAATAAAATTATAAATAAATAAATACATAAATAAATAAATAAATAAATAAATAAATAAATAAATAAATAAATAAATAAATAAATAAATAAATAAATAAATAAATAAATAAATGAATGAATGAATGATAGAATGAATGAATGAATGAATGAATACATACATTCATACATACATACATACATACATACATACATACATACATACAAACATACATACATACATACATACATACATACATACATACATACATACATACATACATACATACATACATACATACATACTTAATAAATAAATAAATAAATAAATAAATAAATAAATAAATGAATGAATGAATGAACGGATGAACGGATGAACGAATGAATGAATGAATGAATAAATGAATAAATAAATAAAATAAATTCATATTTAGGGTCTACCCACTCAGTAACCAAACTGATTCGCAGTGGGGGACTTTAATTTAAAGTGACTAAACCAACCCTGTAGGCTTCGAACACCATCGACGAGTGAGCGATAACCAATCAAAGATCGATATTTCAAATACGAAACATATGAATCAGTGATTGGAGAGTGCGAACACCTGCGGACAAATGCCAGAATCAACAAGCCCGATTCAGAACAACATTGAATTTAGTGAGTGTTTCGTTGCTAGGACGGCTCCAAAGTCACCGTTTACATATTCCTAATGTCGAGTGTTTCTATGTCCAGTTAACATCTACTTTTCAGTTAAATTGTTTTCACCATGATAACGGCTAATAGAAATACACCAAACTGGACTTACCTGCCTGTCAATTTACTTGACACTTTAACTGGACATTGAAATACCGGCCCTAAGACAAGAAGTAATGGAACTGAATAGTCAGTAAATTGCAAAAGTTATACAATGTCAATGTTGAATGTAAATAAAGTTATACAATATGAATGATACACATACAAGTTACACACACACAAGTTATACAATGTCAATGTTGAATGTAAATGAAGTTATACAATATGAATGATACACATACAAGTTACACACACAAAAGTTATACAATGTCAATGTTGAATGTAAATGAAGTTATACAATATGAATGATACACATACAAGTTACACACACAAAAGTTATACAATGTCAATGTTGAATGTAAATGAAGTTAAACAATATGAATGATACACATACAAGTTACACACACAAAAGTTATACAATGTCAATGTTGAATGTAAATGATGATGATGATTATTGGGGCTTAACGTCTCATATTTATGCAACGATGGCTAATCGAGACGATGAGCGGGTGATAATGAAGATGAGAAAGATGATGATGAAGAATAAAGCCTTATCCGAATCATATCCGTTGTACGTCGCGTGGGTCGTCATATGGGAGTCCAGCAAGGGAGGGCAGGGCCAAGTGGGAGGAGAGATATTCAATGGGACAGTGGGAGGGAAGGGACAGGGTCTCCTTTTGTCGCCTCTTACGACTAGCAGAGTCACTCTGGGCCTATTCTTCCCCGGGCCCAGACGGGTTTTGAATGTAAATGAAGTTATACAATATGAATGATACACATACAAGTTACACACACAAAAGTTACAATGTCAATGTTGAATGTAAATAAAGTTATACAATATGAATGATACACATACAAGTTACACACACACAAGTTATACAATGTCAATGTTGAATGTAAATGAAGTTATACAATATTAATGATACGCATACAAGTTACACACACAAGTTAGTTATACAATGTCAATGTTGAATGTAAATGAAGTTATACAATATGAATGATACACATACAAGTTACACACACAAGTTATACAATGTCAATGTTGAATGTAAATGAAGTTATACAATATGAATGATACACATACAAGTTACACACACAAGTTATACAATGTCAATGTTGAATGTAAATGAAGTTATACAATATTAATGATACGCATACAAGTTACACACACAAGTTAGTTATACAATGTCAATGTTGAATGTAAATGAAGTTATACAATATGAATGATACACATACAAGTTACACACACAAGTTATACAATGTCAATGTTGATTGTAAATGAAGTTATACAATATGAATGATACACATTACAAGTTACACACATAAGTTATACAATGTCAATGTTGATTGTAAATGAAGTTATACAATATGAATGATACACATTACAAGTTACACACACAAGTTATACAATGTCAATGTTGATTGTAAATGAAGTTATACAATATGAATGATACACATACAAGTTACACACACAAGTTATACAATGTCAATGTTGATTGTAAATGAAGTTATACAATATGAATGATACACATTACAAGTTACACACACAAGTTATACAATGTCAATGTTGAATGTAAATGAAGTTATACAATATGAATGATGTTTCTAATTCCAGCAATACTGCATCTGTGTATTCTGGTCTTACTCGTATTGATATGGGTCTGATAATATATATAACGTTGTGAATGAGGGTAGGCGGGTGTATAATACAGAGATTTAAAATAGTGTCCCCTGGTTCTTCACGTACCGTATGGCGTTTTCCAATGGACGGCACTGAGTGCGCACTGAAACGTCACCTGTGACGACATGCACTGCACTGGGTTTGTTGTCAGTGCGAACCTCATTGGAACACGTTTCAAGTTGAGTGCGTCGGTTTGGGCGGCACACACGAAACCAACCACACCTATCGGCATATAATATGATTTGGATCATTGAAACCCATAGACCGGGGGTGCTTACGGAAACCTCTCGAGTTGAAGAGATCGGATGGATCTGGTCACGTGATGGATTTGATCAGATTCCCTGGATCTCATGTCTGTTTCCGAACGAAAAGTTGTAGTTGTTTATAAATCTAAATATAATTATAAATCGTGCTTCCGAAATTAATCTTATTTAATTTACTTTCTACATGAAATACATCGAAATGTTCTTGAATGTCTTCAAATAATTCTTTAATCCCACAAATCCCACATTGTGCGTCGTCCATGATGGCAATACAGCCTATAGTTTATAGGCGTTAATTTTGAAAAGGCGGTGAAACAGGCTGTGGTGCGAGATCCAACCCAAGAGATCCTTCTTTTAGCAGGATCCCTAAGATCGGATCGGATCACTTGATCGGATGGATCCGTGAAGGTTTTCGAACAGAGGTTCTTGCAATCTTGTATGTTTCCGAACGAACAGATCCGTTCGGTTCAACCATATCAGGGTTTCCGTAAGCACCCCGGGTTGTAGACCCAGTCTAGGCTACCATGTACGCCCAAATGAAAGCAATGTCACAAATGACATTCTAGGTCTAGGCTTTTTAAGGTTATGTAGGCCTATGACTAGACAAGTGCTTACCTCTTCATCAGAGTAGTTATGTACAACGTCTGGAATAAATCCAGAAACTTTTGGTTTGGCTTCCTTATCATTGGCTAGTAACTCTACTATCATGTCATCGTCACTGCTGTCCGAAGATTCTAAAATATCCATTAGCAGAATTAATTTGCGCGCGTCAAGCGTAGCCATTTTGCAATTGCACTTGCTATTTTTTCAGTGCGGGTCAGTGCGCACTCGTGCGGTGCACACTGCCATTGGAATACGAAAAACCGCACTCAGTGCGGTCATTGGAACAGCAAGAACTTTTTCGGTGCGCACTCAGTGCAGTCCAGTGCGGCCATTGGAAAACGCCAGTAGTGACTACAGTGAAGCCGGATTCACGTCCTTGCGCCAGCGCTCCGGCGCTTGGCGCTAGAGCGCGGCGCTAGCGTTGACCGGTGCCAGTACATCGCGCTCATCGGCGTTCAAAATGGAGACCGAAAACCATCTTCAGCTTGAAGCTCTGGTTGGAAAAATCCAAGCATACCCATGTTTGTGGGATATTCGCAGCCCTTATTACAAAAATAGAGGAATGCGTGATAGCGCGTGGCTTGAGATAGCCAGGTACCTCAAATTAGACGGTGAGTAAAATTCTTAGACCGCCCTAACCTTACATATTAGGCCTAGGCCATTAAGTTGATACAGCGATTCCTAGCTTTCCCCTGGCCTCCTTCCGTTCATCTTCAGAATCCAACTTTGAGCCTAGACATGCCCATTGATAAAATTACTCAGGCCCAGGTTACATCATATTTTAGGCCTAGGCCTAGACCGTGCTTCAAACCCAATTGGCCCTAGGGCCTAGGAGGGCTAGGCCTAGTAAAGTATAGACTAGAGGACCTAGCCTAGGCCTTGGTTAGACAAGGCTTCCTATGAAGTCAAATCAATGATTTAGCTAGCTTTATAACTAATTGTGTTTTTGTTTGTTTTTTCAGTTCTCACCTGTCAAAAGTAATTCAAGTATGTAAAGGATAAGTTGGTGCGTGCCAAAAGAGAACACGAAGGAAAAAGTGGGTCTTGCGCAAGCACTGCGAGGCAGTGACCTCTACTACCCTATTTAGGGTTTTTATCAAACAGCACCGATGTAAATATGCCGACTTTTTCGAATATCACATCTCCTTCATCTTCTGTCAGCAAACCCATACCCAAACCATATTTGTTTCCGTTATCCCCCAAACCTTTCGATTCTGAATCTTCCTGCTGCTCGTTCACTGCCATGAATGCCACCCGGTCACCATTCTCTTCATCCCCGATCAGTTTTTCGTCCCAACCAGGTTTATCTTGTTCATCCCCTCCCTTACAGAATAGGCCTTTGCCAGGGTCCACTGCGGTATTATTCCCATCATCGCCAATTTCACCCAATTCGTTCATTATTAGTGAGGATGAACTACAAGGATTTGGGGAAGAAGTTTGTTCGAATGATACAGTAGGCCTACTCGATGAGGTCCATAGCCCTAGCCCAAATAGTACTCAGCAAAGTAAAGGTGTATTTGGCAATGCGAAACGTACTAAACGCAGCAAGCTAACTTCTCTTGAAACAAAGGAAGGAGAGCTTTTGAAAGCTCTGAATGAAGTGCCAACTAAAACTTCACAGCAGCCACAGGTATGTTGAATGTGATGTTACATTATGTTCCCAGCCAGCCACAATTTTAAGTCTTGCAAATAACAGCAGATAGCAATTGCCACGTTAAGTTTTTAGCAGTTAGTACTTGCCTTTGTGACCAATCTCATTACGATATTGTGAAGAAAAGGGGTTGACTGAGCCCCAAGGCAGATGTTGTTGCCTTGATTGGCTTGGGGAGCGTAGCTGATGTTAAGCTAAGAGGCCCAGTTTTCCCCCGATCTTGACCAGGATCGGTATTTTGTGGGTCATGGATCATGCAGGGTGGACACCATTAAATAGTCAGATTCCAATAAATAAGGGTTACGTTTATTGTTCTTAGACTTCTACCCTAAATGGTAATACCTTAAACTGTTGCATTATGAGTATGCGTGCGTGGGTTCGCCTTAATTTAAAAGAACAATCTCCTAGAACATCCTACCCTTGTTTATGGTTTGGTACAGCAACCGGTCAATCCATTGGTCCTGGCACGCCCCTCGTACGGGTCCTGGTGTACGACCTTGTTGTCTTCCTTCTTCTTCTCTCTTCCGCTCTTGTATGCTAAATCCTCTTTCATGCGTGGTCACTCACTCCTCGAACCCCGGTTGATGTTTATTCCTCGATGTTTTAACGTGAACTCCCCGAGCCGGTCAATCTTTCTCCCGCACTTCGACACTCCTGACGTCATCGCTCTTTAACCCCACCAAGACATAGATTTCGTTGGAAAAGCCTATTCTTCTTTCTTCAAACTGTTTTCCCGCTCGAATCAGCCAATTAGCTCTCAGGACTCCCTCCCCCTCTTTCTCTGTGTTAATAAAGTGGGAGCCTGCCACCGTTGTACATTTTAATAAAACAAAGTCCAGCTGACTAAGGTTTTCTTACTTCTCGGCGTTCGTTGCCCGCTCCCGACAAAGTGTTGAAAACCTGACACATGCACATTCCACGGGTACACTCAACTTGTGCATGCATCCTGTTATAGGCCGGACGCCGTAGGAAAGAAAGTTGTGTCGTCACGGATGATGTAATAGCAAGTGACCTCACACCTTGTAATACTAACTTAAATGTAGACTACTACTCATTGCCTTACCAGAAGTAAACATGTATTGTTATTTCATAGGTTGGTGGACATGGGCGCTGGTTTAAATGCTATTTTTCTCCCTCTTGGTATGTGTATGCGGTTAAATTATGCAGGAATAAATTTTAGTTTCTTATTATCTTATTTATTGTATTCAAGTAAAAATTAACAACTACTTCATTATATTTGTGAAAATTGAAAGTAGTTCCGTCCCACCGTGCTAGGGATGAAGCTGCCGAAGAAGGAATAACAATGGCCGTTGTCGGTTGATGTGCTTCTAGAAGAAACTCTTGAAAATTCTGAAACCAAGCAGGTGAGTTCTTAATTGTAGATAATTATTAGGCTGGGTAAATATTAATTTTTGGACTATCCCATGAAAGCTGGTTCATGTTTCTTGTTAACAAATGCCAAGTTCGCGACCCAAAGTCGCTCGTATTGCCTTGGTCTACTCTTATACCTAGACCGCCTACCTTATCTTGTTGACTTAACCCAAAGGACTAGGCTAGGACTTGTTGTGTTTTTTTGTGTGGCAAGTAGGCAAAACCTAGGGCCTAGGCCTACACCTTGGTTTAACCCTCTAAGCTGAGCCTAGGCTCTAAGGCCTTCCTAAGGGTCTAGGCCTAGCTCTTCAATTAAAGGGCCATTGTGCACTGCAATTCTACGATATTGTTGGCCAGCTAGGGCTAGGCCTAAGAAAATTAAGAAAGGGTTCCCACGAATGGCTAAGGCTAACGCTAGTGACTAATGCCAACGCCTAGCCGTCTCGGTTCACACAAAATAACTAGGCTAACGAATGCTACAGTACAGTAGCCTAGATTGCATGTGATTGGTGCAGCAACACATCATTTCTCATTGTGTTCATCTTTTAGCCATAAAGGTTCGTGTACATCCACTTTGCGTACGTGTGAAAATTATAGAAAATTATAGAAATTACGTTAGCCGTTCCCATCGAATATTGATAATTTTCTTAAGTAAACGTAAACCAATCAGAGCTCATGAATTTCCCACCAATAGGGAACTTGCAACTGACTTCAGAGCCAACAAATGAATCAAACTGATAAACAAACAAGGAGCTGTCAAAATAATAAAATTGTAACATTATGAAGAAAACGAGGTATGGCGATAGTTTAACTGCGCACCAGTTTAAACTTTTAATTATGGGCAACCAAGTTGTGAGAGTTTTGTATGTTTCTTGTTTGTTTTGAAGATTTGTTTTCAAAATAGAAATGTATAAAAATGTTGTGATGTGGTTTGGTTTGACACTTCGATAAAGAAACAATGTAAACTGTTGGTATGTTTGCTCTCTATTGCGCATGCGCCAATTAACCAAATTCTAGAAATTGGAAAAAAGTTGGAGTTGAATCAACTTTTCGCGTCGTGAAACGTACTTTAATTTTCCTAATTTCAATGTGCATGGTTTCATGTAAATTCAATATGGCCAACTCACTAATTTCTGGAAGTTACGTACGCTAAGTGGATGTAGACGGGCCTTTATCCTTGGCCGTTTGTGGGAACCGGGCCTTAAGTGAATAGGTAGGCTAGTTTTACGTAGGCCTAGGCCTACGTAGGGGCCTGCCGCCTACAGGTCTACAAACGACAAATATGACATAGAGCCTCTAGGACCTGGGCACTAGCAACACCAAAAGACAACAATGAAACAAATGAATTAAATCGATGGACAAACAACAAGCTGTCAAAAAATAATTTCTTCTGATTTTGGAAAACAAATACACATACAAAACTTTCACTCAGTCGTTGTCTATCAACGACAGTTGTGTCACGACTACGAGCAATTACTATTGCTACACTTGTTTTTATTTCTATGGCTGCAATTTTATTATTTTGACAGCTGATTGTTTGCCAACTTTCAAGGTCAACTTTCAAGGTCAACTTGATCTCCGCCTAGCGGAGGCTCGTCGAACTCCGCTAGGCGGAGATCAAGGAGACCTTGCCAACTTTGACTGCGTTCACTGTGGCTGTGACTGGTAGTGGGGGTAGCCCAGTCAACGCAGTGAACGCAGCAGCTGGTACGGGATGCAGTCACAGTCACAGCGAAAGCAGACAACAGCAGAAATTGTCATTCATAAAAGAAACATTTGCCATCTGCTAATTAACCTTATAACATAACATTAATAATTTAACGCTTATGGGACTTCTAAGATAAGATTATATGGTGTTGTGATGTCACTTACTATTTAAACCGTATAATGTTGTTTATAAATTCATAATTCGCGGTAAAATTATTAGCCACGCCCCCCTGGACTGCGACAGCTGGATCTTTTCAGCCTAGTCATCGCAGTGACTGGAGGGGTAGCTGCGAGGTAAACTGGTACGCAAAAAGCAGTGACTGCAGCTTGACTGCGAGTCAAGTTGGTACGGATCTCAGTCACTGTAGTGACTGCCAGTCATAGTTGGTACGCAGCCCAGTTCAATTCATTTGTTCCATTGTTGTAGTCCTGATGTGACGTCAGTTGCGGGTTCCCTATTGGTCTACTCTAGACCAAGGCATTGGCCTTTGCTTAATATTGACTATATTTATTTTACAGATCACCTTCGAAATGTCAAAAAAAAAACTATGTTTCGATACGAAACTAGACAAAATTGACATTGCCCGAGTAGAACGTTTCTTCTCCGTAGCAAACGAACAGGTGGGTTATTTCATAAGCAGCTAGGCCCTATAGTCCTAGACCTATCTACGATTAGCTTATATATTATATCATGTCCACTATTGATTAGATTGAAGGTGCTAGGCCTAATTGATATGGTAGGGTTGCCAGTAGTTAGTGACCCTGTAGCCTATATTGTGATAGACCAGCCCATAGTGAAATATGAATAACGTTACAATGCAAATAGGCCTAAAGGTAGCTGGTTTAGCCTGTCCTATATTTCAATATCAAATAACTATTGTAACACATTTCTTTGCATCAAAGTAAGCCTAGCAAACAACAAACTACAGCACATGCAAAGTGCAAGTCACTATAGGTGAAAAATAATCAAATAAGTCTGGTTATAGGCCTAGCCCTGATTTATTTTCTACGCTTGGCCTCATAAATTGGTTCAGGCATATCAGAAGACACATTTGTCTGGTTTCATAAGAATTCTATTCTGTTCTGTCATAATAATTCTTTTGGTTACATAGGCACTATATTTTGATTTGCCTGTATCCTGTATTTTATTTAATTCTGTTGTATTTCCATTTTCCAGGCATTAAATCTCCCCAATGGCAGTACGCCTACTACCATCATAACTGCACCCACACCCACTCCAACAATTCCAAATACATTTCCTGGACCTACTTCCCAACCCCCCAGAGTAATCACAATTATCCTCCCCAAAAAACCCACTTCGTCCATTCCACCAATTCCCACGTCAGTTAACCTTTCCAGACAAACTTTTGTTCCCACTAGTACTCTGAAAATCGTCAATGTTGCTACACCACCAATTAACCTCAATTCTTGCCCCAGCTCCGCTACTCCTACACATCCCAGGTTACCCACTTCTTCCAAACACCCCATTTTTGCTACATCACCCATCACAGCCACAACCTCTACCCATCAAAGCTATCCCACTCCTAAGGACTCTGACAGTGATGAGATGGAAGAAGATGATGACGAGCCATTGGCAGTTCCATTATGAACCTAGGCCCTACACTACTCGAGAAGAAACCAATATTTTGAAATGGGGAAAATCTGTAAATGCTGGCATGGATAATTTATTTACATTTTGTTATTGTTTTTATATGATAGCCTTATAATTTTATTTACTTAGGTGGCTCGTTGGTCCAGTGGTTAGCATCCCTGCTTCCAATGCAGAAGGTCCCGGGTTCAAATCCCGCTTCAGGCAGAAGTTTTTTTAACTTCTTATGTCGATTCAATTCCAACACTTCTTGTCGTACGAATAAGTAAACGGTGACTTTAAAGCCGTCCTAGCAACGAAGCACTCAATAAATTCAAAGTTGTTCTGAATCGGCCTTGTTGATTCTGGCATTTGTCCGCAGGTGTTCGCACTGTCCAATCACTGATTCATATGTTTCATATTTGACATGTCGATCTTTGATTGGTTATTATCGCTCACTCGTCGATGGTGTTTGGAGCCTACAAGGTTGGTTAAGGCCCGGTATTATAACGCCCGGCTAAACGTTTAGCACTGGGCTAACTTGTTTTTTCCTATGAAACCACGCTTAGGATTGGTGGTTGCCATGGAGAAAACAAGTTAGCGGTGGGCTAAATATTTAGCCGGGCGTTATAATACCGGGCCTAAGTCGCTTTAAATTATAGTCCCCCACTGAAAATCAGTCTTGTTACTGAGTGGGTAGACTCTAAATGTGAATTTATTTATTTACTTATATTAAAGTTGTTATATTTTTTTTTATGTATTTATAATACTCTGTCAAATTGATGTACATCATGACTGTAAGAATACTATGTCCAATGAAACATGAAATATAATATGAAATATGAAATAAATAATTTGTATATATAGTCTACCAAAGCTACAAGGCCTGATTTTCAAAATTTAACAATAACCCCGTTTACATGGCGGACTGAGTCTGGTACTGAGTACGGTCCACACCATGTTAACACCTAGAAAATGGGACCGAACCGACTGGGTCCGGTCCGCCAAAAAAGCTAGACCGTACCGAAAGACCGTACAGTGTCCTTCATGTAAACGGGTAGAACGTACTGACTGAAGAACTGAAACCTTGAACGAACGCTGTTTGTAGGTGAATAAAGTGGAAAATGATTGTAGTTGCCACCAACAAAAATCAAATAAAATATTTACAACTGCTTGTAAACTTTTGTTCCCCGGGATGCATCTTTAAATTAATTTTATATGGCAGAAGGAAAAAGTAAGGTTATGTGTGACCAAACGAACAAGTGTGGCGCGAGACCGAAATGAAGTATGGGTAGACCTTCATATAAACGCAAGCATCCATGACAGTTCTCAGTCTGGTACTCAGTACGGTCCGCCATGTAAACATAGCTAATTACTTCAGTATGGAGACCTTTTTTTGCGAGGTAGGCAACGCTTATAAAATAATGGAAGCTCTTATAGAGCATTGTTAATTTGTGAAGTTATAGATACTAACATTGCTCTCAAAGTAGGCCTACGTATGGAACGCGTCGTTACTCTTTCAACATTGAACAACAGCTGTCATAAATTCAAATCGCCGCGCACCACAGCTTGTTCGATGGGAAGTATTAAGCTTCTAGGTAGGCGGTGAGACGGGTTGTGAACGCAGCAACGTTCGTCCAAGGTCTATTGGATTTACTCCTAGCGGAGTAATTGCGAAGCCTGCGCGCACGCTACAAGCGATCTAGTGGACCTTGCGTTCGTCAAGCGCCATGTTGCATTTTGCCGATATAGTGCGCGGATGAGCACTGCGTAAACGTCCACATATCACTACGCCGGCCAGAGTAATTAGTTATGACGACACAACTTTCTTTCCTACGGCGTCCGGCCTATAGGATTTCAACACATCCGGACACTGGCCAACAATTCATATTGATAGAACAGAAGAAGAACATGAAATGTTCATATTCTTCACAATATGCAGCCTGTGAGTGCATACATCTAGGCCTATGTAATGGAATAGAACTAAATCCTTTTCAGAAAGGGGATGAACTTGGCGCAATTGACATTACGTAGCCTGATTACTGATTAGCCAACGACATAATGCAATACGCTGAGCATGAGAACGTCGATTTATCATCCTAGGTAACAAATTCAAAATTTAGAACAATTTCTTTTGCATTAGTGATTGATTGATTAATGGGGCTTAACGTCTCATATTTATGCAACGATGGCTAATCGAGACGATGAGCGGGTGATAATGAAGATGAGAAAGATGATAATCAAGAATAAAGACACATCCGAATCAGATCCATTGTACGTCGCGTGAGTCGTCATACGGGAGTCCAGCAAGGGAGGGCAGGGCTAAGTGGGAGGAGAAATATTCATTGGGACAGTGGGGGGGAAAGGGGGTTGGGGTGTGGACTGCACTTCGTCTGACTTCTCCTCCTCGACCAGTCCGGCTTGGGTGGCCCTACCAGAAGCATACGCTTCCGCCGGCATAGCTTTAAGGATCAACAAAGCACGCAAACCTGCCCACCACGATAAGGTGGCAGTCCCTGGGCAGGCTAGGGCTGGACATTCGGATACATAAGTAGCTTTCTGTAGATAGGCTGGTACCCAGCCCAGAGCTAGGGCTGGGCATTCGGCTACATAAGTAGCTTACTGTAGATAGGCTGGTACCCAGCCCAGAGCTAGGGCTGGGCATTCGGCTACATAAGTAGCTTACTGTAGATAGGCTGGTACCCAGCCCAGAGCTAGGGCTGGGCATTCGGATACATAAGTAGCTTACTGTAGATAGGCTGGTACCCAGCCCAGAGCTAGGGCTGGACATTCGGCTACATAAGTAGCTTACTGTAGATAGGCTGGTACCCAGCCCAGAGCTAGGGCTGGACATTCGGCTACATAAGTAGCTTACTGTAGATAGACTGGTACCCAACCCAGAGCTAGGATTGATTGATTAATGGGGCTTAACGTCTCATATTTATGCAACGATGGCTAATCGAGACGATGAGCGGGTGATAATGAAGATGAGAAAGATGATAATGAAGAATAAAGCCACATCCGAATCAGATCCATTGTAACGCGTGAGTCGTCATACGGGAGTCCAGCAAGGGAGGGCAGGGCCAAGTGGGAGGAGAAATATTCAATGGGACAGTGGGGGGGAAAGGGGATTGGGGTGTGGACTGCACTTCGTCTGACTTCTCCTCCTCGACCAGTCCGGCTTGGGTGGCCCTATTAGAAGCATACGCTTCCGCCGGCATAGCTCTAAGGATCAACAAAGCACGCAAACCTGCCCACCACGATAAGGTGGCAGTCCCTGGGCAGGGACAGTCTACGAGCAAGCAGTCTGCGCGCGGTATGCGTTAGACAGGCAGACATTGCAGCTGACAGTGAAAATAAGGCCAGAGTAAGAAGTAGGAACATGAAACGGAAGAAGGAAGATGAGGAAGATCCCCAATATGGAGCAGGTATGCACTAATGAAGACAGCAATCTGTTGCTATGATCATGTTTGCAACTAGGCTAATTGAGACGATGATGTTTGTCATAAGGAGAGTCCAGCAAGGGAGGGCAGGGTCAAGTGGGAGGAGAAATCTTCAGTGAGACAGTGGGGGAACACACACAGCATCTCCTTTCATTGCTTTGTACGACTAGCAGAGTCACTCTGGGCCTATTCCACCGCGGGTCAAGACGGCACTCCTTTTGTCACCTCGTACGGGCTACAAAACACTGGCCAAACTTCGAACAAAGTTATTTTCTTGCAGTCTGGCTGGCTGCATCACAAATTGGACTGATGCCATTATGGCTGACAAAGGTTCCCTTATCAACAAGGAATGCCTGCTAAGAGCTACCATGTTAATTCGTTCTTCGGGACATGATTCTGATGCTGTCCAGTTATTGGCAGCGAACATAGCGTAAGCTAGAAAGGTGTAGACCAACCACAACGCTCAAGAGAAGTTCTACTGTGTGTTGTGTTCTTCAATCTTCAATGGCTGAACTACGAGAAGAGTTTCAGCTCCAACCTCCTCACCTCAAACAAACATGGACGATATCCTTAGTTTAATCACGGCGCAGCACATCCAACTGCCAGATTGGTCAACAGTCCACGACACGTGGACATACTACCGACTGTAAGGGACTTATGACGCCGATTCAAGCTCGCATTCGAGAGATAAAACGAGAAGTAAAACGACGTTATTGTGCGAAGATGCTCGGGAGCTGCCAGCATGACCCTTCTCCGATAACACTTCTTACTCGAGTGACACCTTGAGGCTTATGTGTGCCACCAGGGGGGGGGGGGGGGGGTGTTGATAGGAAGGCCATTGTACTTCACGATATCGTATAAAGTTGTGGTTTTTAGAGAATGTATATTTCAGAAGCGAGAGGATTACCATGTAATAAAGATTTAAGAATGGGAAACCACAGCCGCAAATTCCATCACCGAAACTAAACCCACACAAAGTTGGTAACGGTAGCTCACTTATCGAGCAATACGAGAAGGTGCCACGGTTGACAAGAAGTGATACGTTAGGAAAATAGCTCTGTTGGCCGTGTGTACCTGCTGTATTGTTTATTTTGGACACAAGCACAATTGTCTGGTACATTCTGTAGCTTTACCTCAGGATACTGCCAATAGAGGAGGTTGCGGGGGAGGGTAAGAAAGTGCTTATAGCTCGTTGAAGAGACGGATCCGGGTACCCAGTCCAGAGCTAGGGCTGGCCATTCGGCTACCGAAGTAGCTTACTATAGATGGACTGGTACTGTATAGACCCGTCCCATTGTGGACGATTCTTTACACTTTCGAAGGGGGGATTGAGATATGTAGGTTACCGTTTTGAGAGTAGAGAGGAAACGACCTGGGGAGAAGGTTTACCAGAAGATGCGATAACTGGAATTACTGGTGGTAGGTGGCTAAAGTACCGTACTGTACCGTTTAGTTCGTACACAAGTAGACAAACATGGTGGATAGTGTAGATGGGATGTTGCAAAGCTCAGTGGTTTCTTACAGTTGTTCAAGTTCACAAAGTAATTTTTCCGGTGTATTAGATGTAAATCACGTACAAAAACAAACAATTGTCTGCAATAAACAAGGGTACATGGCAATTTGAATGCGTTAAGCACACAAGCAAGCATATGCAGTCATAAACTCATTCAAATGCATTTGTGAAATGAAATATGTTCGGTAATACTCGCATTGAGTATTCTGCTGGTAAGCTGCAGGAGCATCAGAGCCAAGTTAGTTCCCTTTTAGTCAATGGTAGAACTGCAGGAGCCGGACAAAGTCATCGCAACAGAGACGTGGATGTATGATGGGGTGACGGACGAAGAAATAGGTCACTCTGAATATAACATTTTCAGACGAGAAAGGGGGAGTGGTGGGGGGGGGGGGGAGTAATGATAGGATGTAAAAGGGAACTTGAGGGGAGGTTTCTATGGAAGGAGGATGATTGTGAGATGATGGGAGTGCAGATTCAGATGGGAGGTGACAGCGCGGAGGTAATTGGGGCAGATAGGCCTACGGACAAGGAGATGAACATCCTGAGGAAATAAAAGTAAGATGGGGCTCTGATGAAGCCCCGAATCTATCTCGATCCGATAGGATGCTATACCCACGAGCATCCCTCATGGGATCTTGCAGCATCTTGTGCATGCTCTCTCCTGGGAGCAAGACCCAATGAGTATCAAGTAGAAGAGTGTCACCTGGAAAAGGGAGCAAACAATGCGCTGACGCAGCAAAAGGTAGCCTTCCTAGGCATGGCATTCTTGACGTCACTAGCCAAACCTATCGACACCGACAACCACGCATACTTAGCAAACAGATGGAAGGCGGCCATAGCCAGCGCTATGTCTAGAGACCAAGTAGGAGTCGAAGACCTAACTGCCAGGCAGATTGGCGTGCTCTGCAGAGTGTCAGGAAACAATCTCAAATACAAAGCAGGATTAATAGTTTTTATAAAGTTGGTCATTGCTCGTCCCGACAACACAGCAACATTTCAAGACTACGTCCTGAAACAAGTCAAGCTGATATATACCTACGCACAAATGAAGGCAGTAGAACTAATGACTAACTTGATCAATAGAGGCACCTCCGCCTTGTACTTACAAGCGATCGCCGCAGAAGCACTCGAGTTCACTAGGGCACTTAAGGCGTACCAGACAGTAGCTGGACCAATGGCCCCGTATGGTCGACTGCTAGGAATTCAAGGAATAGAGGACCTCAACAACAAGAAGTACCCAAATCTCTATCATGCGGCGTATACATGGGGAATAGAGACCAATCAAATTAATGCCAATTTTGTACAGTCCTCAGTCCCTCTGGCTACAAGTACCCAAGCAGTAAAGAGACTTATTGGGAGAGCCTCAGCTGGTGCTGTGACAAGCGAGGCAACTTCAGAAGCCCTCAGAAATATTGGCATCAATCTGCCATCCACAGCCAATATGATTAAAGAGGTCTGCCTGTCAAGCGATTCTGATAGCGACGACGAGTCGGATATATTATTGATGGGGCTTAACGTCTCATATTTATGCAACGATGGCTAATCGAGACGATGAGCGGGTGATAATGAAGATGAGAAAGATGATAATGAAGAATAAAGCCACACCCGAATCAGATCCATTGTACGTCACGTGAGTCGTCATACGGGAGTCCAGCAAGGGAGGGCAGGGCCAAGTGGGAGGAGAAATATTCAATGGGACAGTGGGGGGGAAATGGGATTGGGGTGTGGACTGCACTTCGTCTGACTTCTCCTCCTCGACCAGTCCGGCTTGGGTGGCCCTACCAGAAGCATACGCTTCCGCCGGCATAGCTCTCGGGATCTACAAAGCACGCAAACCTGCCCACCACGATAAGGTGGCAGTCCCTGGGCAGGACGACGAGTCGGACCGCCGCGTCGCAAGCTAAGGAAGAGAAGGCGTCGCAACTTTGCCTCCTCCGGTACAGAGCGCAACGTACTCGCTACTGGTGGACCGACTCTTAGAAACTACGTCGACGAGTGTGGCTGTTGAACAAGAGGTAAGCTCATCATCCACCGATAATGCAGGCCTAGGTCCTAGGGACATATCAATATCAGGCGATGGTTCGCGGTCGACACGGGGTCACACGTCCCAACATGGTGTGTGTACGGTAATCGGGGTGAACACTGAACACCGGGAAGGTTATCGACACAGAAGTAAAGTCAATCCATTGTAAAGGATGTGAAGCCTACAAAGGTGAAAAGGAGGGCAAGGAGTATGATGATTGGTGGGCAAATCCCTCTAGCAAGTTCGTATGGCAAATCATTCCGGTACTGCTGGGAGTAAGGAGTGCGATGGGATGGTGGAAATATTTAGTCGTTGGATTGCCAAACATGACGCTCGTTACGTTGGATACGTCGGCGATGGTGACACGAAGAGCTTCGGCCGCATTGTAGCGTCAGAGCCATGTGGGCCTACAGAGGTAGCGAAGGTCGAGTGTGTTGGCCATGTGGGCCTACAGAGGTAGCGAAGGTCGAGTGTGTTGGCCATGTGGGCCTACAGAGGTAGCGAAGGTCGAGTGTGTTGGCCATGTGGGCCTACAGAGGTAGCGAAGGTCGAGTGTGTTGGCCATGTGGGCCTACAGAGGTAGCGAAGGTCGAGTGTGTTGGCCATGTGGGCCTACAGAGGTAGCGAAGGTCGAGTGTGTTGGCCATCTGGGCCTACAGAGGTAGCGAAGGTCGAGTGTGTTGGCCATGTGGGCCTACAGAGGTAGCGAAGGTCGAGTGTGTTGGCCATGTGGGCCTACAGAGGTAGCGAAGGTCGAGTGTGTTGGCCATGTGGGCCTACAGAGGTAGCGAAGGTCGAGTGTGTTGGCCATGTGGGCCTACAGAGGTAGCGAAGGTCGAGTGTGTTGGCCATGTGGGCCTACAGAGGTAGCTAAGGTCGAGTGTGTTGGGCATGTGCAAAAGCGCATGGGTAACCGCTTGCGGAAACTTTAATCGTCACTAAGTTGCAAAAAACTTTCGTACGGCAAACCCATAGGCTTTAGGCCCCAAAGCGTAATTCGACTACAATGTTAATTGAATCCTTTTGCGCGCTCGAATCGCACTACTGTCATGGTCAAACTAATCGGAAGTATCTGTGATCCGACCTTAACATAACGACAATGTGAAAAATGTACAACGAACAAACATCCCCACAAATGCAGGTCAAGCAATGCTTCTTCAGAAACATTTTTGTATCGACCTACAACCTTGGGTTCGGATCTCCTCGAACAGATGTTTGCTCCACTTGTCTATCATTAACAGAAACAATTAAAAATGAGGCTGACCCAGTGAAAAAACAACATTTCATTACTAAGAAAAGAGTTCATAACCTCCGAGCTAAGGCTTTCTTTGACAATCTAAGGCAGGGGTGCCCAACTAAATTTAGAAGTGGGCCACATAGCATAATTCTTCAATGTTGGCGGGCCACATCAACTAACCTATATATATACACGTGTATAGTCTGGTTATTCTATATCTATATCAAATTCCCCGTCAGAAAATGGTGTTCCACCGCTGCTAGTGAGTGTGCACTGTGCAACACGAAAACTAGCGCGGACAGACGCTTGATTCTCATTTACCTTCTTTTTAAACATACTTTGCTGCGAAACAAGATTTACTTTTTCAATTCGAATTAATCCTTCATTTTATTACACTCGTTTGTGTGCTTCGAGTCATGATGCCTTTGCAAGATCACAGCTAAAAGGGTGAAACATATTTGCGGGGACACTTGTATAACCAGTAGCATTTGTTATCTGTGCCAGTAGAGTCCTCGCCAGTTAGTATAAGTCGGATGTCGCCACAGAAAACAATAGTACCCCCCCCCCCCTCGGCTTCTAAGAAACTAGGCTTGAACGAGAACAAAACTAGAAGTAGAAACAAAAGAATTGTGATAATTTTTCGCTGCGAAGTCTAGAATATAGTTCTACACATATCCATCGAATAAATTTCAAAACAATGTGCTTTCAAATAAAATGGGATTTTCTTCGTGGGTTTAGTGGTGAGACTGGAATGTAAATGGGAGGTGTGGGCCAGATGAGATGGCTTGGCGGGGCCCGCGGGCCGTATGTTGGGCACCCCTGATCTAAGGGAAGAGAGGGAGGGACTAATGACATTTTCATTTGACTGTCAAAAGAACCTGACCAATCAGCCTATTATAGCCGCCAACTGTATTTCCACAACTTTACTGTGGTGGAAGGGTCTTCAACCAGTAAGCTTACTCCAGATAATGTACAACCTATTACTGGACTGAAAATGAGAGGCTTAAGGGAGCAAATGAAATTGCATCAGCTGTTGACATTCTAATGAAAAAAGGTGGAAGACATGACTAGAAAGTCAACAGACACAGTTCGCCTTGTGGCAGACGGTTGCTCAGGGCAGAATAAAAACACCATTGTTGTTGGAATGTGCTGTAAATGGCTGCAGGTTAATGCTCCGAATTGTGTTAAAAAGTTGGAGATAATATTTCCAGTCACTGGGCACTCTTACATACCCCCAGATCGGGTGTTCGGTGCAATTGAACGGGAGTTACGAAAAAATAAGTAATTCTTACCCCAGCTGAATACATTCATATTCTGTCAAACCATGAAACTGTACTACATGTTGAGACTAATCTACCAGTCCTTGACTGGAAGTCAGCTGTTCAAGAGATCATCAAGATTCCCGGACAATGGCATTTTCAGTTTAAACAGGCAAAGCGGTTTTTCCTGCACAGGGGTAAAAACACTTGCAGTGTGCAGGGTGAAAGCAACTACATAATGTCATTAGTTCAGCCAAAGGGTGAGGGTAAATGTGTTTCCATGATAGACCCAGATGAACTTCCGTTAGGGGTTGTTGTTAACCCCTTGAAACTAAACGACGTAGACTCTCTTAGTCACAAATGCTATGGAGAGCGTTGGAAGTCTGGATTTGCTTCAGTAGGTAGCAGGTACTAGAAAATAACCCAGAAGGAGAACTGGAAGAAGCAGAACCATGTGAAGCACCAATCCCGTATGACGGTATTCACGTGTGAAGTACTGGTAAAATAGTAATACTGCACTATTGCATTAAATACATTATCTTACCTCTTAATATTATCAATTTTAATATTTCACTTTATACAATATAACTCTCATTCCTTTGTTATAAAACAATAGACCTGCCAACATGATTCTGAGAGAAGAAACTTAATTACAATTATTGAAAAATCAATCAATAATTTCAATTGTTTTTTTTAATGTTAATGAATACATTTACTGACAAAAAAATGTAACTCGAGAGTACAGATGGCTATGATAAACTGTACAAAGTCAGACCTTTGCTTGATACTCTCTCCAGAACATTTGTCGAATCGTACAATCCTACCCAAGAACTATCTATTGATGAAAGCATGATTAAATTTAAAGGCAGAATCAGCTTCAAACAGTACTTGCCTAACAAACCCATTAAACGAGGGTACAAAGTTTGGGTACGAGCAGATGGAACTGGGTATGTTTGCCAGTTTCAGGTGTATACTGGTAAAGTTGGTATCACAACGGAAACAAACTTGGGAGGGAAGATTGTGCTTCACTTGACTGAGTCGCTTCACGGTAAAAATTACCATTTTTACTTCGACAACTACTTTACGTCTGTGGATTTGTTACACGCACTCATCACGACTGGCCGCTACGGGTGTGGTACAGTGCGGAGTAACCGTAAAGGTCTTCCAAAACTTGCAAATGATAAGGCAATGAAACGTGGAGACACTGACTTCGCAATGACAAGTGGGGATATTTCATGCACCAAATGGCGCGATAAACGTATTGTGATGTTGTTGTCCAACATGCACGACGCATCACAAATGACTTTGATCAATCGAAAGGAGAAGGATGGTACCACAACTGCTGTCCCTTGCCCAGAGATTATAAAAGATTATAATAAACACATGGGCTATGTCGATAAGGCTGACATGTTGAAGTCATATTACGAAATAGATAGGAAAAGCAAGAAATGGTGGCATAGAATATTTTGGCACTTTCTTGATGTGGCTGTTGTTAATGCCTATCTACTCCATAAACAAATGCCAGGAAATGAGAAAGTTAAATTGAAACAATTTAGAATGGATGTGATTGATGGCCTAATTGGAGCCAATGCAAGTACACCAAAAGGACGAAAAGCATATTCTGATAAAGCAGGACCAAGTAAATTCAATCCATATGTACCAAAAGACAAAAGGCTGGATAAAGCAGCACACCTCCCAATTCGAGGAACCTCCCGCAGATGTTCTCAATGCTCTAACAAGAAAAACCCCCACCGTACCAAATGGATGTGTTCCTGCTGTGGTGTTGGGCTTTGTATCCAAGAATCAAAGAATTGCTTTTTTGAGTTCCATTCAGTGAAATAATCACAAAAGCTATGTAGGAAGTGTGAGCTCACTTTGAAGTACCCCTACTTAGAATTTCTTTTAGTTCCATGTACAAGTAAAAAGTTCATTCATAAGTGAAATATTATAGTGAACTATTAAGTGATTCCAACATTATTGTAGTGGCTCAAAGAAGAACTTTATTTTTGTATACCATAGAGTAAAGGTATAATATGTAGCCTACACAGATTTTTTTTTTAACTTTTCAAGTAATGTTAAGTAGTTAGTGAAGCGGAGAAGTCGTTTCACTGTGTAACCTCCTAATAAAAGTTTTAAAATAAAAATTTTTTTTTTTTTTTTAATTTTCCCATCTCTTCATAAATCTTGAAGTAAATATTAAATAAAAAGAGTAGAAAATTTATTATTTGTAACTGGATGCTCAAAGGGAAACCAAGTGGAGTTTACTTATTTCCCGACTTGCAATTATTTACTGAAGTCAATAAACAGAATCTTGACAGAAATAAAATAAAACATGTGACAAACGAAAACATTCAACCCTGGTTTCATGAGAGAAGGGCTATCACCAGTTTTAATAAAGGAAGAGAGCCGTTTCATAACAAGTTCATTAAGAATGTTTCATTCAGCCATGATAAAAACATATAACCAATGTGATTTTCTATAAAGGGTACTGTTGTGCTCAAACCAAAATCAAAACGGAATACAAAATTCCCATGGTGATCCATGTCAATGAAGGTACAGTCGAGCGTCGATTATACGATTTTGACACATCAAGTCCCAACCATTCCTCCATAAGAGTAATGTTAATTTATTTCTGTTATACGACTCTCCATTATACGACTTTGTCGGTTATACGAGCATTTATTTGTCCCGCCCTATGTTATTACGATCGGTAATACGACTCTTTCGTAGAAATGTCAGGGATGAATGGAGCTCTCAGCCGTGTTTTTCCCCACATTCCAACGCATCCGCCTGCAGCTAGTTTGAGCAAGTTTGAGGCCATCCCCCACTCCACCTCTCGCTCGGTGTTTACTTCGGGAAGGGTCGGTAAAGCTGACACGCCTCGTGGTCGGTGCGTCATTGTTCTCGTGAAGGTGAACGTGGAAGCGTGTGCCGTGTTAACAATGGCGAAACGTTCGAGAAAAGCGCTGTCGTTAAGTGACAAGCTGAATATTTTAAAAACCGATGACGAAAATCCGGGAAAGAAAAACATCGATATCGCTCAGCAATTAGCCATCCCGACGTCAACTCTACACACGATTATTGCAAAGAGAAAGGAAATTGAAGAAAACGCAAGTGTCAGCGGATCGTCGTGTGCCAAGAAGAAGCGTGTTCAAGCGGGCAAATACGAAGATATGGAGCTTTGCTTAGTGGAATAGTTTAAACAGCAACGGGCGGCTGGTATGCCAATAAGTGGCCCGGTATTGACTGAAAAGGCGAGGGAAATAGCTGCTAGAATGTTTGTCCCAGACGAGTTTTTAGCTTCGAGTGGTTGGCTACACAAATTTAAATTACGTTTCGGGCTAACGTGTAAGAAAGTGTGTGGGGAGAGTGGTGCTGTAAATCCGGAAACGGTATGTCAGTGGAAGGACGAGATGCTACCTCAACTGACCCGTGATTACGATTTAAAGGATATTTTGAACGCGGACGAGACGGGGTTGTTTTTAAATCTATTGCCTGACAGAACTCTTGCCATGCATGATGAACAATGCCATAGTGGCAAACGATCAAAGGAAAGGTTGACCGTGTTGCTGTGTGCGAATGCGGATGGTACTGAAAAACTCACGCCGTTGGCAATTGGCAAGTTCCGTAAGCCGAGATGCTTTAAGAATGTTAGAAGTTTGCCGACCAAGTACAATTTCAATAAGAAAGCGTGGGTAGCCACGAAAGTGTTCGACGGGTGGTTGCGGGCACTTGATGCACAAATGGGTGCACGTAATCGGAAGATACTACTTTTTGTAGATCAGTGTTCGGCACACCCTCCTGATACCGCTTTTCTACGAAACGTGACCGTGAAATTCTTACCGGCGAACTGTACCAGCAAGGTGCAACCATTAGATCTGGGTATCATACAGAATATGAAGACAAACTACCGTCATCAACTTCTGGCTAGAACACTCAGCAGACTAAGCCGGGGCATGACTGAGGATACAGGCCTTGAACCCAGACAAAGTGTTGGCCAAACTACCGCAAACCAGCACTGATTCAGAAGAAGTCGTGAATGCGTCACTAATCGAGTTCCTTAAAGAAAATCGGTTTGGTACGGGAGAGCCACAACCAAAGGGAGCCAGGAAAAGGTTAGCTGCACCTGCCGGCCAGAGTATTTTTGCAGCCCGTGCAATACCCGAGAGCTCGGACAGTGAAATCGAGGTTCCTGTAAGTGACGATGAAGAGAACGAAATCCTTCAGAAAGATTCCGAATCCAATGACGAGGAGGAATATATTACTCCCAAGGTAGAAAATCTTAATGTTGGGAAATTTGTATTATGTAGTTACTTTTGAGTCGGGATCGCGCAAGGCACAAATGCATCGTTATATTTGTGTTATCCAAGATGTGCTGGGAAATGACGAGTACCAGGTAATGGGCACTAAGGCCATTGATAGAAACCATCGCTTGTTCAAGGCAGTAGAAACAGATGTCTCGACTGTATCCCTTACGGACATCATTGCTATATTGCCTTTCCCCGATATGGATGGTGCTAATGACCGTATTAGGTATAAGTTTTCATTCAGCGTGGATGTAAAAGAATAAAATGTTAACCAGTGCGCTACGGTACCATACCTACAGATACAATAAGTTTTTGTCAAGCCTAGAGTGGTGGCCTATATTTTAGTTACCAACATTTACCACGGTTTCCACGGCGGTGGACTGGGAAGTAACAGGCGTGATTGGGTCCCGGAATAAAAATAGTTAATTACATAGATATTGGCGTAATAGTGTTTAAATAACCTAGAAAGTGAAGACTGATCTTGTTTTCATTTCTGGAAAAAGATCGGTAAACAGGCAACACAGCTAGAATCAAGTGAAAGAATAAAGTAAAGAACGTTTTCGTAACATACAAATACAAAGAATCTTGTAAAATACACTTCAAAAATTTAAAAATCATGACGATGCCTTGCCTGTACATTTTTCAGTTGTTGACATTTATAAAGGTTAACTTTAAGGATCTAGAATTAAACCTAGACACACATAATTATGACACTAGACAAAAATCAAACCTTAGAGTCCACCGTCAAGTATTAAGTCAATGCCAAAAGAGTCCGTTATACCAAGGTTCTCTACTATACAACTGTTTGCCATATTCTATTAAAGAAAATGCAAGCTTGAGTTGAGCTAAGAAATGAAATGAAATGGAAAGTAGGACATTACGACATGGACAACACGGTGAAAACTGTTTCAAATAATTATTTCATACATTATAAGTAAATTTGTAATTGTATAAATATTATGTGTCCTAATAAATAAATAAGTTGAAGATTATTTTATTAGAAGGTGCGTTTTATTCTACTAATGAATGTATACAATATCTGGACTAATAGGCTGCAGCTTCAATTCTGTATTATGCTTGAATTGTGTGGATGTATGTATTTAAATGTGTGTTGTTGTATTAATAATTAGTTATTGTCCATTAGTAACTTTGATCTATTCCGTTAAATAAACCTAGACTAATTATAGGCTGCAGCTTCAATTCTGTATTAGGTATGTTTTAAGTTGTGCTCAGCATTTAAATTGTATTGTACTAATTAATGAATGCCCACTAGTTAATTTGATTCATTCATTTGTTAATGTTACTATTGTAAATGTAATGTTGACTTATTATAGGCTGAAGCTTATATTCAGTAGTACCAATATGTTTCTCAGTACTCAGGTATCAGTAACAAACTTGTATTGTATAACTAGATAAGTTAGTTATTGTCCTCTAGTTAGTCAATTTGATTCTTTCTGTATAATATTACTGTAGTTAACGAGGTTATTCAGTTATATCAACAATTGAGTATGAATTGTTAGCATTTCTTACCTCAATGCTCCAGGTATAGGCCTAAGTTACTAGGCCTGAAGAAAACTATGGCTATTTTAGGCCTATTATACCGCTCTTCGCACATCTCGGAGGAGATTTAGACCTTGCAATGTATTGTGTCATGTCTATAGAAGAAATAAATCTATCCATCCATCTATCTATCTAATTATTCCATATTATGTTCATTTAAAATAAAAGCTTAACAAAATGCTATTAAATGTGGGTATTAATTATCCCGTGATTAATCCTTATCAATGGTTCCCCAGTGCACATATCAGTCTTTATCTCTGAAACTACTTGGCCACTTTGCCTCAAATTCAACCATGGGGTACTATTAATAGCTACCTCTGATTTGCTGCACTTTCTAAAGGCCTATTGGGGAGTTAAGCTATACAATCATCTTCCTGAAAACCTAAAGACTATAAAAAACATTAATCTATTTAAAAGCAAATTAAAAAACCTCTTAATAAATAAGTGTTATTATTCAGTAGAAGAATACTTAGAGTGTATTGTAAAGTGAACAACAGCTACACTCTGGTAACAGGAATGCTCCTAGTTTACTGCACACATGTTTGTTTTAGATAAAAGTACTATAATATGTTTTTTATACAATATGGCAGCTACATTAATGCAATATTTTATTTATATGTATAATGTAATGTAAGTAGTACCTAATTTGTAATTTTAACATGTAGGCCTAATGACAACTCGAATACTCTATACACTTATGTGTAACCTGTGAGTTTTAAAGAGGCTAATAAATGAAATGAAATGAAATTGAATGAAATTGAATTTGAAGTTACCCCAACTCATGGGTAACTTTGATAGGCATGTTTATTATGGTTTTCGGCAATACTGGTGGGTCAAATCGCCCAAATTTTACAAGAGGATTTGGCTAGAGTAGGCTCGAATTAAAAAAAATATATACTAGTTCAAAAATTAAATATCTGCACAGCGTTATATAGATTTGTCTTAACAAATCTATCAAAGTTACCCCATTTGACGGTAGCCCACACACAGGTTACATATAACCTATGTGGGCTTATTTATTTATTTATTTATTTATTTATTTATTATTCATTCACCTGACATTTACATGATAAATGTGTGCTCCTCTTGAGGCTTCTCACACTATGTACTAAAATTATTATATACATCTGTAAACCATACTAATATCCGTACCAGGCTGAGATGGCACCACAGAAACCGGTTCGTACGGGCCGTATTGTCCACCCCTTGAGTAGCGCTGTCAACGTTGAGGCGAGTTGTTGATCTGATAAGTGTCTTATTCGTGGAAAAAGATAATTGAGCCTGGCTTTCTTTAAATTGATCTTGTTGTTGTTCTTGTATCATGATTCCAAATGATGTAATAAGGAAATACGCACATATTCTCAATATTTCTAATCATCGGCCGTGTGTTATGCACAATATGACTTGAATCATGTTTCTACGATCAAAACTAACTAAGCTACATATTATTATGGGTCGTTATGATTAAAATGTCCTTATTTTGTTACACCCATAAGTTGCAAAGTTTACGTAATAGAAAGGAAAATAAATTAAACAACGCTATTTATGTCATTCCAAGCACATTCACGTAGCATACAATGATCGCGTGTCGTTCGCGGAAGGACTCTTTAGATTAATTATTTGTTAGCCAGTCCAAATGACAACAATGTTGTGAATCTTGAATACAATCACAATTTTTACACAAATTACAGGTATAAAAGAAACAAATTACAAAGCGATAATAATGATACGATTTTATAACCCTTGCAGAAACGAACCGAACGTCATATAATTAAATAATAATATCATATAATATTTTTTTATGCTTCTAATGAGATGACATACATAATACAATGACACCATATTTCCAATGAGCCCGAGGGCTTGTCAGCAAATCAGCAATCAATAATAATAATAATAATAATAATATTTTTTTCATTTCATTACATTTCATTTATTTCATTAGCACAATCTACATTTTATAAAACTAATAAAATAAAAAAACTAAAAAAAAAATAATAAAAAACTAAATAATAATAATAATAATAATAATAATAACCCAGAGAATGTGGGGGATGCGGACAAAGGTAATCCCGATCATAATTGGAGCGACAGGTGCCATCAGCAAAACATTTCAAAATTATTTAGAAGATATACCAGGACAACATAACACAAGGGAATTACAGAAGACAGCCATTCTGGGTACTGCTTGCATTTTGAGAAAGGTTCTATAATATTTTGATATCAGTTTTTATATTGAAGTCTTTATGTTATATTTATTTAATTGTTTTATGTAGAATTTAGAATTGCGATGCGGTGCGGGTGTTTTGGGTTGGCCCGGGTTCGTACCGCGTCGCACCGCAGGGCCACGCGGTGTCATGAATTCAACTATATGTGATTTATGAGTAATATAATAATCCTTGTGATATGTAAAATCTTTTTAAAATGTAATTATCTTTGTAATGTGTAAAATCTTTGTAATGTCATATTTTGTAATGTGTGGTTGCAGCACCTAAGAGGTGAGGATCACCTTTGGTGCTGTAGACTAATAATGTACTTGCCATCTGGTGATGTGATAAATAAAGATAATAATAATAATACAATAAATAATAAACTAAATAAGTTAACTTATAATTAACTATTAACATATTGAGTGTAATACACTTAATTATATTATTGATAGGCTTTAAACCACAAATACTACTGGCTCACAATGTGTATTATAGCGTCTGCGATACGGTTTCTGAACAAAGTTCACGTGAAATATATTTATCAAAATATTGGAATTTCCTGAGTCTCATCCTGTGGAAACAGAAAAACCAGAAGTTTCAAAGCTATTATTATCGAAGCAAATCATGCCAGTCTGTTGGATCGAGCTTTACTGTCAACATCGTCATGGCTGATAATCGGGATATTTCTCCAGGGAGGTTCGTGACAAACAATCCAAAGCGTATTTTATCCAGTAAAGAGCGTGTGTTGATCTTGAATGTCTATGGAAAGCTGCGGGAAGAAGATGCGAGCATTTCTGTGGGTGATGCAGCAACAAGAGCGGCATTTCTGTGCGGTGTCAGTAAAAGAACGGGTCTTAGATTAAAAAAGGAGCACCGAGAATGTGAGGGCGTGTTAGTTACACCGCGTAAAAAACGTAAGTTAATAAACAGGCGCGAGTCGGCGGATCATCTAAATAATCCAAGTGACGAGTTTACGCGAAATGCTGTGAGGATAAAAATTCACGACATGTTTCGTGCAAACAAAGCTCCAACCATTGACAGGGTTGCGGGCGTTGTCAAAGATGATCCTGATTTGCCGAACTTATCACGCACGACTGTTTACCGTGTAATGAAGAAATTAGGCTTCAAATATGGCAAGAAGAAACGTCGCTCCATCTTCATTGAGAGGGAAGAAATCCAGCTCTGGCGGCGGCGTTACTTACGAAAGATCAAGGAAGCTCGCCGTGACAACAAGAAAGTTTACTACTTAGACGAGACGTGGGTCAACGCGGGACACACTCTGTCAACATGTTGGGTTGACACCAGTGTAAAAAGTTGCAAAGACGCGTTTTTACGCGGGCTTTCGAACGGCTTGAAGAATCCGACGGGGAAGGGGAAGAGGCTGGTTATCGGGCATATCGGGAGTGAAGACGGATTTGTGCCGGGTGGGGATCTAGTTTTTGAAGCCAAGAAAGGTGATGGTGATTATCACGAGGAAATGGACGGCGAAAAATTTGAATCGTGGTGGAGTCGAATTCTTCCCAATCTGGAACCGAACTCGGTAATCGTTATTGACAATGCTCCCTACCACACAGTACAAGTTGAGAAGTTCCCTCTAAAGTCGTGGAGAAAAGACAGGCTTCAAGAATGGCTCGTCACGAAAAACATCGCCTACGAGCCTAAAATTACCAAGGCAGAGTTAATGGCAATCATTAACCCATTAAAGCCGCAATTGAAAACGTACCGCGCCGACGAGATGGCTAAAGCGGCGGGGGACACAGTGGTCAGGCTTCCGCCCTATCACTGTGAGCTGAACCCTATATAGTGAGGGCATTTAGCTCGAAATACTGGCAGAATAGTGCAAAATGTGATAAGAATTTTTCCTTCGGTCGAAAAATCGTAAATTGTCTGTTCTTTTATTTAAAGACCATCCTCAAAAAATCTATCGGCAACTTTGGGCCCCAGGGCTGTCCAAAGTGGGGAAAAAATCACAATTATGCGAATTGAGAATCTATATTCAAATTTGGTCATAAAATGAATTCAGAGGAATGTTAGGCATACAATGTAAAAAAATAAAAATCTAGGGTTGTCCAAAGCCAAGTTTTGTGGCAAAATGTAAATGCTACATTCTGAATTTTACCTATATAATCATTCTCTATGGACAGTTTTCATTTCTTGCGATTATATTATTATCAAATAATGACCATATATGAATGCTTACTAGAATTTTGCTGTTCAGGGGTGACCAAAGAGTATATAGTGTCATCATTACGGATAATGTCCATGTAAACCAGATATACATAACGACAACGATATGAATGTTATATGTGGATTCATTTGTTACCTTTCAGATTATTCGTAATAATAATAATTAGAAGAACACAATGCCTCGTAATATTTCGTATCAATGATTTCAGGGTTGACCAATTCAAAAAAATAGTAATTGTCTTCGTCGTGCATTAAATTTGTGTTTCGCGCGAATACGCACAGCATAGTTCGAACATTTAACTACAGGTGACATCCACGTGTTCCTTTTGTGCGTAGGCCCAATAGAAAAGAAACAAGTATGGAAAGAAGCTTGTTAATAATTGTCGACACTACACGCTTGAGCAAGTTATGTTGCCGATTATTGATAGGTGAGCAATTTTCAATAACTCCCGAATTATAATTGCCACGATTAGGCACAAAACTGGCGTCTTTTAGACCATATATTCGAAAAAGAAGTGACCACACCCAACCAACAGCTACACACACACTACAGGTTCAGCAAGACTGCAGTCTATTTTCTAGACTGTACTTCATGCCAATCTCGAGAAGGAGATTTAGACGACTTTTTTGCACATGAGAACCATTCATATCCTCCCGCATTGTCAGAAAACGGTCAATTGCGCTCATGCACTAAGTACGACGCGTTAATTCGCATCGAAACGCTCGGTACTACACTTTATGATAAGCCTGAATGTACGGCTGTCGTAATTGATGGCGCAGCTGCTGTTCACATGTTGAAGCCAGGGGCGTCTAAAACTCTTGGCGAATTCAGGGATAACATTTTTATTCCTTATGTCATGTCTGTCCTTAAGATAAAGGCAGTAAGAGTTGATGTCGTTTTTGACAGATATTTCCAGGACAGTCTGAAGAGCCATGCCCGCCTTAAGCGTGGCAGTGGTGTGAAGCTAAAAGTTGGATACAACACCAATATCCCTAAACAGTGGAATTCATTTCTGCATGATGATGACAACAAAGATGCCCTCTTCAAGCTTTTGGCAGAAGGATTGTCGGAAGTAGAGGATGTAAGACACACTATTGTCGCAACACATGCTGTTTCAGTTTTGGTGTCAAGAAATTCAAATGTCCACTGATATCCAATCTACAGCCATGCAACCATGAAGAAGCGGATTCAAGAGTGTTTTTACACGTTATGAATGCTTCATTGCATGGCCATAAGCGAATACTAATCAACACAGTTGATACGGATGTGTTGGTCATTGCAATTCACGTGTTCAAGTACCTTGGCATTGAAGAGCTGTGGATATGCTTCGGAGTTGGCAAACAAAAGCGATTTCTTCCGAAACACGAGTACGTCGCGACACTTGGAGTTGAGAAGTGTGAAGCAATTATCTACTGGTATACGTTTACCGGATGCGACACTGTCTCTTCATTTGCAGGGCGAGGTAAGAAAACAGCTTGGGATGTTTGGTCTGTCCACCCTGAAGCACATGATGCATTCAATCAACTTCCCCGATTCCCAGAAAACATAGTACGTTTCATGAACGTAATTGAGCGTTATACTGCCCTTTTGTATGACAGAGGAAGCCCTTGCGAGGCAGTCAATGACTGCAGGAAGATGCTTTTCACAAAGAAGAACCGACCTTTGGAAAGCATACCACCGACCCGAGCTGCCTTGCTTGAGCATACCAAGAGAGCTTCGTATCAGGCGGGTGTTTGGAGGAGATGCCTGATGCGGAACCAGCAACTTCCACTGCCTACTGATTGGGAATGGAAACGCAGCCAGGAGAGCAGATTTCAACCATTCTGGACGTCCCTGGGAGAGGCTTCCCAGCATTGCTCAGAACTTATTCGGTGTGGCTGCAATACAAGATGCAGTAAAAACTGCAAATGTGCAAAGGCAGCACTAGCATGCACACAATTGTGCAAGTGTGATGGACAGTGTTAATTTCAAAAGTAAACATTATACCATTATTATGATTTTGGTCACCCTGAATTGATCATTAACAAATATAACTACGCATATCCTACACGGAACTGCATATTATTATGTGTTTTCATTTATTATCTGTCTCATTAGAACTATGTATATTACACCTACATTGGCATTAACTGTAAATGTGAGCTTGATATTTGGTTACCCCTGATCCAAAAATACTAGTAAAAATTGATATTTAGTCATCAGTTGGTGATAATAGGTTAGTAAGTGAAGTAAACAATACTAACTGTTCATTGAGAATGATTGAATAGATAAAATTCAGAATTGCACATTTCCACTTTGCCATAAATCTCAGCTTTGGACAACCCTAGATTTTTTATTTTTTCGCACAGTGTGCGTGACATTCCAATACATGTAGTGTGTGACTTGTGTTGGCGATAAATGTTCAATCCGCAACATTTTGATTTTTTTACTACTTTGGACAGCCCTGGGGCCCAAAGTTGCCGTCGGATTTTTTGAGGATGGTCTTTAAATGAAAGAGCAGACAATTTCCAATTTTTCCACCAAAGGAAAAATTCTTATCAGATTTTGCACTATTCTTCTGCTAAATGCCCTCACTAATAGAGCTTGTGTGGAGCCAAGTCAAAGGGTATGTTGCGAGAAACAATACAACGTTCAAGATGGACGATGTGAAACGTCTCGTGTACGAGGCGTTTGAGAAAATCCAGGACGGCTCGCTGGGTAATACTGGTGTTGAAAGTGACGTTCCCGAATCTGGGCTGTGGCGTAACTGTGTTAGACACGTGCTAAAAGAAGAAGATGTCATGTGGGAGCTCGACGGAATCACGGATCACATTGTTGATCAAATGTGCATTGAAATCGGCCCAGACGACTCCGACTCATCGAGCACTGGCAACGAGACCGACTTCTTCGAGAGTGATGAGCAAAGCAGCGATTGATTAAAACAAACAACAAACGGTCCTTTTAAGGACCACAATTGTGTCTTTGATTGACTTGCTGTTACAATTTAAATCAGTAAGTTTTTTTAAATATTCAATTGATTGTTGTTATATCGCTAGACGCCAAGACATTGTGAGCAATTGCCTGTGAGTATTAAATGTCATCTGAAGTGTAAAATATGAATTTACAATAACGAGTGATTTAGGTATGTTTTTAAAAATAATAGTAACATTTATTATTATTATTAATAATACTAATCATAATAATAATATTTATACATAATAATAAGACGAACTAATAATATAATACCCTATATAAAATAATAACTATTGTTTATGCAAGTGTATTCTGGATCAAATATAATCAATGCGGACATTTCGGGTCTCAAACCAATGTTTCTAGTAGGTTATAAGAACGTTTTACACTGATTTAAACCTCAAATACGAAATACGATACAGTGGTAACTGGTAAGGAAACAATACACATATTATCTGAAATTTATTTTAGTTGTCATGGGCCATTGTGATTAGATTAGATTTATTAGACTCTTTACCATTCAGGTTCTATATGCCTACATGATTGAATATTCGAGTTGTCAAAGTTTAGTATTATACAATATTTACATCGTATTCTAGGAAATAGGAAATTAAAGTTAAAATAATATTTAAAATGCTCGCGAATCGTGAACGCCATGCTTTAACTTTCATTTGTTATTTGTTTATATTTTATTTTTTAATCTCACTCATAAGTCTCGTATTTTTCGTCCCACAAACGCAATTCAAAAACCGCTATTTATGTAATTCCACGTACATTCACGTAGTGTAGGCCTACACATGTTCGTAAAATTACAAAAAAAAACACTACTTTTTAGTATTTGGTTAGGTTGTTCTATTGACAGGTTGTCAACCGTCATGATCAAAATGTGAGATATGGCGCTGTGAGTCGGGGTGAGTCCCGACGCAGGTAAGCAAGCCATTCAGAAGACGGTGGACAAGAGACCAGGCGATGAGAGCTATTAGCATCCCATTAGGGGACGGTAAAGTAAAACGCCACATCTCGCGGTGCCATGCCGGCCTGGTATGGAGAATATGTAAATTGTATTGTGAGGGTAAAATACTTTGAAATTGAATTGAAATTGAATTGAAAATTAGGCCTAGGCCCTAGGCTAATAATGACAACAATTCAGCTAGGGCCTAGGCTAGCTTAGCCTTGGCCTAGCCAAAGACTAACAGCATACGTTGCTGCTTTGCTAAGGATGAGTGCAGTACAATATACAGATATACATGAGCTTAGAGCCTAAGCTCCGAGCAGACAAATGTCTTAACCTAAATTTATTATCCTATTTAAGTAACACTATCTTTAATTTTCTTTTCAGGAGCCGGTGATTTGCCTCAAGCCGACCGCTAGCGCAGAGGTTACGTCATGGATATAAAGAATGAAGCAGATGAAGAAATGAAAGTAGCCATAAAGGATCAAAACGTAGCTTTACTGTGTGACGAGACCACAGATCGGAAAGGGAACTGCGTCTTTGCTGTACTGGTCAAAGTGTTGAGTGAAGAAAGTCAAAAACTTTACTTGGGATGCATTAAATTTCTGGAAAATGCCAATGCCAAAGAATGCAGTCGGGCCATTCTCGAAGTCTTCGCAAAATATGACATTTCATACGACAACGTAACTGCTATTGTAACAGACGGAGCCCGTTACATGACCGCTTGCATTCAAAATAATAGACCTAGCAATAGCATCCCAAAACTTGATACATAACATTGAATTCAACATGCCTGCATTTCTTGTAAGATTATCTATTATATATTATCTAGATAATTTAACATTATTATCTGTATCTGTATCTAGATAACATTACAGGAAGAGTACCTTATCTTCATCGAGATAACATTTTTGGTTATTTGGCACAACACTGCTCCTATTACTGACTGATTACAGATCTCCGATGAAAGTATTAGGAACCCATAAAAACACAACAGTAGTGTCAAAGGCAGGGAACACAAGATATAAAAGTTCAGAAGAATTAACTACACCGACTCGAGACATATCAAGCCCCATTTTCAAAACCAATCATACTTCAAACATTACAAAACCTACCGGACCAAGCCAAGAACACCGAACAAACTCACATACGGGTTCAAACACAAAACAACTACTACCTACTAAAGCTACTCATGTAAATAAAAAGAATTTCCTTAGAACAGTACCAAGGTACCAGACCGTTTCTCCCCATCTCAAAGAGCAAGATAATATGATGGTTACAGTGTGCAAGAAAACACAGTGCCAACACATAAAGCCAACTCACTGGAGAAAGGACATTGATGAACTAAGTCTAGAGAAACACATTGAAATAACTGGTATCGAAATTAAACTTACATCAAATCCTAACAAACAAAACAAAATTATTATTATAACACTATATCGCACCCCGGTAGGGGATATGCATCTATTTCTACATAAAATGGAATACATCCTTGAAAAACTGAATTCTGAACAAAAACAGATAATTATATTGAGTGATTTCAACCTCAATTTTAATGTTGATTCTAAACACACTGAACAGTTGAACCATTTATTTGCTTCAAATAACTTAATATTACAATCAAAGAACCAACAACAATTGATCCTTTTCACCTAACTGAAAAAACTATTTGACAATATAGCCATAAACTTGCCAAGTCAATACTTTTCCACCAAAATTATAAATAATTGTTTATCAGACCATTTTGCCCAGAATATTACTTGCTCTCTACCCGGACAATCTAAAATACAAACCGATAAAAAGATAACAAGAAGGAACATTTCCGAAAAAAACGTAACAATATTTAATTCTCGATTGAAAACGTTAAATTGGGAAAAAGTTTAAGAAGCACAAACACCAGATGACAAATACAATGAATTTGAGAATACCTTCCTTAACATATTCAACAAATGCTTTCCAGAACACATAATACAAATTAAAAACATGGACAACACATAAGGCATTAAGAATTCTAGCATAAATCTAAAATGTTTGTACCACTTAAACAGGCATTTTAAAACTCAATTTACAAAGATAACCCTAAACAAATATAAGAAACTATATGAGAAAATCCTTAAAACAGCAAAAAAACGTAGCCTAAACAACCAAACATCAAATAGTGAAACAAAATCAAAAACCATATGAGAAATTGTAAACCAACAAACATTTAAATCTGAAAAGAGAAAAGTCAACAACACCACTATAGAACTAAAAATTAACGATAGTAAAATTACAGACCAACAATTAATTTCCGATACATTCAATCAAAATTTTGCAACATTAGCTGACAATTTAACTCAGCATCTAGCAACAGATGGTAAAGCATCATCAAAATATCTATCAGATTCTCACATGCACCAGTTAATACACTATTTATAAACAATACTAACAAAAGGAAACTGAAATACTTAACATAGTTTTGAAAATGGAAAACCTTAGTTCATGTGGATTAGATCAAATACCTATGACAATTATCAAGAAAACCATAGGAAATCTAACATCAATCCTTACCCACATTTTTAATGACTGTATTGCAAAATCTGTGTTTCCCAAGAAATTTTAAGTTTCCAAAATAATACCACTACAGATAAAAAAAGGTGTCAAGAGAAATATAGACAACTAAAGACCAATCTTGCTATTACCTGTAGCCTATTCTCAAAAATTCTTGGAAAAATCCTACACACAAGACTAACTTATTTCCTAGAAAAAGAAAATCTATTATCAAGAGCACTGGCTGTGTCACTTGTTCAATACGAGCTTAATAAGTAACACATTCCCTACCTCATGGAAAAGTGCAATAATTTCACCAATATTCAAAGCTGGTGACCGTCAGTTAGCGAATAACTATAGACCAGTTAGTGTAACAAACTTCAGTTAGATAGACCAAAACTACCAAAGACAGCTTTATTATCTACAGACATAAGCAAAGCATTTGACTGTGTGAATCATACCATTTTGTTTAAGAAACTTAAGACCGAATTTAATTTCTCTGACGAAGCGATAAAATGGTTCACTAGCTTCCTAGCGGTCAGGACTATTTCCCAAAGTAATCAAATACCTATGGACTTGCGTTCAGACAGTCGTGGAGGAAGGTTGTGTTCTCAGACCGGTCCGCAGAGATTTCACACAGTATTACACATTGATAGTGGTTGTGGCTCTGTACGAGATAGCAAAAGCGTGGAAAGTGCAATGAAGATGATTAAACGGTTTTTAAAACCAGAAATAGAACTCTACCAGCTGCATTGCTGCTCATATTGACAATGATGACAATTTCCATATTTGAGCCATCTCAAGGTCTAAATTCAATTCACTTTGCTTCTTATGCTTCTTAAATGTATCATTTTTTTTAGGCCTACCATTCATTCAGTTCTAGCAGCAAGGCTATCAAAGTAGTACCCAACTGGCCTAATATTCCAGGAAGTCACAACAGTGAGGACCACATTATTCAACGACCTTCTTGATGCATTACCATCGAGCTCGGGCTCGCGTTCTTGAAGAAAAGATGGCGTCTAATTATTACGATGGTGACGGCTTAGAATATCCAACCTTCTTGGCTAGAATGATCACGTACATCATTTACATCAGTGACCTTATGAATATCTCTCTGTATACACTATTTTAATCACTAGGAAAACGCTCTGTTTGACGCCTTGATAAGCGAGCGCGTCAATATCTACGAACTTTCTGGCGAAAAGATTTCAATGCTAATACAAACAACAATTAACAACAATTCAAGAAAAAAAAAAAACAGAACGAAGTGCCATAAGAGTCAAGTGGAGACGCTCGCTACGCTCGCTTAATGACCGTACAAATAATCTGGTAGGCCCTACCATACTATTACGCCTGGCCGTACGCAATTATTGACTGTAGGCCTACAGTTTTCAGTGACCGTACGATTAATTTTACACTATTGTTACGGCACTCCTCCATCCAATCAAGATCATTGACGGCTGACTGTACAAATATACACAGGCTTAATTTTAATGGCGATTTTGGCCACAGACGGAACGAAACTTGCGCTGTACCTGTAGGCCGTTGAGTGGCCTAGGCCTAGGACTTTTTCAGTTGAGTTTTGTAAAAGCTTCAGCATCTAATGATTCAACATTAAGGCCCGTTTGGGTATAGTGGGAGGCCTAAAATATGTACACTGACTAGGCCTAGGTAGGGTAAGCCTAGGGCTAGGCCTAGACCTAGGGCCTAGGCCTAGTCTAGCCCTAGGCATTGTGTAGGCCTATCCAATCCCTTACGGCAGGAGTTGGATAGGCCTAGGTCTACCGGGAGTCCTAGCCTAGGCTAGGGCCTAGGCCTACCCTATTATGAAACTTATTTTTGCCAAAATGAAAACGTGCCTCAAAATAATGCATGGACTAATTATAAATTCTTTATTATTGGATAGGCCTAGGCCTAGCCCTAGGCTTAGGTTGCCCCAGCCCAGGTGGTTTCAAGACACAACTTACTATCGAATCAAGTGTCAGCAGTCAAGCACACACAAAAAGGAGGCGAACCCCGCAAACTTTTCTTTCGGCTCGTCCCACACGAAGCGGAAAGATAACCTCAATTTCGCCGTGGCCGATGCGCCGTCCAGTATGAGTAACATTGAAAAACAAAACGTACCTAACAGTAGCGATTTGCCGGATTTACCTGCACGAACTACGGTCTATTTATTCAATGTAGTTTTATTGTTTAATTTTGGATAATAAATATACACGTACACTTTAGCAAATGCATTGAACACATTTAATATAGAAACAATTCAATACAATAATTACCACTATAAAGTTGCCTAACATGATGTATTAAAACAACACACAGCCCTCTGAATTTGTATTCAACAAGTGGTTTAAACGCGGTTTATTCAATCACAGAGTTGTATAGTGAAAATATGGTCAAAGATTCTATTCTAAATCCATGATTCAAAGACGAAAACCAAGGATAACAATAGTGAAGTGAAGTGAAACTGTGGAAATAGTCAATTCTTGAAGACATGAAACAACACAATTAATGTCAATCATGGAACAAGAGGGGTTAGAAATAGGGCTGGGATAATAAAACGTTTAAACGCCCGTGACTGATTACACGTTTAAAGGCATATTGTCATCTAGCGTTGTAGTTAAACTTTGTCATACCTTGAATTATTTAAAGAATTTAGGAACAAAAATGAAAGAAATCGGTCCGTATTTAAACAAGTTATGAGCAATTTCAATCAAGAATGTTCATTGAGTGACGTCACACGCGTGACGTAGTTGGATGCGAGCTGTGCCGCGCTCACTCATCTTCGCTGCTGGCCATCCATGGCGCGCCTCACCGCCCCGACCGCTATCAGACAGTTGAAGGGTGTATGTTCGAGATGCCGTATGTTTGGCTTGGAGGAACTTGTATTGTCATCGTATTGTATTGATTGTCATCGGTGTGATCACTCTCACTATCATTGACGGATTCACATTCGTCAAAATCTTCTGTTCCAAACGATTCGTCGTGGTCGTTTCTTTCATCGGTTTCACTTTCCGAACTTGCACAAAACGTCATCTCTTCCGCAAACTGGTTGGCTCTTATTAGTGTTTCAATATCAAGCTCAAACTTTATTTCAATCTCTTTAGGATTATTCTGAAATGTTTCGTGATTTACTGAGTCGTCATTACATAAAACATAAATCGTAGTGTAGTACAGCGTGATGTGGAGATGTACTTTGGGCACTTTGGGTTTGAATGTTTTCAATAAGACGATGCTTGTTTCGAGCGGCAAGGTAACATGAACTTCGCTCTGTTTTTAAAGGGGTATCAATGCTGTCTCTCAAGTTGACAGACGGTACTGCTCATTTTTTTTTACACACGTTTCGATTTTTTTTTCATTAGATTTATTTTCCATTTTCAAACTGTTGGTAATTTCATAGTCGTCTTTAATGAAATGTTCGGAACATACACGAGTGTATTTGCTTGGTAGGCCTACAGAGTTCTTACTAATAAGAACTACTACTACTATTAATTTTCGATAGCCAGTTTTTATGTTGCACTGGCTAAAAACTCAAAGGCACTGGAGATTTGTCCTTGTTTGGAAAACGGTGAAACGAAATGTCGATCGGAGTTACAAGACTGTTATCTGTTATTGCATCCGTACGCACAACAATTTAATACCATGATTACTGATTAATATAGCTGGTGCGATAAGTAGGCCTACACTATAGTCTAAATGGCCATTTACAATAATAACATAAAAGCTTTGACACTTATTTAATGCCTCCACGACAGGCAAAATGAAACTACAACTACAAATAAATCAACTAGAACCTAGAGACGTACTCTACACAATCCACTTGTCCGTGCACTCTCTTAAACTGCTGGATATTAGCACTCACATTAGTTATTAATAAAACTATTCATTGTACATCTCTTGAAGCAAATCTGAGAAACAACCATCCATACAGACTGTCGTGTCAACCCCTTACTGCACCACGCAACGGGTGTTCCTACCAGAGTCGCGCCTCGCCCAGCCGCTCGTCCCGCATCCAACAACGTCACATGCCCTGAGGCGCGCGTCAAAACAAATCATTGTAGGGGGAGTAGGCTTCGTCCAAAGTTGCCATCAACTGCGGTTTTCTTATTTTTTTAATGTCTTTTTGAAAACAAAAAATACTTACTTGTATGTGAAAATAGGCCTTTAAGGATTTTTTTCTAAGAAATTAAACGCCAAATGGTCGTATTGTTAATTTCCCGCCCGTGGTATCCCATTTCATCTAAGTTTGTTGTATCAGCACGAAAACTCGAAAAAATTATTTTGGGTAGCCACAAGGCCACGATGCCTTCGTGTGTCCGTTCCGACAAGTTCCCGACCTCGACCGGGAACACAAGATTTTAGTTCCTGCCACTCGCTCGTTCGGCCGTCGCCGTCATTACTTCGCGAGGTGCGTAAGTCGTTAGTTCGTTCAAGCAGCAATAAAACATTAACCCTGTTTACATGGCGGACTGAGTCCGGTACTGAGTACGGTCCAGGGCCATGTGAACACCTAAAAGATGGGACCGAACCGACTGGGTCCGGTCCGCCAAAAAAGCTAGACCGTACCGAAAGACCGACTCAGTCCTATCATGTAAACGGGTAGAACGTACTGACTGAAGAACTGGAACTTTGAACGAACGATGTTTGTAGGTGAATAAGATGGAAAATGATTGTAGTTGCCATCAACAAAAATCAAGTAAAATATTTATAACAGCTTGTAACATTTTGTTCACCGGGATACATCTTTAAATTAATTTTATATGGCAGAAGAAAAAAGTAGGGTTATGTACGACCAAAACGAACAAGTGTGGCGCGAGCAGTGTTGCCAGATTTTCAAAGTGAAATTATTTACACAAGAGTCAAAATTATTGTACTTTTAATAAAATTATGGTACATAATAATTCTGAAATATGACACAAATTATGGTATTTATTTACTTGTATTTACATCGTATTTTTATATACAGAACGTTGTCGAACCAGATTTGTATAGACAACGCGGAAACAAACCATCTTTATTGGCCAGATTACTAACCATGCCTATGGCAGAAAGTAGAAACATAATACTGATTAATGATTTTACTGATCGCGAGAACATTTTTAATACACATTAATAATACATCATGGATGCGTTTCTAGATGCAAATTGTTGCATCACTCTTATAGCTTATAAAACACATATAATATAGGCAATCTAATGATTGTAAATATAGAACAAAATAATACATGATTATATAATGAGATCTTGATAGCACTAAAATAATTAAAGGTACTGTACATTATGATATGTGCTAAATAGTATACATGTTTTGTGAGTTTTTTGACGCATTGTACGCATTGACATTGCCCGTATGTTTATGACATGTCACAATCAAATACAAAGCCCGGTACGCCGCACTTGCGCATGGCAATTGCGAGTTGCGTCACACAAGCCTGCTAGTGCAAGCAGCAAAATTCAAAACGTACATGGTATGATGAGCGCTATCCTGCTCACTCCTTAAAACACCAGCTCGCTCTCTCTTTATCACTCCACTCCTTAGAACAGCCAGCCGGTGAACAATGAACGTCCACTGTCAAGTCTCCGCGGGTCAGGTTCGACCGTTCGAATACATACATTCCAATGACAACCACAGGCAGGCGGAAGTGCGATTATCAGTCAAAAAACACCGGAAACGGAAGTTCGATTTTTAAATATTGCCAATTGGTTCAAATTTAAATTTATTGTACGATTTAACCAAAACTATGGTACAAAAGATAAAATATGGTACATTTTAGCACTATGGTACGGTCACTATTTACTAAGGTACAGTAGATCACTTTATGGTACGTTTTCCATAATTATGGTACGTCTGGCAACACTGGGCGCGAGACCGAAATCAAGTTTGGGTATACACCTTCATATAAACGCAAGGGGCCATGACAGTTCTCAGTCTGGTACTCAGGACGTGTCCGAATTCCTCTTTATCATTGCTAACTCTAGGTCTAAGTCTAAATTTGACGTCATCAATCATCGGTGACGTATGAAGTACTGTCCGAAATCGTTAAGTCTAGGTCTAAATCGAAGTTTAGACCTAGCAATCGAAAGTGCACGCTCGTTATTAGTCTTAAAATTGCGGACGAAAAAAAACAGCTGCGAGAAGGAAGACGGAAAAGTGAAATGTTACTTAAGTTTATTATATACATACCTCTAGTATTATTTTATAATGTAAACAGTGATAGGCCTACTCTAAAGCCTAAAACCTGCATCGATACTGGAAAATGAATACTTTTACATTTCCTAACCTCCAAAGGCGTCGGTACAATCCGCGCAAGGTCCACTTGATCTCCGCCTAGCGGAGGCTCGTCGGGAGTTCGACGAGCCTCCGCTAGGCGGAGATCAAGTGGACCTTGAATCCGCGGATTGACCCGTTGAGAAGGCTGTGAGCCAATGCTTCAACTCTAGGTCAAATTTCTCGCAATAGGTGGCTCTGCAATAGGTTTAGTACTGTCCGAAATCTACTAAGAATTAGAATTAGAACATGCTAAATAATTTAAACCTAGACTTAGACCTAGACTTAGACTTAGACCTTAGACTTTTAATTCAGACACGTCCTCAGTACGGTCCGCCATGTAAACAAAGAAATTAAACGCCAAATGGTCGTATTGTTAATTTCCCGCCCGTGGTATCCCATTTCATCTAAGTTTGTTGTATCAGCACGAAAACTCGAAAAAATTATTTTGGGTAGCCACAAGGCCACGATGCCTTCGTGTGTCCGTTCCGACAAGTTCCCGACCTCGACCGGGAACACAAGATTTTAGTTCCTGCCACTCGCTCGTTCGGCCGTCGCCGTCATTACTTCGCGAGGAAGTCGGTGTTTTCCAATCCAATGGACTGCACTCGAAACGAGACCAACCGCACTGAAACGTCACAGTGACGTAATGCACTTGACGAGTGGAGCTACTAGTGCAGCGCTCATTGGAACACGAAAATAAACTCTGTGCAAAGATCTAGCGCGCCAAATGAAGAAGGAACTGTGTGGTTATTATAAATATTATTATGGGGTCCGAGTCCGATAATGCCGAAATAATAACTAATGACGGTGTGTTGTGCAATGTGAATATTGCTGGTTATTTGCACAGTTATATAATATGCCTAGATACCAGCATTTAGCCTACATAACCTACAAATAGAAAACGACGCATTGAAATTAGATTGCAATAGGGCCCTAGCTTTGTGTAGGCCTATCCAATAGCCCTAGGCCTCAGAATGTAGCCCTGAATTTTTGGTTTAACTTCCTTAGGTTGCAACATTTGGAACAATATTATTTCGTCATCGCTGCTGTCGGAGGACACAAGAAATTCCATCAACAAGTACATATCTCCCGCGTCTAATGCCGCCATCTTTGCACTGACTTGATTGCACTTGCCTCTGAACTGAGTGCGACTCAGTGCGGCACTCGATGAGTGCAGTCTTCCATTGGAATACGAAATATTGCACTGAGTGCGCACCGAAAAGTCCATTGGAATACGATTGTGGGTAGCGGTGCGCACTCAGTGCAGTCCAGTGCACCCATTGGAAAACACCATAATATTCTACCCTATTTTTTATGCCGCGACCGCGAAAGACATATTTTCCCAAATAAAACTTTTTTTTTGCTTATTTACAATTTTGGCGTTTAAACGTTTAAACGTGATTAATTTAACAGTTTAACCGTTTAGGCCATTAAACGATTTATCCCACCTCTAGTTAGTAATAATAATGTATATTTAGAGGTCTTTAGTACTAGTTTATTTGGAAAAAGTTTGTATTATAAAAGCATAAGGGAGTATAATAACTTGCCTAATAATATTAAGAAATGTAATAGTATTGATGTGTCTAAGAAAGAAATATGTAAAATGATAATAGCAAGGAGATATTATTGTACACTAGTTGCGACGCAAGTTTTACTAAGAATCGTACGCTGATCGCGCGTTACGAAACACGTTTAGAAGAAACGCCTTGGATGATGTCCGAGGGCCGGATGTCGTAGCTAAGGTTGGAATTCATAGTCGGCCCCTACACCTAGGGGCGCCCATTGTTGCTAAGGTAACAATTGTTTCCATGTTATTTCCCATAAACAAAACAAATCCGTAGCAACAATGGGTGCCCCTAGGTGTAGGGGCCGACTATGAATTCCAGCCTAAGATTAGGCGGCTATTCCTGAAAATTGTCACGGTTACATAACTCGCGGTAAGTGATAACTACGTAGATGTCGCTTAAAGTTTGTACATTTGAGAAATACCGGAACAAGTCTCTAGTCGTGAGACGGGCAGTCGCCATCTCATGACCGGATGAAAAATACTGCCCGTGAGAAGTTTGTATGTTTTTTTTGTGGTCATGCCTCACGGGATGGCAAATAAAAATACTGTTCAGTGTATAAATTTATTTATTTATTTATTTATTTATTTATTTATTTATTTATTTATTTATTTATTTATTTATTTATTTATTTATTTATTTATTTATTTATTTATTTATTTATTTATTTATTTATTTATTTATTTATTTATTTATTTATTTATTTATTTATTTATTTATTTATTTATTTATTTATTTATTTATTTATTTATTTATTTATTTATTTATTTATTTATTTATTTATTTATTTATTTATTTATTTATTTATTTATTTATTTATTTATTTATTTATTTATTTATTTATTTATTTATTTATTTATTTATTTATTTATTTATTTATTTATTTATTTATTTATTTATTTATTTATTTATTTATTTATTTATTTATTTATTTATTTATTTATTTATTTATTTATTTATTTATTTATTTATTTATTTATTTATTTATTTATTTATTTATCTATTTATTTATTTATTTATTTATTTATTTATTTATTTATTTATTTATTTATTTATTTATCTATTTATTTATTTATTTATTTATTTTATTATTTATTTATTTATTTATTTATTTATTTATTTATTTATTTATTTATTTATTTATTTATTTATTTATTTATTTATTTATTTATTTATTTATTTATTTATTTATTTATTTATTTATTTATTTATTTATTAATTTATTTATCCATCTATTTATTTATTTATTTATTTATTTATTTATTTATTTATTTATTTATTTATTTATCTATTTATTTATTTATTTATTTTATTATTTATTTATTTATTTATCTATTTATTTATTTATTTATTTATTTATTTATTTATTTATTTATTTATTTATTTATTTATTTATTTATTTATTTATTTATTTATTTATCTATTTATTTATTTATCTATTTATTTATTTATTTATTTATTTATTTATTTATTTATTTATTTATTTATTTATTTATTTATTTATTTATTTATTTATTTATTTATTTATTTATTTATTTATTTATTTATTTATTTATTTATTTATTTATTTATTTATTTATTTATTTATTTATTCATTTATTTATTTATTTACTTATTCATTTATTCATTTATTTATTTATTTAATTATTTATTTATTTATTTATTTATTTATTTATTTATTTATTTATTTATTTATTTATTTATTTATTTATTTATTTATTTATTTATTGATTTATTTAACAATGAAGTCGGGTAGGGGAACTGTACTTGTAATTACATAAAATATTACTCATATTATCTAGTATAATTCTAAGTACCTACCGGTATCCATTATACCTCATTTGTATTTTAGTAGCCTACAACATATACTGCATCATCACTTGTACTTATAAAACAGTTAAGGCCCATTCACGATTAAACTTAACCGTAAACTTACAACTTAAAGTAAGATTTGGCTTATGGAAGATCACACGATTGTTCATGACCAAAACTTAATCTTAGTTTTGGGCTACGGTTAAGTTTGGAACTATCAAACTTTAAAATAAAAATAAACTAACAGTAAGAAAAAACCAATCGGCGCCAGCCGCAAGGCCTAGGCTAGCTAAATCGAAAATGGAGCCGAAACATGCTCAGAATGTATTCGACGAAACGTTTTATGAAGACCTAGCATCTACGTTTAAGTTAAAGTTTACTACTAAGTTTTTATCGTGAATGAGCCTTTAGGAAAATAAAACCTTAAGTCTTAAATAAGTGTGTAAAGCAACCTTGAGTAAAAGCTTTTTGAAATAATTATTTGAGATCAGCCTAGCGCACAGCTATCTTCTGTGCTTGAAGGAAAGATTTGTTTAATGCTAGAAGCAGTCCAGGTTAGTGGAGGAACCTATATGACCGGTCAAAGTTACACCGTCCTTTCGGATGGGACGTAAAGCCTATGGTCCCCTTGGTACTTTTCGACAGGAGTAGGCTACGTGCCAGTACCAGGCTTCCCCTCCTCCCTTCCTCATTATCATTCACCAATTATCACTTAGGCTAAAGAGGGCATTGTGGCCTTCACTGGCCTTAATTACAATAAAATAAAAATTAGAGAACGGAGATAGGATATGGTTGAGCATATGAATTCGGAGATAAGTTCTTGTAAAGTGAGAGTGGACGGAAGTGAATTGAATGGTCTGAAAAAGGATTGTGGGGTTAGAATGGACAATATTGAAGCCGCTCGAATAAGGAAGCTCCTCACTATTTGGAAAGTATCTGTGTGTGCCTCCTGCTTTAGACTCGAGCCATAACACGGATTGTTCTCTTCTTGGGGGATTAAGATTCTGGTTGCTCGAGCGAATGTTCCCCAAAATAATATGCCATATGATCGGTAGATAAGAGTAAAATATGCTAACTGGGGTATGTGGGGTGAACGAGCTGTTTGAGGTTCCTCGTCATCATATTTGGAGGCAACCTGGGTCAATGATTCTAGAGTTCCGGTAGAATTTGATCGGATAATGGTTCTTCCATCTCGTCCATAGGGTACTTTCTGAAACTAGCCGAGTATGCCATTTCCATCCTGAGGCCATTCCGTGACCTGCTGGAAATCATGGGCTGAGCGTTCCGTTATCTCCTGAGCCAGCATATCTAGCATCTTGAAAACGCCAGCCGGTTCGATCATTCACAAATCATGGCGGCGTCTTCAAAATGCAATTATTTAAAAGCTTGTAATTGTCGGGAATTATATAATTTTACCGCTATTTTCACCACACTTTTCAGGATTTTATGATCTTTCATTTCTCATTAGTTATTGTTGGAAAACGGTTAGAATATTGTTTTGTTAATTTCATTTCATTACAAATTTTTAGCGCGCATTTCCTCCATCTTTTCCCTTGTAGGCGTTTCGAAACACTTGACAAAATGTGACGCTGGGACGTGCTAGCTGATGCTAGAACCATGGACTTATAATAGTAATTTAGTTGTAAGTCCATGCCAGAACCACATCATTTACATGAGGTTTCGGAATGTACTCATAGTGTTGCATGCATACAAAAAAAGGCGTGTGATATTAAAACATCAAAACATGATTATCTATATACACTTTATACAGTTTTGATATAAATTAATTTATTAACAACAAATATTATATTAATAATATATCATTTAACAAAAAAATATACCCCATACGGGCCATACATAATAAAAATATATTCCAATGGAACGGAATGAAGATGCAAACCTAGTTGGTAACGTTATACATAACTGGCTAATTGCCAACAAATTAGGCCTAAACAAAAATAAAACTATGTTCAGTTCCACATGTATCAAAAAAAGATTACAAATTACCGCAACTTAAACATCTCTAATACCAAATTAAGTAGGATTGACGTAACAAAATGTCTAGGTGTTGAAATAGATGAACACCTTAGTTGGTCCCAACACGTAGAGGCGCTAAGCCCTAAACTAAGTTCAGCATGCTATGCATTACGTGTAATAAGAGAAACATCGGGCTTTAATGCCGCAAAATTAGCCTATCATGACTATTTTGAGGCCCATGTCCGATACGGACTACCGCTGTGGGGAAACTCGCCACAATCCAATTCAATACTTACAATTCAAAAAAGAGCAATACGATAGGATACACTGAATCATGTAAACCTGCATTTAAAAAACTTAACATTTTAACATTCCCTAGCTTAATCATTTATGAAATACTCGCATTGACTTTAAAAAATAAAGATAACATTTTTACAAACTCCTCTATCCATAAACACAACACCCGACAAAAAGACAATTTCCATATCACTACTAGGGGCCTAGCTGTACCGATAAATGCCAAAGGGGCACTTACTTGACTGGTATCAAACTGTATAGTAATCTCCCAGATAAAATCAAAAGTATCCGAGAACAAGTGAAACAGCTACACGAAATCAAATTATACCTTGCTGAATAGTGCTTTCTATGCAATAAATGAATTTATGATTAAAGGCCCGTCTACATCCACTTAGCGTACGCAACTTCCAGAAATTAGCGAGTTGGCCATATTGAATTTACATGTAACCATGCACATTGAAATTAGGAAAATAAACGTACGTTTCACGACGCGAAAAGTTGATTCAACTCCAACTTTTTCCAATTTCTAGAATTTGGTTAATTGGCGCATGCAAACAAACGAACAATTGTTTCTTTATCGAAGTGTCAAATTAAACCACGTAACAACATTTCACTGATAGAGAAATAAAACAGCAATGTACGACTCACTTTTAATAAGCCCATAACTTCTACATTGTCATCCATTATTGAATTGAGTTTAATACAAATAATGGTAAAGGTACTTCAAAAAATAATAAATACAGGCTTCTTGCAAGTTTGCGTTTTCTTCACAATGTTGCAATTTTATTATTTTGACAGCTCGTTGTTTGTCAATCAGTTCGATTCATTTGTTACATTGTTGTAGTTCGGCTGTGAAGTCAGTTGCAAGTTCCCTATTGGTGGGAAATTCGTGAGCTCTGATTGGTTTACGTTTACTTAAGAAAATTATCAACATTCGATGGGAACGGCTAACGTAATTTCTATAATTTTCACGCGTACGCAAAGTGGATGTACACGAGCCTTAAAGACTAGTAAAGAAAAAAGCTGTTAAGTGTTAACATGTATAGTAGAGGAGCAAAAGGTATCTCGTGCGCCTTTCGTGAAAGAGTATTGCGGTAAACGGTATTCTGTTACTGCATACCATACGAGTATTTTGCACCTACCTGGCAAATCCTGGCACGCTGCAGAGGGCGCCAGGAGCGTCGTGACGTCATAGACACGTTTTAATTAATAACTTATGAACGGTTTATGTCACAGAAAATATCAAGATGACAATTTTATGATGTCATACTAGACGAGAATTTATAACCTATCTGCCACATTCTGGCGGGCTGCAGAGGGCGCCAGGAGCGTCGTGACGTCATATACACGTTTGAACTAATAACGTTTGAACGGTTCATGTCACAGAAAACATGTAGGGTACAATTCTACTATAAAATACTATACGAGTATTTTTCACCTACCTGGCACATCCTGGCACGCTGCAGAGGGCGCCAGGAGCGCCGTGACGTCATAGACACGTTTTAATTAATAAAGTTTAAACGGTTCATGTCACAGAAAACATGTAGGGTACAATTCTACTATAAAATACTATACAAGTACTTTGCACCTACCTGGCACATCCTGGCACGCTGCAGAGGGCGCCAGGAGCGTTATGACGTCATAGACACGTTTTAATTAATAACGTTTGAACGGTTCATGTCACAGAAAATGTCAAGGGAACAATTCTATTACGAAATACTATTTGAGTATTTTGTTTCTACTTGGCACATCGTGGCACGCTGCAGAGGGCGCCAGGAGCGTCGTGACGTCATACACTTTTTCATTAATAACTTTTGAACGGTTCATATCACAGAAAATATCAAGAAAACAATATTATAGAGAATTTAAATACAAATCGATTGATATGTACTAATAGGGTGATCATGCAATATTTAAGGGAGATATTGCTAACAAATAATAATAATTAGATGTGTATATGAAATGCAGGGCATCCCTCATCGTAATATCTATTTATTACTATTTCGGAGTTATAATTGTATCACTGTGAAGGACTTAATAATCGTAGTCATTCCAACATACCCATGGATATCTGTTGTTTAACCATAATAATAATTATTATTATTGTATACTAGTTACTATTCATAGACTGATTAGTAAAACTCACGTTTGCTAGAAGTTCTCTTCATCTTCATCACCATCGTCTTCATCCTCATCTCCCGTGTTGTCGATATTAAAGCACTCTTGTTCCTCGTCTTCATTAGAGCAGCCACAAAGCTCGGTGCACCTCATGTTATTTGCTTTGCAGCTGCATCTTGACGCACACCTTGATTTTAAGCAGTTGCACTTAACTAGTTGAATGACATTGACGGCAGCCGGTGCAGGTTCGAGGGTTGTCATGACTGCCACATACTCGTTGCTCTCAAGTAGCCATCCGTAGTCTTCGGGTAATAAGTTGATAGGGTTGGCAACCTGGTCATTATGCCAAACCCAGAATTGTTGGTGAGCACCTAGTATGGCTTGGAGATATGCGACTTTGCTGGGTGGAAGCTTTTGGTGGGTGCTTGGCAAGACTTTTTGTGAAACATGCGCCATCGAAGGTCAGACACTGATCTCAGTTTAGTGAATGGACAGTACAGTTTGCAAACAAACTTCTCTAGACCACTTATCACGGAGTCTTTTAGAGCAACAGTTTAACCTAGTTCTTTAAATGCTGAAAATATTTCATAGTCGGATTCTCTGAAAGCTTTCCAGCACGAAAGCTTCCCCTTTCCTGAAAATCCCCCAGTGTTTTTGGAACCACTGAAAGCGTGAAATCCAGTTAGTCCTGAAACTTGATTGTGCCCAAGTGTGTTGTATAGTGACCCAAGTGTTATCCTTCTATTATTTCCCCCTTTACCTGTAATGAACACAGTATTTTTTACAGAGATCGGTGTAACGTCGCAGTACCAGGAAAAGGACATCTGCATCTGGGAAAAAAAAAGATATTTGAGTAGCTCCTCGTTTTGTCGCATCTACTGCATGAAGCAACATCTTAGTATTGGTTTCTTCCTGTTCACTATTTAGGTGTGATAGAAGTGTTTTTATACTAATAGTCTTGTTACTCCATGCGACAACTGTTTGTCGCTCCATGGCCTGTGAGGCTCGAATTGTCTTCTGTGCAAAATATTCTGTCAGCTCATACTTGGTTTTGGTGTGACCAAGTAGTTGTGACATGCTCAAGTGCCCGATTGGCGTGTTGTCTGTAATGCGATAAGCTACAGCAGCTTTTCCTCCATGCCGGATCTTTCGAGTAGCCGATTTTAATGAAACAGGAATGTCATATCTATCAAATACCACGTGGACCTCTGAAAACTCAGTATAACTGTTGTCAATACGCATGACAAGAAGTTTGGCTAGATCCTCACAAGTGCTGGTGTGTGGAAGAATCCGACTATGAAATATTTTCAGCATTTAAAGAACTAGGTTAAACTGTTGCTCTAAAAGACTCCGTGATAAGTGGTCTAGAGAAGTTTGTTTGCAAACTGTACTGTCCATTCACTACACTGAGATCAGTGTCTGACCTTCGATGGCGCATGTTTCACAAAAAGTCTTGCCAAGCACCCACCAAAAGCTTCCCCCCATCAAAGCCGCATATCTCCAAGCCAAGCCATACTATGTGCTCACCATCAATGCTGGGTGTGGCATAATGACCAGGTTGCCAACCCTATCAACTTATTACCCGAAGACTACGGATGGCTACTTGAGAGCAACGAGTATGTGGCAGTCATGACAACCCTCGAACCTGCACCGGCTGCCGTCATTCAACTAGTTAAGTGCAACTGCTTAAAATCAAGGTGTGCGTCAAGATGCAGCTGCAAAGCAAATAACATGAGGTGCACCGAGCTTTGTGGCTGCTCTACTGAAGACGAGGAACAAGAGTGCTTGAATACCGACAACACGGGAGATAAGGATGAAGACGATGATGATGAAGATGAAGAGAACTTCTAGCAAACGTGAGTTTTACTAATCAGTCTATGAATAGTAACTAGTATACAATAATAATTATTATTATTATTGTTAAACAACAGATATCCATGGGTATGTTAGGATGACTACGATTATTAAGTCCTTCACAGTGATACAATTATAACTCCGAAATAGTAATAAATAGATATTACGATGAGGGATGCCCTGCATTTCATATCGACATCTAATTATTATTATTTGTTAGCAATATCTCCCTTAAATATTACATGATCACCCTATTAGTACATATCAATCGATTTGTATTTAAATTCTCTATAGTATTGTCTTCTGATATTTTCTGTGATATGAACCTTTCAAAAGTTATTAATGAAAAAGTGTACGACGTCACGACGCTCCTGGCGCCCTCTGCAGCGTGCCACGATGTGCCAGGTAGGTGCAAAATACTCGTTTAGTTTTCTTTAGTAGAATTGTACCCTACATATTTTCTGTGACATGAACCGTTCAAACGTTATTAGCTCAAACGTGTATATGACGTCACGACGCTCCTGGCGCCCTCTGCAGCGCGCCAGGATGTACCAGGTAGTTTCAACATACCCGTATAGTATGACTTCATAAAATTGTCATCTTGATATTTTCTGTGACATAAACCGTTCAAAAGTTATTAATAAAAACATGTCTATGACGTCAGGACGCTCCTGGCGCCCTCTGCAGCGTGCCAGGATGTGCCAGGTAGGTGCAAAATACTCGTATAGAATGCCGTAACAGAATACCGTTTACTGCAATACTCTTTCACGAATGGCGCACGAGAACTAAAATCTTACCTTTTGCTCCTCTACTAGTATGTATAGAAACAGGAATACCCTTTTCTCGGTTTTATGTCTGTCATTTGATAATACTTACCATATTACATGTGTACCTTGTTAATTAAGCTCTATAGTCTAGACATAATTCATAGTTCATTTTTTACTTGTATAATTTAGACCTACTTGACAATTCTTATACTTTTGTATCATAAAAGTCTACTATAGATGCTAATAAAAACAAACAAACAAACCTTTCGTAATCCCGCGCTTCAGCGACGTCAAAATAGGTTTGTTCAGTTGACCCGATCCAAACAGTTTTTTTTTTTTTTTTATTATTTATTTAAGGGTTTCTATAAAGCATTACAATTTGTATGATATTATTTTAAATATTTACAGGTAAAATGCTTGATGCCCTTCAGAGCAGAAAAAAGCAGAAATGGCTGTTCAGCTGACAAACTTAAGCCGTTCGGTGGCTGTTCAGTTGACACAAGCAACTCGATATCGAGCAGGTCGAACATGTTCGGCCTGCTCGATTGAAAAGGGAGGATCACTCGAGCAGAGCTGAATTGCGCGGGATTTTAAATCTCATGTGTTAGGCCTACATAACCTCTACGCAATGTCCGACGAGTCTGATAATCGTAACAGATAAAAACGGCTATCCAATTGTGCAGAATGATTGCCATTTCTACCAAGTGCCAGGTAGGTGTACGCAAATGCCTAATATATTGTTTATTTTACAAGCTAGGTAGGCCCTAGGCCTATAGGCTAGGCACCCCCTAGGCCTAGGCCTAGACCTGGTTTCACGATTAATACCTGCTGTTTTAGACTGTTTATAAATAACAATTATTATTATTAACAGACATTAACAAATATTAACAGCTATTATGCCAAATAAATGCTACAACTAGACCCACTAGTTTGAATTTGACGCGTAAACACTGCGCTGGCTGCTCGGTATCGTTCAGCTGACAAAACAAGAACATCTGTTCTTTTCTGCTGGGAACGCCCTACTTCTTGTTCGTATGACGTATTTCCGCACAGCTCTATGTTGCTCTAAACTGTTTGGATCGGGTCAACTGAACAAACCTAATATAAACGGCTGTGGAAATTAGATCGTACAATGCAGTGGCGGTGCTTTACCGTGTCTGGCTCCACGTTTGTTTACACTTTGGCCAGGCTAGGCATGTCGTAGGCCTAGGGCCTGGACAAATTTGTTTATTTACTTTTGTTCTTAAGGGCGCATAGGCCAAAATTACCTATTCATTCGACTTTGTAGGTTCCTTTTCAACCTTCCGGTTTTACTTCTGAAATACGTCGGCAATTTACGAGGATAATCTAGTTCGTTCAGCTGTCTTGTAGGCCTAGGCCTAGGCTAACGCGCATAGGCCCTATGAATTGAAAATAATGAGGAAGAAAGTCAAACAGGTGTTGTTCAGTGCCCCAATGTTGTAATAAGGGGTCTTCTTCAAATGTGTCGTTTCGCAAATTACCCTCGAATTTAAAATATAGACAGAAATAGGTTGTTGCCCTGAAGATTGGGAAGCCTGTGTCGAAGTGCATGTTTGTGTGTAGCGACCATTTCAAGGCAGAAGATTTCTTTTTCTGTGGTATCTGTAAGTAAAACACAGTACATATTAACATTTTTTTACCCAATTTCGGCGCGAGGACTAAAGGAGTAGGGCCTACATGTAGGGCCAACCGACTTGGTACTTGATAGATAGGGCTAGGTTTACTTGTAGGTGTTTTGGTGTATCGTCCCATGTAGGCCTAGGCCTAGGCCCTAGACTAGGCTAGGCCTACCTCGAGAAATAAAACAGGGGCTACCTGTGCTTCGGCCTACATAAGACCTAGACTCTCATAATGCAGGTAGGTCTAGGCCCTAGGCCTAGCCTACCAATAGGACTCTCATATCTGAACTAGGGACGTGTCTGAAATACCATTCTTGATTTCATTCTTATTCTTAGTCTTGTTCTTGGTCTTGTTCTTATTCTCGCTCCAGTTGCACGTATTCGGACGAGAGCCGGACATTAGCCTACTTGATTTAAGTAGGGTTAGGGTCTCAACGCGTCATTTAATCCACATTTTTTTTAATCAACATGTATAACCAAAATGTAAGATCAAATATGCATTGTATTTAACCTAAGTTATTTCTAAAATGTGTTTTAATCTTTTGGGGAAATTGAAACAACATTTAAAGTAGATGTGTAATGGCAGTGTTCCCACTCAAATTGACCTGGTTAAAAATTAAAACGTTTACATGTTAAAACTGAAAACCATCGACAGGCACCCTTAAGGCGGCGATAATGTGACCGATGAGGCTAGGTAATCTACTTCATTTGTTTAGGGCTCTAGGCCTTTCAGCAACGAACGTTTGCCTAGGCCTATCTCTAGAATATTGGTGAAGGTAGGGTTAAGTGGTAGGGATCTTACCAGTGTCGGGTAAGTTCCTTAAAAAATGGACCTAGTTCCAGTTCCAGTTCCACGTAAGGAAAAAGGAACTCTTTCCAGTTCCAAGTTCCTCTAAAAAAAAAGGAACTGGGGCGATCCTTAGTTCCTTTCAAAATGGAACTAAGTTCCTAAATAGTTCCTTTCCGCAAACAACCATTTTTCTTTGGATATTGCCGAGCGGGATACTAACCATCGACTCAATGGTTATTATCCCGGTTTATGTTTTAGGCCTACACCAAGAACATTGACTAAAAGTAAATGGTTATTTTATATTCTTAATTCTTAATGCATTACAATTTATATTAATTATTAATAACTATTAAAATTAATTTAGCCTAATTAAATTTTTAAATTACATTCAATGCCAAGGGTTCGCAAATAACGCCTAAAATATGGTTGAGATTTGTAGGAATCATAATGAGGATATTGTATTGAAAATCACACCTGTGTAGGAGGGGTCGGACGGTTGGTCAGTTATAAGTGACATGACACGCTTATTCCGCACGAGCGATTTGGGATAAGTCACCGGTTTCGGGTCTTCAACTTGCGCCGGTGTGTGACTAATTGGAGACCCCACGCGGGGGTGGCGTAGCAGGTGGCGGGTTGGGATGGGTAGACAAGAATGAAATATTACAAAAAAAGTTGTTTTAGATTTCTCGTTTCTGTCATCTTGTAAGTAGGCCTAAACTATGTTTTGGCGCTTTCGTCCTTCATGCTTGTACAGTCAAGTAAAAATAAAAGGAACTTATGAAAATAAGTTACAGTTCCTAGAAAATTGGAATTATGGCGTTCCACAGTTCCTGGGTGGAATAAAGGAACTATACCGTTCCTTAGTTCCTTAAAAAGGAACTAGTTCCTAGGAACGGAACTAAAAAAATCCGTTCCTACCCAACATTGGATCTTACAGTAGGTCTACCGTAATGTAACCAGCTACAATATGCGTATTTCACAGCCTATGCATTGTATAGCAAGCGGCAGTCCGTCTTAAGAAAAATTGAACAAGACTTAGGCTATGTGTTTGAGATCGAGAACTCGTAGAATAGGTAGGCCTATTCAAGGTCTTCAACAGGCCTAGACTTCTAGATTTGTATTTGTAGCGTCTATCTCAACAATAGGTGCTAGCCCTAGATAGCCTATGGATTAGGGATGACATCGGGTACCCGGGTAACCCGGGTACCCGGCTCCAAAGTATTACCCGGAGCTGTTTTTCGGGTCCGGGTAATTTATTAGTACGTTTCTGGGCTATATTTACGCGCCAGTATTGCTGCGGTTGATTTCGATGGAGCCAGCAGGTACGGCACGAGCTTACCCTTCCACAACACGTGACCCGGCGGGGAACAGAACAGACGTGAACCGACTTGCATTCGTTACTGTTTGTTCATTGTTTAACATTCTGGTGAACATTCTGGCTAACACTTGTTCTATTACAATTCATTTAACTTGAAAAAGCATGTTTTATGTACGTGCTTCAGCTGTGTATTGCAAAATGTTTTTTTTTACTCGACGTGATTACTGCAGGCGTATTCCGTGGGGCTATTCGAGTAGGCGGCATGCATGTCATTCGTCCCTCGTCTTCGCGCCCCGCGCCCTTCACAAGGCCTAGCGACGACCTTCAAATCAAGCCTACACATCGAAAAATACGTTTTCTGGATCCGGGTACCCGGGTAATATGAGAGCTGGTACCGGTTCCGAATTTTATTACCCGATGTCATCCCTACTATGGATACAAAGCTTCTAGCAATGGGTCTAGGCCTGACCTGTCCTTCTTTGCCAACCGTACATTGAACTGGTGGAGAAACCACCGATGAATGGGTTTACAATTTGCAATCGATCTTGTTTTAATTTCAGATTGGAAGCAGCTAGCTGTGCAGATATGGATGAAAACGTGCCAACCGTACATTGAACTGGGGGAGAAACCACCGATGAATGGGTTTACAAATTGCAATCGATCTTGTTTTAATTTCAGATTGGAAGCAGCTAGCTGTGCAGATATGGATGAAAACGTGCCAACCGTACATTGAACTGGTGGAGAAACCACCGATGAATGGGTTTCAGATTGGAAGCAGCTAGCTGTGCAGATATGGATGAAAACGTGCTCATCGAAGTGAAGCAAGAGTGTTGCGCACCTGACAAAGAGCTCTACTTGTCTGACGTCGTCAAGACAGAGGTTCCCGTTTACGAGGGGAGCGATGGACTTAGAGGTGAGCCTTTATATAGCCTGGGTCCACTGGTGTCTGAAACAATCCTTAAATAAATAAATAGATAAATTCACTCTACCCACTCATTAACAAAACTGATTTTTAGTGGGAGACTTAATTTTAAAGCGACTAAACCAACCTTGTAGGCTCCAAACATCATCGACGAGTGAGCGATAACCAATCAAAGATCTATATTTCAAATACAAAGCATAAGGCCTATGAATCAGTGATTGGACAGTGCGAACACAACACCCGCGGACAAATGCCATAATCAACAAGGCCGATTCAGAACAACTTGAATCTATTAAATGCTAGGCCTTAGTCCAGTCTAAAGTTTACAAGGAAAAGACAATGGTGTGCCTGTTATTCGATAAACTTGTCAATGTTTAACAGATGGCTTGAAAGATTTTTTTTATGTGGATTCAGAAAGACTATGGGAAAACCGTGAGAGATGGAGGGAACTACTCAACAGCCCGCTGGTAACGGAAGAAGTGATCGAGGAAGAGGTTGAGGAGGTGGTTGTGTCAGGCCTGGCTAGCCGGCAACGAAGAAATTAGCCCAAGACATGGAGTACTTTGCTACTCCCCCCTACCCGATAATTAATGTTGGAAACGGGGTCAAGATTAGGGATGTCAACAGGTACCCGGGTACCCGTTACCCGCCCGGTACACACGGGTACGGCTCCAACTTTTCAATACCCGTTACTCGGTACTACCCGCCGCTCCCTTCTTCTGTTCAAAACGAAATCAATTCAACATTGCGATATTTTCCCCTACTGACCTCTTTGTGCGAGCGTACGAGCCGCGCTTTTCAATTGGCCGGCATTTAACTTGACACCTTCCCCCCCCCCCCCCTCGACAAGATTAGTCATCGTCGCAAAAAAATGAGACGTAAAGCCCAATTAGTATCATCTTCTGTAGGCCTATGGAAGAATGCTGCGGAACGGTTGCGAGTCCGAGGGAGCGCACCTGCCCGTCGTAGCTTTACCGCAATCATGTTCTCGTGTTCGAGCTCGGACTACGACGTCATCGCTTTGACGCGGCCGACCACCGAATTCATAGCTTTGTTGAATACTTCCGCGATCGTTTTGCATCGAAGACAATGCAACCTGATACCGTTTAACAATATAATGTCTCTTTCCACAACTTTGCGAATCATTTGACACCCATGACGATAAAACGCGTACCTATTTAGTATTATTTACTACCCGGGTAGTCCGGGTACGGCACAAGGGTATCCGGGTACAACTATTTCCGGATATTGACATCCCTAGTCAAGATATATATGTGGACTCAAGGCACGGACGTTGGTTTTGTAGGTGTGGACCAGTTTGCACAGTCGAGCTACTCGGCGTTCATCAACCTGGCCCATAAGACGTCGCCGCTGAAACAAGAGCAACAGGTCGACGCGGCGGACACTCGAGTAGACTTCGGATTTGCAGAGGTTGATGTCGATCAGGTCGCGCCGCTGGAATTGTGTGGATCTCCAAGTAAGTGGGCCGGAATCCAATTCTTATACCTATTAGTAGAGCTAAGTAAAATTCGTGTTACGAAATCAAACGAAACTGTAGTTAGGTCTTGTAACGCTATCGACAAATGCAAATATAAAAATGGATATTTGAATTGGGCGCCAGACACTAGGTAAAAAGTAGAGCACAAGGAACTCTTATCTTTAATTATAATTACTAATTAAATATTATAATTAAATGTACTTAGCCTTGGTACTTTAGGTGTAGAAATCTGGAATGTTAGGCAGTTTAGGGAATCAGGGTAACATCAACAAACATATTTAAAAATCACAAGGTGAATTTACTTGTTTACGGCATTTTACAATTAATGAAAGAAGATAAGAATGTTTGTAGGCCTAATTATTAATAAATCCAAATATTATTTGTTTATTAATAGTTCATCTAGTTGTTTATTGAATTATTGGTACCAAAATATTAGTTTGCAAAAAGGCCTTTAAATATTTAAGTTCACTGGCGCATGATTAATTGATATTATTGAACTTGATTTGTTGGTTGAATGTTATCACATATTTACGTGATGATTAGGGATGTCAATACCCGGAAATAGTTGTACCCGGGTACCCTTGCGCCGTACCCGGACTACCCGGGTAGTAAATAATACTAAATATGCGTTTTATCGTCATGGGTGTCAAATGATTCGCAAAGTTGTGGAAAGAGACATTATATTGTTAGACGGCTTCAGGTTGCATTGTCTTCGATGAAAACGATCGCGGAAGTATTCAACCATGGATTTATAATAGTACCTAAGATACAACTCCATGATTCAACAAAGCTTCAAAGCTTTTGTCTCCGCTACGGTAGGCGGTGGTCGGCCGCGTCAAAGCGATGACGTCATAGTCCGAGCTACAACACGAGAACATGACTGCGGTAAAGCTACGACGGGCGGGTGCGCTCCCTCGGACTCGCAACCGTTCCACAGCATTCTTCCATAGGCCTACAGAAGATGATACTAATTGGGCTTTACGTCTCATTTTTTTGCGACGATAACTAATCTAGGCGAGGGGGGGGGGGGAGGGTGTCAAGTTAAATGCCGGCAAATTGCAAAGCGCGGCTCGTACGATCGCACAAAGACGCCAGTAGGGAAATATCGCAATGTTGAATTGATTTCGTTTTAACAGAAGAAGGGAACGGGCAGTACCGGATAACAGGTATTGAAAAGTTGGAACCGTACCCGTGTGTACCGGGCGGGTAACAGGTACCCGGGTACCCGTTGACATCCCTAGTGATGATGCTCTGGAAGGTCTAGAAGGTCATGGAACCTCGTCGAAGTCCACCGAAGCTTGGGCGGCGAAGACAGGCGGCCTGCCCTAGTCCGCGGACGTGGTCGACTAACTTGATGATTTTAAATACATTTTCGTTAAAATATGTGCTCTTCAGGCAGAAAATACTTCTTGTAGGTGTAGTGATCTACCGTAGGCTTCCTGTTTTGAAGATAACCACAACGTTTACATAGTTATGGCTGCGCTGGAGTATTACAGGTCCGACCCTTGCGACGACGTGAAGCTCACTACTCTGCTCGGTCCGCTCTGCAGGCTCTCAACCGCGCATCGAAATTTCCAGAAGATTCCAAGCCCCGGGCCATCACGTACGCTCCCTTGGAACTGCGTCGTAGCAAAATATCGCCCCACTCTGGTGGCCTTGGAAGACTTATGGTTTTGTCCGCTAGATGGTGCCAGGTGTCGGGACGACAACTTGTAAAGTAAATGACGTGGTTACCGATCTTGAAGATGATGATAATTGCTAATAGAGAGCACAGGTGCAGTCTAGTTTTGAAAATAGCACTAATTTTAAATGTTCATTATTGTATTATGCATTAATTTATCAACTATTAACATGTTCATAAAGAAATATTAGTCCAGATCAAATTTAATAAAGTAAATTAACAAATTACTAAACATCATTAACTAGCCAGTCTGAATAAAGTAAACGAGCATCAGGAGGGCTATTCTGTTACAGTCTTTACCCCTAAAAATGATAATTGTAGACACGACGTCATGTCAGCAGGCTAATTATGCCAATTTTCAATCGCGAAATAACGGGATTTGGAGCTTTTACCACGAAATCCACGAAGTATCTGTGTGTTTGCGAAATAAGACTGAAATAACGAAAATGTGTTAAATATCACCCAAATAAGTGTTAGTGTAAGAAAAAATGTGCCAAGGAATTAAAATATAAAGGAAGTTTTTTTTTTTTACCTATGCAGGGCTTCCTCAGCCATTCTTCTTCCTTGCTATCCAATATAAAATGGCTTCTTTTTCTGAACTACCCATAGACCCCCAGAGTCAATGTCACTCTGAAGTGTGGCACACTTAAAAAGGTGTGCTCTGTCTTAGGGTTCAAAATTACATAATTTGCAGATGGCCGGTTCAGTCGTAATGTTAAAACGGTTCAAATGGTGTTGAAGAACATCATGTCCAGTTGCAAGGCGGAATTGGGCTGTAGCTGTTTTACGAGACCACTTTTTGTCTGGCCCTATTCTTATCTCGTTCCACCAAGTTTTTGTTGTACCTGCCTCTTCTTTAGTGTCTTCATAGATCGAGAAGTAGATAAGAAGTACTGTTTAAATACACAGGAATGACTCGTCTTTATTTGAGTGATATTCCTAAATTGATTATATGCCTATAATGTTTGTTTTTTGCTTGTTATGCACCTTATAAAAATAACCACCAAAATGCAAAATTTACATTTTGGAAAAATAAAACCATTTCTATAGGGCTCTACCTATTGCCATTGGGTATACAAATAATATATATGCCCGCCCGACCGCCTGTCAGTGGCGTGGCTCTTAGGGAGGGTGAAGCACACGCCGCGCAACCTATTGGGTATACAAATAATATATATGCCCGCCCGACCGCCTGTCAGTGGCGTGGCTCTTAGGGAGGGTGAAGCACACGCCGCGCAAAAAAGTAGAACCGAATCTAAAAATCAAAACCGGTTTTTATCAAAACCGGTTTTTATCAAAACCGGTTTTCAGTTAATCAATAATATCACTAGGTAACAGGAATGTTATCTGAAACGACGTTATATCAATTGTTTTACTAATGTAGGGACGTTAATTTAGGGACCTGCTATCGCATTCGACGTTATATCAGGCGACGTATTATCTAGAGAAAATTAACATTGCGTCTTATGGGGTTTCGCCGGGACTTTATCAAAACGACGTGATAATGCGAATGATCTTGTATTGGATGACGTAATCACAAGGTTGTACTGTATAACTTTATTTTTCTAGCAGGCAACAAGATGCAATATTTTTTACTTTGAATGGCTACTGTGTAAGTTACTGAATATTTAATGAGCAACTCACAGTGCTGACAAGATGATATCATGAAATTACCTCTGGCATTAGACCTCTAAATAGATATTATTCAGGTATAAACACTTATGAGTGACCAATCTAAATCATACATGGAGCAACAACAACAAATGTTTGAAAATTTTCTGAAAAAGTCTCTCGAAAAGTTTCAGAAATATTTCGCCAACAATAATTTTAACGTTTCCCAACTGGTTACAGGTGTGGACCCGCTGCAGCTGTCGACCCAGTCGGCCGACGTCAGCGAGACGCAGTTTGTCGACGTGAAACGGGAGCCGGCTGATGACCCGGGATCGGAGTGCAAACCAGGTAGGAAGGACTTCGGTCACCCGGAAATCGATTCCGGAACCGGCTCTATCAAGATCTTTGTATGATTTAATTCCAACCGGTCAATAGTGTTGTTCAAAAGTTGCATGTTATGTAAAATATTGATGTTTTTTTTATGACTGTGATAACGATTTCCTTAGTACAGTGAAACCTCCTTTGTACGTTTTCGAGGGACCCGAGACATAAAAACGTGGTAACGGGAAAAACGCACTATTGAAATACTTCAAATTTGTCTTTTCATACATTCCTAACACTTATAATCTTGTAAAAGCTCCCCCCCCCCCCCCCCCGACACCATTCTTCATTCTTATCTAAGAAGGGTCGTAAGCGAGGCCTGGCGACCAAGGTCATGCAGCTAGACTAGGCTGTGATGACATATTATAAAAAACTGGAGTGGGTAAAAATATTGTTTTCTATACTTAGGACAATAGGAGTAGTCGAAGTGCGAGGGCAATGTTAACTATCTCTGTAGTTTGACAAAAGCCTTTTGTAATTTGTAAAGAGGACCACTGGACGAGGGTTTGTTATTTATGGTAAGCAGGTAAAGAACCTCAGTGCCGGCAGCCGAGATCGTAGATAAAAGGACCCTTTCAGAGACCCCCCCCCCCCCCCCCCCTCCCACGCGAAACGAGATGCAGCTGGTCAAGGTCAAGGCACTCACTGGCCGCTGGGTTGCATTGTGTTGAGCGACGGAAGGGGGGGGGGGGGGGGGGGACGCTTCGCAGAACTGGGATGAATGAATGACTAGCGTGGTCGGCTTGAACAATAACAACTTGTAATTCGACTCACTGGCTGGCCGGAAAAACCGATTATGAGAACACAGAAAACGTACTATATAGGATCTAATTACCTTGACGGACTGATTTTTGAAACGCATTAACGTAAAAAACGTAATATTGGGAAACGTATTAAAGAAACAAATTATGCATAAATGCAATAAGGCTTCGCCGGGACCTCGTAAAAAAAAACGCACAAACGTAAAAAACGTAGAAAAGCAAAACGTACAAAGGCGGTTCTACTGTAATTTAAGGAAATCGTTATCACAGTCATACTGATTATAACGTTAAATACATTAAATCATTCAGTCTGTAGGGCTTACCAAACCACAGCGCTATGGTTTCTCAGATTTTCGATTTTGTGTTTCAATCTTGAGATATAATTAAAAAATGGAAATTTTCTGCGGTTTTTGACGAAGAGGTATCCTTCGCTCTTAAGACCCTCTCGGGAATATCATTTATACTGATATTAAAGAACAACAGACCATTAACGGAGCCCTGCGGCACGCCATGCTTCATGACCTGTACTCTAGATTTATAAGTCTAGACTTGACCCTGCCTGTTTTCCTGCTTTATTTCCACATACTGTTTTTGATTTGCTAGAAGACTGTACCCATTTCAATGCTACCCCCTCTCCTAATGCCGTAGCGTTCTAATTTTTTGACAGTATATTATGGTTTACACAATCAAATGCCTTGATAGATCCATAAATACTGCCATGGTTCTGTTGTTTTTGTCAATGCTTTTGATTATGTTATTTATAAAACATGCTGTCGCATTTATGGTTGATCTTTTTCGCCGAAAACCATGATGCCGATTTGAAATCAGGGATTCTAGATACTTGGTAATTCTTCTATTAAAAGCCATTTCAAACATTTTTTAGAAAATTGGTAGCAATGCGATTGGTCTAAAGTTCCCTACATCTGCAATGTCATTTTTCTTGGGAACGGGTATTATTTTAGCAATTTTTAGTTTTTCTGCAAATTCTTCTACCATGAAAGGGAAATGTGTGATAAGATGTGTTAGTGCAGGGTTGCTACCAAGTAATTTTTTAAATCCTCTGAAGATATCAAAAAAATCCTCAAAAATCCTCCAAAACACATTTATTCTGCTGTTACTTAGCATAGGCCTATTATAAAGTGTGAAAGAATAAACAAAATTTTTAGGTTATGTTTATTTTTAGGTTATGCATTATGCCAGATGATCTTTAAGAATTTACCTCTCCATTATAATTTATATATAAATAAATAAATAATTAATTAATTTTTATATACATATAAACAAGAAACCAGGCAAATAACAGCATAGACTCATAATATAAAGAGTCAGTCGTCACGTCACGGGCTCACTCACGCTCACGGTTCTGCTTGTTATCAACGAGGCACAGGCAACGCGCTCTATCGTACACTAAAAGAACACACACGTTCTGCTAAGTTGACGATAGAGGACGCTACTTACTACTAGACCAATCACAACGCTTTAGGTACCCCATTGGCTGTCTCCCACACAAGCTCCACCCTCTGCTTGCTAGTATAGCAAGACAACTTACAAAAACACAGTTTAAATCTCGATATTTCACACGTGTTTTGAGACATCGTGTCTATGCTGCGGGTTCAAGTGTAGATTGTCCAACTTTACTTTTTACGTTATTAAATCGTTCTTTATGGCGGAATTTACAAATTATAGTAAATTTCACGGTTTTTACAATAATGGTAGAAAATCCGCCAATTTGGCCGTTAATCCTCATGTCCGCGAGGTACCCTAAAAATCTGCAAAAGAGGATAAACTCCGCAAAAACGGCAACCCTGTGTTAGTGGTGTTGGTAGTTGACTAGAACATTCCTTTACCAAGAAAGGTGGAATTTCATCATAGCCAAATGATCTTTTATTTTTTGTTTCCGATATAATCTTTTGTACCTCTTATGCATTAACAAAATAAAGCATCATTTCATGGTCTAAATAGCTAGGTAGGCTAGCATTGGCTTCTAAAGTTACCCTAACATCATTGCTGACAACTAATTCTATGACCGAAGAGTAGTAATCATTAAGTGTGTTTGCCATGTCACGTGGGTCAGTGTGGATTTTGTTATCATGGGAGATAGATTAGATATTAGACTTGTTACTGCTCGTTTTGCTACCTCTTTCATTGTTTACTGTCTGCCAGAGTGGCTTCATTTTATTTTCGAGATAAAGTGGGTAAACATTAATCATGGTTTATATACTCCTACTAACTGTCTTGAAGTCGGTCGGAACTTGCCGACAGTAAGCTTGTTGTCAAGCTCGAAATATCACACCATCCTGAAGCAAAGCTACACAGCTCTCCTTTCTCCATACATATTCACCTGCTTGATAACGAATATTATCATTACATGTTTTCAAAATTATTCAACTAAACTGTTGACATATTGAAAGATGTAGAAGAGACAATTGAATGTAATAAAATGAATAAAACAACTGGATAAACAAAAGTCAAAACTCTTGTTTCAGATCTGGTTCCGTCCCGTACAGGAAACAAGTTCCGCTTCGTCCACACTCATGTACCTTTCCGTTTCAATTGTGAAAAAGAAACGGAGGTCAAAACAGTAACCAGCGTTTTGCGTCACAATAGTCTAGGCGGCAACAGTTCTTCCACAATTGTTGAAGAAATCCCCCCTGATGGTGAATTATTTCATGCAAAGTTTTCTCAGAGAGAGAATCCAAGTATAAACATGAGAACACACACAGGTGAGAATCCCTTTTCCTGTGACATATGTTCGGCAAGGTTTTCTCAGAAGATGGCTTTAACCACACACGTAAGAAAGCACACAGGAGAGAAGGTAGAGAGAAGGTATTCATGTGACATATGTATGGCAAAGTTTGCCGTGAAGGGAGACTCTACCAGGCACATGAGAACACACACAGGACAGAAGCCCTATTCCTGTGACATATGTACAGCAAGGTTTTCTCATAAGAGTAAATTGACTGCACACATGAGCACACACACAGGACAGAAGCCCTATTCCTGTGACATATGTACAGCAAGGTTTTCTCATAAGAGTAAATTGACTGCACACATGAGAACACACACAGGAGAGAAGCCCTATTCCTGTGACATATGTACGGCAAAGTTTGCTGCGAAGAGTGACTTAACCAGACACATAACAACACACACAGGACAGAAGCCCTATTCCTGTGACATATGTACGGCAAAGTTTGCCACGAAGAGTGCCTTAACCAGACACATAACAACACACACAGGAGAGAAGCCCTATTCCTGTGACATATGTACGGCAAGGTTTTCTCATAAGAGTAAATTGACTGCACACATGAGAACACACACAGGAGAGAAGCCCTATTCCTGTGACATATGTACGGCAAGGTTTTCTCATAAGAGTAAATTGACTGCACACATGAGAACACACACAGGAGAGAAGCCCTATTCCTGTGACATATGTACGGCAAAGTTTGCTGCGAAGAGTGACTTAACCAGACACATAACAACACACACAGGACAGAAGCCCTATTCCTGTGACATATGTACGGCAAAGTTTGCCACGAAGAGTGCCTTAACCAGACACATAACAACACACACAGGAGAGAAGCCCTATTCCTGTGACATTTGTACGGCAAAGTTTGCCGCAAATAGTGACTTAACCAGACACATAACAACACACACAGGACAGAAGCCCTATTCCTGTGACACATGTACGGCAAAGTTTGCCGCGAAGAGTGCCTTAACCAGACACATAACAACACACACAGGAGAGAAGCCCTATTCCTGTGACATATGTACGGCAAAGTTTGCCGCGAAGAGTGACTTAACCAGACACATAACAACACACACAGGACAGAAGCCCTATTCCTGTGACATATGTACGGCAAGGTTTTTTCGTAAGGGGCGCTTAACCATGCACATGAGAATACACACAGGAGAGAAGCCCTATTCCTGTGACATATGTACGGCAAAGTTTGCCGCGAAGAGTGCCTTAACCGGACACATAACAACACACACAGGACAGAAGCCCTATTCCTGTGACATTTGTCCAGCAAGGTTTTCTCGTAAGGGGCGCTTAACCATGCACATGAGAATACACACAGGAGAGAAGCCCTATTCCTGTGACCTATGTACGGCAAGGCTTTCTCGTAAGGGGAACTTAACCAGGCACATGAGAACACACACAGGAGGAAAGCTACATCCCTATGACATGTGAAGGAAAGTTTTCTGAGAAGGGGCACTTACCAGACACATTACAACACATGGGCGAGAAGCCCTAACCCTGTAACATAAGTACGGCATGGTTTGCTGATAAGAGGAACTAGACTGTACACATAAGAGCACACACGGGAGAGAAGCCACATTCCTGTGACACATAAAAATATTCACACATCCATATTCGTGTGCCATCTGTCCAGGTAGGTATTCTCGAAGGATGTCATGCTTGCAAATCAAATTTTAAAACTTTTGAACAATGTGTAAAGTACCGTCTATATGCATTATCTACTAGGCTGTGCTTAGAATGCAGTGAGTTTGTGCATTATCCACTAGGCTGTGCTTAGAGTGCAGTGAGTTTGTGCATTATCCACTAGGTTGTGCTTAGAATGCAGTGACTTTGTGCACATGTGAATTTGTAGAGAGCTTTGGTAATATCAATAAAGAACTTGCATTGTTACATTGCATAGCAACGGTTGTTGACTGGTAACTAAGGACATTATACAGAAGAAGATGGTGGAAAGTGAGCCTAGAGAGACGAAGTGGTGTTGAAAGCTACACGGAACAACTTCAAGAACTCGAGTCTTTGAGCCTTACGATTTCTCTAGTTATCCAAACTAGTATTACCCAGACGTCAACTACGCCTGCCCCGTTAAATGGGACGGTGATTTTCGAAGCGTCGGTTACACACGATCAACCACTGAATTCAACCTACCATGAAGGACATTTTGGAAATCCTACCATGGACGCCTGTTTGAGAAACCAAGGTTAGAAGAAGAACACACCTATAACTGGAGCTGGTACTGTCTGTAGACCTATTTGTGACAAGTTATTTACTGTGAGCATTCGTTGTCTATGTGATACAATATTATTAATAATACAACTCAAGTTTTCAAGTGTTGGTTTATTTCCCGGCTGAGCTAGGCCGACCAGTGTGTAGAGACTTTGGGTGGGTACTGTTACAAACAATTCTTTTTTTTTTCATTGTCAAATCTCGAATACCTGATTAAAAAGAGCGTACAGATGCGCTAATACTTAATAAACTTGGGATTGGTAGTTTAGAGAAAAGAAGGCAGAAATGTGATTTTTGCATGGTACTATCATAGATATAAGTATTGTTACCAAGATACGTAACTCACTGCTATCTGGACGTACTAAAACTGATTCTCTTTTGAGATTTCAACAATGGATTATTCTCGGAACGTTGCTATATTGTATATTTAGAAATTACTATTTTCAATGCCGAAATGACTACTTTATGTCCAATGGGTATTCAGATACTCGCGTACTTTCTTTTTATAGCCATCAATATCAATGACATACGCCGGGCGATGTATAACACATTGAAAAACACTCATGTTAAAATGTAGACAAACAGGCAATCATACAATATAGCGGGCATCGAGGAACGAGCATGGGTCCTCGGACCACCATTCAGTTACATATCTTGGTAACAACATTTATATCTATGGTACTATTAACGCCTATCAACTTCCAAGCAACCTGTTGATCCGCGTACCCTGCAGAGTTACCCGATTACAACGTTTACTTCACATTCCACAATGGCGCACCGAAGTAGTGCATCGTTCACTTCTTACAAGGCTTAGCTACCTTCACAATTCAGTTCCCTCTAGTGTGGATATCACTGTTCCTCTAAATTCATTTACTAAACAAATGTGTGCCTATCTTCCACTTAAGTTTTAATTTTAACCACTGATCTTGACATTAGTTAACTATGTTTATCTGTTGGCCTATTATGTAGTTGACTTTTTGTGCAGACTTTTGTGTATGGTGTCATTATTGTTATTATTCATTGGTTATATGTTCTCCAAATGGCAAAACTGCTGTATCGAATTTTATATTAAAAAATAAAAACTACACACGTGAGAAGCCTTATTCCTGTCACATATGTCGAGCAAGGTTTTCTTGTAAGGGGAACATAACTGTACACATGAGAAATAAAATATTTATATTTTATAACAATAATAATAATGTTCTTTATTTTAGCTGCATTAGCTACTATATTACATAATTTACAATTATAAACATCATGCGCGATCCATTTGTTGAAATCATGGACATGACCATTACACACAACACATGCACAGATAAGATTATACAAACTCATTGTCAACAAAGTTGGCACAAACCCCTTTAAGTCTATTTAGCGAGTATCTATTATAATATCTATACAAAACAAAACAAAAATACAAGTAAGTATACAATTCACATACATTGCACACATGTGAGAAGCCATATTCCTGTGACATTTGTCCAGCAAGGTTTTTTACCACACACATGAGAACACACAAGAGAAAAGCCATATTCTTGTGACATATGTAAAATAAAGGCTTTTCTCACAGTGGCAACTTAATTGCTCACATTGATTCACGTATCAGAGACAAATCTGACCCAATTGCAACAAGTGCCAAGCAATGCTTTCTGGGCTTGGAACAGTGACTTAACTAGGCCTATATACACACATAAGAACACATACACAGGACAATTGTTGTGACATCTCAAGCAAGGTGTCTTTGGGGGTGGGGAGTATGTACATGAGAACTTGTACGGAGAAGGGCTGATTCCTGAGACATGGTTTACAGTGCTAAATATCAGGGCGGACGCGTCCGCTCACTTTGGAATAGTCCTAAATGAAAGGTCAATACGGTGTGTTGTATAAGACTGAAGCCTGTCTGTAGTCACTGTACTAATGTGCCTACTGAACTTTTCCCCACCCTCCCTGCTACTTGAAAAGTATATGCCTGCTTGATTAGTGGGGGTGGGGGTAGGTAGGTATTTTTGTTTTCCTTAGAGTCAAGCAGGTGACAAAAAATATATTTATTATTGAAAACGAGAAACTGCAAGACGCCCCCCCTCCCCCAAGGTGGCCATACGTCCTGCTTTCTGCAGGACAGTCCTGCTCAGTTATCAACAGCCAAAAAGTTATCGTCAATGTTCCAATTCATTTTGGTGGTTTTCTGGTTTTGGCACTACAAAAATAACAGTATTCTGTTATTGCATTCAGTCCGGTATTTTTTTCTGAACTGCTCAGAATGCACTCTACAAAGCCCGATTTAAATGTATTCGCCAGGGGTGCTATTGTTGACTCTGCATCTCGCCCTAGTGTCCTCAAGTTATATCAGGCGTAAGTTAAGACTTTTTGTAAATCCGGGTCGAGGGGTCGGATTCACAAAAAAACTTTTTGTGAATCCGGACTTTACTTTAGGACACTAGATTAAGGCACGCCATTGGCTGATACGGACCTGCACATACCCTCGACTTGACGTTACTTAGAAACTCTAGTAAATAACAAACACTTGAGATCAAAATTTAGGCCCTGTATGAGTTGTTCTTATCTTTTTTAAAAAAAGGTGGCAATTCGAATATGATTCACAAGACTTACTTCTGTCAGTAGGTATTGATCAACGTAAAAACAAATGTATTGTAATTTGTATTTATTTGTAATATGTGGTAACTGAATAAAACAATTGAATATTGAATTGACTTCAAAGTGTGAACATGAATAAATATCGTTTAATTTCCTTGACATACGCATTTCTCTGTTTTAAAAGTGTGGAGGTATTAGGAAACAAAACACTAAACTTGAAAACATCGCCTTGCAATATTTCAAAGTCACTGTGATTGTCACGAAAGTAGCTATCCAATTGGACTGTGTAGTAGGCCTACCAACGGTACAGGAAGACTTGAGGACCTATCTTAAGTTAAGACTTTTTGTGATTCCCGCCCCTGGTATTTATGGAGTGTGCTGTTACACTTTGAAGTTTGATCTTTACATTTGAAGAAGGTGTCATACATTTGTGTTGCGTATGATTACAACTAAAAATGAATGACACATTCAAATTATATCAATACGATGAATAAAATCCATTACTTTGAAGTTTGTGAAGAATCCCAGTCCATTTAACATGTGTGTAATGACGGCAAAATGGAAATTTGGAGGAACTTCAATGGCCAAATTAATAAACTACGCAAATAGTTTCGATGACTAAAAATAGTTTTAATTGTTATAAGCCTAGGAATGTAAGTTACGAAGGTCTTACAACGCAATTTATTGGTCAACCCAGGGATAACTATAACCCCATCCCGAGATTGTACAACCAGTCCTTTTCTGTCTGCAATAAATGTCAATTAATATTTTTAACAAATAAATATTTATAGGAGGCAGGCAGCCACAGATATAGGGAGACTATAGGGTATTTCGTAATGTAAATACGGCAGTTCGGCGTCAATCATGTATTACATAGGAAATATGTCGTGTGCTATATAGCAGTTACTTATACTACTGTAACACTACATGCATGTATTGAACATTTTAGCCGAACATTAATATTTATATGACCAAATGCACTACGGTTTACATTTGAAAAAAACTTTATACAAAAGTAGAATGTACAATCATATGTTATAATGATATAGATGTATGAAAATGTATTTCGAATTAGCTATCATAAATGTAATATAGTTAGTTTGTATCACAAGAATAATGCTAAACAATTACAGTCTGTAGCTGCTGTCTTAAGCAAGCTACATCATAATATGAAGAACTAATAATTGGAAATAATAGTGTACAAACAATGTATATCTTTTGTTTGGATCATATCATAGTAATACAAAACAATGAAAACAATAACACTGTATTTTAATACTGTAATATACAACATAAATTTCAATGACGGTATCAAAAAAGATAGAAAATAAGTAAAATCGATGACCTGGATGTCTTTTGCATACAACAAGATATGAAAGAACAATTTATATAAATAAAAAAATTCAATAAACATATATATATATATATATATATGTGAGTGTGTGTGTTAAAACACACACACACACAATTATAAAATGGTACTAGGTCCACTTACTTAAAAAAACTAGTGAATTTTCGGAGTTACTCGTTCCTACAAGGTGTAGGAACGAGTAACTCCGAAAATTCACACACATCATACCAAAAGCAACTGAGGAGTACTCGACAGGTAGGCCACATGTACTCCACAGGTAGGACACAGGCACAGGTATGGACACACGACGTACTCCACAGGTAGGCCACATCATGGACACACGACGTACTCGACAGCTAGGTCACACCATGGCCACACGACGTACTCGACAGCTAGGTCACACCATGGCCACACGACGTACTCGACAGCTAGGTCACAACCATGGTCACACGACGTACTCGACAGCTAGGTCACACCATGGTCACACGACGTACTCGACAGCTAGGTCACACCATGGTCACACGACGTACTCGACAGCTAGGTCACACCATGGTCACACGACGTACTCGACAGCTAGGTCACACCATGGTCACACGATGGCCACACGACGTACTCGACAGCTAGGTCACACCATGGTCACACGACGTACTCGACAGCTAGGTCACACCATGGCCACACGACGTACTCGACAACTAGGTCACACCATGGCCACACGACGTACTAGACAGTTAGGTCACACCATGGCCACACGACGACCTCGACAGCTAGGTCACACGACGTACTCCACAGCTAGGTCACACCATGGCCACACGACGTACTCGACAGCTAGGTCACACGACGTACTCCACAGCTAGGTCACACCATGGCCACACGACGTACTCGACAGCTAGGTCACACCATGGTCACACGACGTACTCGACAGCTAGGTCACACCATGGCCACACGACGTACTCGACAACTAGGTCACACCATGGCCACACGACGTACTCGACAGCTAGGTCACACCATGGTCACACGACGTAGGCCTCTTCGACAGCTGGGCCACACCATGGTCACACGACGTACTCGACAGCTAGGTCACACCATGGTCATATAACGTACTCCACAGCTAGGTCACACCATGGTAACACGACGTATTCGACAGCTAGGTCACACCACGGTCACACGACGTGCTCGAGAGCTAGGTCACACGACGTATTCGACAGCTACGTCGTGATGTCGGCCGAAGCAGCTCCGATGCTGTCGGTGGGGCGACATAAGGGAATAAAAAATAGGAAGGTTTGGAGGGTTAAGATTGTGACGACGAGAAATCCCCTAGCCAGGGGTGCCCAACATACGGCCCGCGGGCCGCATGCCAGGTGAATGGCTTGGCGGGCCGCCAAGCCATTTCACCTGGCCCACACCTCCCATTTACATTTTAGTCTCACGACTAAACCCACGAAAAAAAAACATTTTTATCTGAAAGCACATCGTTTTGAAATTTATTCGGTGAATATGTGTATAACTATAGTTTAGACTTCGCAGCGAACACTTATCAGAATTCTTTTGCATCTACTTCTAGTTTTGTTCTCGGTCAAGCCTAGTTTCTTGGAAGCCGAGGAAGGGGTGGTATTATTGTTTTTGGGGCGACGTCTGATTTACTAATGGGCGAGGACTCTGGCACAGATTACAAATGATAATGGTTCGCCAAATGTCCCCGCAAATATGTTTCACCCTTTTAGTTGTGATCTTGCAAAGGTATCATGACTCGAAGCACAAAATCGAGTGTGAAACATACATAAATAAAGGATTAATTCGAATTGAAAAGGTAAATAAACTTGTAAAAATCTTGTATCGCAGCACAGTTTGTTTAAAAAAAAGGTAAATGAGAATCAAGCGTCTGTCCGCGCTAGTTTTCGTGTTGCACACAATGACTAGCAGTGGGGGGAAGACTATTTTCTGACGGGTAATTTGATATAGATATAGAAAAACCAGACTATATACGTGTATATATGTGGCCCGCCAACATTGAATAATTATGCCATGTGGCCCACTTCTAAATTAAGTTGGGCACCCCTGCCCTAGACTGTCCCAGAATGTTGCTAGCCGTCTCACAGGTCTCATGGATTGGACAGATTTCATTCGGCCAGCCTTGCCTTATCAACAGTGAACGCTTACAACACGATACTCCACTCGTTTCAAACTCCCGCCTGCTCACGGCCAGTGAGAGACGCTGATTTGCCCACACCATCCGCAGCGCCACTTTCGTTCGACCTCTCGCATGTTAATCCGTCTAACTGGCGGTGGTGGCTTGGCGATTGGTACCTGCATAGTTGGTTTTTGTAATTAATTAATTTATTAATTTATCTTATGTACTTTCAATTTAATCACTACTCCGTCTGTAATGCTCGACTAGGCCTACCAGACTTTTATTGTTAAGTAGAATCTGCTGCGAAGTCATAGGTCTTAGGCGTAGGCCTAGTCCTGGCGTCCTGGGCTTTATGCCGAACTTTGAGGGGATTTTAAACACAATGGCTAAGGCCAAGGACCAACCTAACCTCTAAAGCCTAGGCTAGGTAGGCTTTCAATGTGTATAGCCTAGTATGTAGGCCTAGGCTAGGCACTTGAGTAGGCCTATCTAACCTTCAAGTTACGGAGTTAGCCGGCAAAAATCAGAGTCTCCGAAGCAGCTTATCGACATGTGAGTTGAAACACGAGTCCATATTACAGCAGTTGCAGTCGGGGCCTAAAGCGATCTAATGGTTGGCCTAGGTATCCAGTCAGGTTGCTCAGTCTGTAAGCCGACTGCGATAATGCTTATTCATGTCACCATGTGTATCAGACAGCTGTATCAGTGTATATGTGCAGCTGTAGGCCTATATGTGTATCAGAGTAGGCCTAGGCTAGGCCTAGGCTAGCCTAGGCCTAGGTGTCCAGTCAGGTCGCTGGGTCTGTAAGCCGACCTGCGATTATGCTTATTCATGTCACCATGTGTATCAGACAGCTGTATCAGTGTATATGTGCAGCTGTATATGTGTATCAGTGTAGCTGCGCAGCAGTTGCAGTAGGCGTAAAGCGATCTAATGGTAGTCCTAGGCCTACTACCTGACAGGGACACTTCTCTATCTATGCATTGTGTCCTGTATTATGTGCCAAGGCCCAGGGGAGCGTTCTAGTAATCCCAATTCATTATACCGATAAGTGCCTACTAATAGATTACATTGTTTTAGCTAAGGGAACCTGGCTTTGATAGACCTACCTATGCAGAATGGATGACAGCGTTGATATCAACGAAGAGTACAGTTGGTACGGAGGTGATGGAGAAGCCCAGGATGTCTTATCAAACAAAATAAAGACTGAGATCGCTTTCAACGGGGAGCTCGGAGGTAAGACTATTTATATCATATCAGTATTGGTGTCCTATGTCTAGCCTTCTGTCACCTCATTATTCTAAAAAAGCCAATGACTAATAAAGCCAAAAGTACATATTTTATTTTGTTTTTTATTAGAGCGGGTGTAGGCCTAGATTGCTGGAGTGCGAGTGCAGTGTTGAGTTTGGTACATTTTTGGGCCAAACATATGGCATGATTTGTTTGCTACCTTTTAGTATCTAGTGCAGTGTTGAGTTTGGTACATTTTTGGGCCAAACATATGGGATGATTTGTTTGCTACCTTTTAGTATCTATCTCGGTCAACACGTGGTGTCGAATACTGAAACGTGGGATGTGTCAGAGATGTTTAGGGTGTGTAGTGATGGGGGGCGCGCGGATTAGAAGCCAAACGGAATAGAAAACAAAGTTACGAAATCCGAACATTGTCGAAACTTGCAACGTAGGCAATCCAAAAACATCGAAAGTGACTTTGTGCAGCTGCCCGACGTCCTAAGGTTATTTCGCGTGAAGCGCGGTAAGTTTATATTTATACTGGACTAATGTTTATGGTTTGGTTGCGTCTAACATTTCAGTAAAGTTCGTTTGGCAAAAATTTGGCTTTTATTCCGTTTGGCTTCTGTTCTATCGTCCCGTGATTGGGCGCTGGAAGAGCGGGAATATTCCCCGGAATGTTCTCGCCCTCAATTCAACTAGGGAATTTTTGTTTTATTGGTGGCTGCAATTTGTCATCATTTCTAAAGTTCTTGTCTTTTTAACCTGAGCCTGGCGTTTGGCAGTTTCAAAACGCGCAGAGGGCCGCCTCTTCTATTGTGTCACATTATAAACGTGTCATAGTTTGACAGCCGAAGTGCATCTGCACGCAGAGTACAGTCACATCCAATGTGGAGTTGGCCCTGTATTTTGTATAATGATGATATTGATGGAGCGAGAGGGTAATCGATACGTTAGTGCTTGTGATGTTATGCACAGCGAGAAGAGTATGCCAAGTAGTCCTACACCCAGTTTTCTGTTGACGACCGGGAAGTTTTTGGATCAGGCATGTGCGACATTAGACGAATGTTACGACTGAGCTCTACACATAGCATCCTCGGAATTTTATACCCCTTTATTCCCATGTCTAGAATAATGGAAAAACCTGAACAGGTACTCATCTTGTAATGGAGATGGGAAAAACGGTTTAACTTTTAAACCCTAAACTTAACTTTTAAATATATTTTGAAACGACTTTTAAACGCGGACAAGAAGACCCCCCCCCCCCCCCCCCCCGACAGTTAGGCTAGGTTTGGTAGGCTGTGGTTGTTGTTGGAGCTGTGGAGGAGGTTGGACGTGCACCGCCTTGGTGTGGGTTTGGTGGGTTGTGGGTTGAGGTGGGGTAGGGGTTGTGTTAGCTGTCAGGTTTACGAGCTAGTGTGTTTTCGACTGTTAAAGAGCTCTGATTAGGGCTCGAAATATTGCGTTTAAAATATTTTTTAATTTGACAAGAAACAGTGTACAGTCCAATTACTATCAATCAATCAATCAATCAATCAATCAAAATAGCTTTTATTCGTTACTCTGTTTACATTTAATTACAATATCGTATCATAAACAATAGCATAGTACTAGACACAGTCATATAACATTGTGAATCAACTGTAAATGAGCAAGCGAGTACCCACATGAGCATGGTGCTTGTGTGTGGGTGCAAATTACATTTATTTTAATTATCATAGATGGCATAGGCCTAAGTGAATGTTCTTTGGGATCAATATTAGTTACTGGTCAGTTAAGGCATTACCATAACATGGATATGGTAATGATGATATGATTATAAAAGATAATGATGTGGATGATAATATCTAATAACCCTATAAAGTAAACTCACATAGAACAAAATAATAAAGGTTTAAGGTTGCTAAATAAGATAATAAAACACTGATAAAAATAGTACCGGCAATAATGGTAATATAAAATGTGAGTTATATTAAAGATGAGAAATAATAGACAAACAGTAAAACAAGTGGCTGGATGACAATTGACAACAGTAATCTATACAATCAAATAAGTGTTTGTTACAAGGTTTTTACACAGATCTCTGCTGGATTCTGATGGCAAAATCCATGCACTAAGTTCTTTCTTAAAAGTTGGAAGACACTTGGATTGACGGAGTGAAGATGGAGACATATTGAAAATCTTAGGAGCTAGGAAATCGGCATGTCTCTGCCCAATTTGTTTTCGCCTGTGAGGGACCTCAAATAATTTGTTAATCATTGTTCTTTTGGTACATGGTTAGTTTTCTTGAACTGGGGGGAATGATGCCTTATTTTTAAAAAGGAATTTTAGTAATGTTTGCACATAAAGCTGACGCAGGTCGAGTATACCACTATCAGAGAAAGTTTGGTTGGTTGGGTAGAGCCTAGGTTTACGTAAAGTAATTTTTAGTAAGCATCGTTGAGCAATTGCTAAAGGTAGTAGATTTGTGTCAAGAAGACCACCCCAACCTATCAGGCCATGTAATAGTATTGATAGTACGAGTGCAATGTAAATTTGGGTGATTTGAGAAGGTTTTAGTATATTATTTAGTCTATAGAATATGTACATCATTTTCCGTAATTTTGCTGCAGTAAGGCTTGCGTGCTGTGACCATGTGAGATTGTTATCAACAGTAATACCTAGATATTTTGTGTGAGGTGTTCGTTGTAGCAAGTATGAGTTGCATGTGCACCGATGGCGGCGTATGCATTCAGCTGAGTGAATGTTTACAGCTAGGTTGTCAGGGGGTTGAGTACTAGCATTAATAGAGAATGTTAAGTAAACTGTTTTGGAAAGATTTAGGGATAGTAAATTAGAGATGAGCCATTTATAAACCGTATTGATAGCACAGTTAGCTGTATTAAAGGAATCTTCCCAGGTCGATTTTGAAATAACTAAAACCGTGTCATCAGCATATACAATAATTTTGGCATCAACTGGAAGGCAACATAGGTCATTAACATAGATTAAAAATAGAATAGGCCCTAGCACTGTCCCTTGGTGAACACCAACCTTGAGAAGATGGAAAGCACTTATACTAGAGTCAAATTTTACGGCTTGGTGTCGCTCAGAGAGATAGCTTTCTAATAGCTTCAAGGAAAGGCCTCTGATTCCATATGCGTGTAGTTTTTGTTTTAAAATACAGTGGTCCACTGTATCAAAGGCTTTTGATAAGTCAAGAAATATGGCAATGCTTTTTTTGGACTCGTCAAGATTAGAGTAGAGATGTGATGTTAGCTTATGTATGGCGTTATCTGTCCCCGTATTTTGACGAAAGCCAAATTGGTTTGCTGAGAATAATGAGTTAGATTCTAAGAATTGCATTATTCTGAGTTTGATAGATCTTTCTAATAGTTTCGAGAAATGTGACAGGAGTGAGATGGGTCGGTAGTTGTTTGAGTTTGATTTATCTCCTGATTTAAAAATTGGGACAATAATAGCCGTTTTAAATTTATCAGGGAAAGTTCCTGTTTCTAAGGAGAGGTTAAATATGTGACAAAGAGGAGATAATATGTAGGATCTAATGCTTTTAATAAGTGATACACTAATATCGTCATAGCCACTGGCAGAAGCAGTGGACATTGCTTGTATAAATGAGCTTATCTCCCTTTTATTAATTGGGGTTAGGAAAATAGAGTTGTTAATTTGTGAAGGTAGGGGAACATAAGTTGTGTTTGCATTGTTAGTTTTAATGGTATCTGCCAGTTTAGTACCGATATTTGTGAAATATGTTGCAAAAGAGTTGGCTATTCCCAAGTTGTCAGTAATTTTACAGTTGTCTACAATTAATTCAGATGTGGGCTTATTTGTTTTCCTAGTATTTCTTTCAGTAATTTCATTTATTATTTTCCAAGTGCTTTTAGGGTTAAGACTTGATTCTTCTATTTTATTTTTAAAGTACTTAATTTTGATATTTCTAATGACTTTACTGAGTATTTTCCTGTAATCCTCGTATTTACGTTTTACAGTCGGGTCTGGTAGAATATTAAGTTTTTCACATTTTATAGTTTCCTTTCTTAGGATGGCATGTAATGAGTCTCTTTTCCTTATAGATTTGACAATTGAGCGTGTAATCCATGGTTTCAGTGGGGTTAATTTGGTTACTATCTTAGTTTCTCTACATGTTGAATTTATGTTAATAGGCCTATGTTTATTAAGAATGTCGTAGAAATCAGAAGTTGCTTTGTTACAGTCAGTAGCTTCTAATACTTTATCCCAGGATTCATCTTTAAGGTGTTGAATTAAGTTATCAAGATGTATTTTATGGGTAAATTTGGTTTTATGTTGAGTTGGCTGGATATGGTGGGAATGGGTATCATGATTCCAACTGCAGAGTATAGGGTAGTGATCAGTGATTTTTGTTTCAATTATAGAGGTGATAAAGTTTGAGGGATCATTTTTTGTCTTGATAAAAATATGATCTAGACAGGTACTCGATGCACCCTCTACTCGGGTTGGGATATTAATCCCAGACAAGAACCCTTTGGAACCTAAGAGATTTAAGTATTGTTGGCTGGCAAATCCTATCCTTTCCAAATTATTGTTGTCTACGGCCGATATATTGATATTAGTGTCACCAATAAGTAGTACATTATGGGCATCTTCCAAGTTATCTAGTCCTAGGCCTAGTTCATGAATGAAATCGAGGGGATAAGTAGACGGGGAGCGGTACAAGGCTAGGACTGAGTAAGTTTCATTGTTAAGTGAGAATTTGAGCAAGACACTGTTAGCAGTTTGAATTTCATGAACAGGAGTGAATGATGGGTTTGGAATAGTTGAGTTTAATGTATAAATCATGATACCGTCAAATTTATTTCTCAAAGGAGCAATCTAATGACTGCTATAGTGAGGGATAGCAAATGGAGTGTCTACGTTTAGTTGGGTCTCGGTTAGTATTATAATATCAAAGTGAAAATCTAGATGGGATAGAAGGGCTACTAGTTGGTCAAAGTTTTTGTTTATACTGCGTATATTAATATGCAAGATTTTTCCTCTGTTTAGCTTGTGGCGGTCGTTAGCTTCATGCAGGGAGGGATGACAAAGTGTGTTAATCAGTGGCGTAGCTATCGGGTGGCAGAGGGTGCAGTTGCACTCGGGCCCGGGCCCCAGAGGGGCCCGGGCCCTCTCTCTAACTCCATGTTTGTCCCAATAATCGATGTATGGTTTTAGTTTAACCTGATGACAATTTTCTATTGTTGAAAAATTACTACCAATTTACAATTATTTCGCGCTCATTACGCAAGAAAATTTAAAAATTAGGCATTAGACTTGACACTTCAACATGCAAGAACTGACAGGCGAAAAGAGTTTCAACCATAGGGGAACAAAAGACAATAATCTTCCTATTCAATTCCACAGAAACGACTTAAAGAGTAATCTTTGCTTGACTGCACTTACAAACGAATTTGGCTATTGTTTTACTATAAATAGTTATCAAATTAGCTTTTCTTGGAACTGAATAAATAAGTGACAAACAGACGGATTTGCCATGGTCAGGAAAAGCTGTTTGGACTGATGGCTTCTCTTATAGAAGAGGGTTGGTCATCAATTCAGTATTCGTTGATCCCTCATTGCCCATTGGGTGTGAGCGCTTGTGTGAACTCTGAGTGTCCCCGTTCATCTTAGTGCTGTTACTGCGGTTAGTTCTACATATTTAAAAAAATAATATTTGTTGGGTTATTGTGTATGATTGTGTCGTGTGGTTTGAGTTATTGAAATATAGTAGGTCTATTAGGTCTATATACAGTGAGTTAAAATTTAAGTTTCAAACATGAACGTGTATAAACATGATTGTGGCGCCATGAAAAGGGAGTAAAAAAAGAAAGTGAAAAACGAATCAATCAGCAACTAAAACTTGACACATTCTTTCAAGTACGTACTAGTCGTCCATCAGGCAGTGCAACTGACCAAACCGTAAGTCAAGATACAACAGACTCAATAGCTATAGCCGATCCTGAAGATAATCAAGAGCAACAGCAACTTAGTTGAAGAGTTACAAAATCATTATTTACCGGTACGATTATTTTTCCGCCAACTTATTGTATTGTATTGTACCTACTGATATCCCTGAGCAGACCAATACTAGCTACTCTACCGACAAGGCCAACTTTAATAAATTAACGTCTCAAGATAAACGATTCATTATCTCTTTAGGACCGTGCAAACCATGCGGCTCATTCCCGCGAGTGTTTTGTGCGTATAAACAAAACATGGGGGAGGGCCCGTCGTGTCCAGTTTGCACCCGGGCCCGTAAAGGCGTAGCTACGCCACTGGTGTTAATAGATAGGTTACTCAGATATGTATCGATAAGGTCAGTACTGTGTACCTCCATTAGGGTATTAGGTTGGATAACTATAGAGTGACACAGTAAGCCTAGCAAGAGTTTACGTTTGAGCCTGATTTACTACAGGCCTAGCGGAGGCAGTCACAGGTATATCAGACATAGCTCTAACCCTAATTGCCTTGGTGTTTTCATCTTTTCGCAGAAAGATTTTGCCTTGTTTCACCCAGGCAAACTTAAAGCCATGGTCTTTCATACCTCTGGCCAACCAGAACAAATGCTTGTTCAGCTTGGTGAGGTGTTCATTGACGTACACTTTCCTATCAACACTAAACCCTAGATCGTGGGTGGAGATGGAACCTTGTTCCTTCTTGAGGCTCATGATGTGCCCCACATCTTGACGAGTGTATAGCTTTGCAACTATGCTAGGCGGTTTCTTAGAGGGATCGAATGGGCCACTTGCCTTGATGGCAGTATTCGATGTCGGATGCTCTGAAGGTCTTGTGTCCCATGACACTGGCAGCCTTTGCTACGATTGCATAGGGGTCTTCATTCTTCTCATATGGGACGCCTTGTAACTCTACGTTAAAGTTCCGCGAATACTGCTCCATTTCATTCACCTGGTTCTTCAAGTATTCATTATCCGCTAAGAGGAGTTTATTGGCAGTTTTATATCCCCCAAGTTCGCCCATTAGATTGTCGACTTTTGTATTTAGCTTTCTATTTTCATTTAGTATGTCATCGTGTGTTTGAGATTGGTACTGCATATATTGTACAATTTCAGTGAGAGAGTTTTGAATTGCCTTGATGGTGTTAGCAAGGACTACTATATTGGCCTTGTCATCCTTACCAAGTGTAGGAGATGGAAGGTCTAATATAGGCCTAGGTCTAGGTTTCTTATTGCCGCTAGCTCCCTTGTCACTAGCGTGTCCTAGATCTTGAGTGACTGATAGGCCTAGGTTCATGACTGATATTGGTAGGTTTACCTGCAATTCCTGGGCTATGGGCTTATTCCCAGTGGGCGGTTTGAGGTTAGAATCACCTTGGACTAGGCCTAGGCCTAAGCCTGTGCACTTGCAGTTTTTACAGACCCAGTGCACATCCTCAGCTTCACACAAAGTCTTGAATAAAGCTTTGGTTACATTCGTGCATGATAAGTGCAGCCACTTTTTGCAGTTCCCTCTACATTGAACCGAATTTTGATTGCATTTAATAATTTTATCACATTTCCCACATGAGGTTGGAACTTCACTGCCCGCCATCTTGGACTGGATGTTTTATAACGTTGTACCTGTTCTACTATGTTTCCGTTTTAATTAACTAGAGTCTTGTTTGTAACATTGTTGTAGGTGTGGAGCTGATGGCGCAGTCGAGCTACTCATCAGCCATCAACCTGGCTCATGCAACAATACAAGCCAAACAGGAGCAACGTGAAGATGTGACAGAATCTCGGGCTGAAATCGGATTTGTGGACGCTGGTGTTGATCGATTTCAACGTAAGTTGGAGCAATGCCCTTCCTCTAGTACGTAGTTATGTACGGGTGGGAATGTTAGATTAATTTATTTTTATTTTAAAAAAATCAATTGCCAGATAAAGGCATTGTGGCCAATCCAACATGTAGTGCAAAACCTACAGTCATACTAATGTAGGTTAAAGGGGGGGGTTTCCCTATCTGGACTTGTATGCTTGGGAATGTCAATCTGAGCCAAAGATGACTCAGTCTGTGACAAATATTTATGATGATGTGAAACGGAATATGGTGACAGTGTATAGTTCTTCCAGTATGAAAAGACGGGTTGTTGCCGACATCGGCCTTTGCGGTAGGTTGTAAACTTAAAATCCACCCTAATTGACCACTTGCAATCGCTTCCTGCTTTGCCAAGATGTGTAATTGGCAAAGAATTCCTATCTCTCTCTATCTCTCTCCCTCGCTCTCTCCGTAATATCTCTTTCACCCCCAATAGCAAGCAATAATATCTTGTGAATAATGCTTGAACGCTTGAATAATGCTTTGTGAATGAAAATAATTTATGATGTTACCACTGAAAAGAACCCTTCAAACTTGCACTGACAGCCTTGCAGCCAATTATTGGTCCAGGCAGCTGGGCGGTATTGGGAGTACAATAAGATTATCTGCGTTGAAAGTGTGGACAAACAAACGCGGTCCATTGTCCCTTTGAAGGAATCGAAACACTTCAAATGTTACTTGATATATTGATGTAGTGATGAAAGGCATTCAGTAGCTTTCATAGGCGAGTTATAAAGTGACTGAGGTTCCTACGTTTCAGAATCGAATCTTGGAGTGACCATGGATATGTTGTTTTTTTTTTCCCCATATGTCATGTAGGTATGTCATACCCTTTCATTTCATCTAGACTATTAGCATAATATGCTACAGGAAGTTTGGATATTATGCTCTTATTAATAGAAGTCAGGTCCGATTCTTTCAGTCCGCTTCCGTTTCTTTGTTTTCCATGACTTCGATTGAATCACTGAATCACCCTTACTAAGCATGGCAAGTAAACTAAATAATACAATCACCTTGATAATTCTTCTGTCAAGAATAGGCACTATGGTCACTTACATATAAGATAGAAATATGGTTCCCAACTCTAGAAAATAACATTCCGGGACAATAAGCGCAGGAAAAGGGAACGACCCAATGATACTACCGAACGCCCGCCGGAGGCCTATCACCGAAGGCTAAATTTTATGACCTTTTTTTCAAGATTTTTATTCAAAAATATGTTTTTAGTGCTTGACAAGACATATGCTAACAAGAATTCCAAAGAATTCAACGCATTCCAAAGAATTCAACACATTCCTTTTGAAAAAAAATCTTTCACTTGCATCAGAGAATTAGAAATTAGGAGTCCACGTGCCTGTTTGAGTGTGCCTGTTGATATTTTAATAATTATTGTGGGACTATAACAATATTAACTGAAACCTTAAAATGATTAATAAAACATCGTGCATTTGAAAAAGTCAACTTTGAAAAACCATGATCACATTAATTTTTATCCATTTTCACTGCTCGTTTCGAGCTCACGTTTCGGGCGGCCGGGGTCGCGGGCAGAAGTAATTAACACTTTCATGCAATTCCGGGACATTTGCCGTCCCGGAATCAGTTTAATTTCAACCAGGACAAGATCTTCAATTCCTGGTCTGTCCCGGTCAAACCGGGACGGTTGGGAACCCTAGATAGAAATGGAATTGGCACAAGTTTAATTGAATAAGTTTTCATGGATCACATAAATTACATGATATACTTCTCTTGCTAATGTAACTGGTAAAGCCCTTTGTGTGACAATTTGACAATGAAGAGATTTGTAATAACCTGTTTTCTGTAGATCGTAACTACATGAATTGTTAAACTAAAGTGTGTTAAATTCTGTCTCTTGATCCACCTGTCCTAGGTGTTGACCCACTGCAGTTGCCCTCACACGTGGCTACTGACTGCAAAGACAAGCTGGAGTATACCTCTGTCGACCCACTGCAGTTGCCCACACAAGTAGCTACTGACTGCAAAGACAAGCTGGAGCATAGCTGTGTCGACCCGCAGCAGTTGTCCACACAAGTAGCTACAGACCACACAGTCAAGCTGGAGTATACCTCTGTCGACCCGCTGCAGTTGCCCACACAAGTAGCTACTGACTGCATAGTCAAGCTGGAGTATAGCTGTGCCGACCCGCTGCAGTTGCCCTCACAAGTAGCTACTGACTGCACAGTCAAGCTGGAGTATACCTCTATGGAACCAAAACAAGAACCTCGAGAGCTGGAGAGAAGTTCGCTGACAAATGTTTCGCGACCCGGTTATGCCGAACAAGGTAAACCAACTAGTGACTCCTAGAATGTTTCTCCACCATCTCGGGCCAAACCCTAATAACAGTTTGAGGTCAGGTTTTGTCCCATGGCCGTTCGGTAGAGATGGGCAAGAAAATCCACGTGACTCGATATATCATATGATTCCATCCGATTATCTTTAAAGTTTGAATCTATATATCGGGTAAGTCAGATCGTATCATATGACACGACATGGGACATAATCATGGGAGAGGACATGCGAATCTATCTTTTTGAATCTATTCATTATTTACCGCGTGTTTATTAAGCCCACTGGCCAGGTGGCTGTGCCGTGGCGCGGTCACGTAGACTGCAAAGCAAACTTCAGACTGGTGAATCACGAATGAGTGAACGCTTAGTAATCCGGCTTCAATTCACTTCTTTATTGTGTTTAGCTCCAATCCGATGTTCACGATGTCAAGGGCGGAGGGTGTTTTTTCACTTCCAGATTGCGATAGCGTTTGCTCCATCTAGCTTTCATATAGCCCCTGAGTCGCCCCCTCCGTAATGCAACATCCTAGCGTCGCCACTGGCTGCAGGAGCCCATTCCGTGTAGCCGCTTCCCGTTATTTATAAGGTGTGATTTATTGCTCTTATAAGAAGCAACTAGTGAGGGTAGACTTTGGTAGGTCGAGGTTAAATCTAAGAATGTTCATCACATGTGCAATGTTTACCAGAAACTGTTAGTACGAGTGTAGACTTTTGGCTCAAGAGAGATGGCCAGGACTTAACATAAAATGACATTTATTAACAATTCATTACGAATGTAATAGTAACACTCCTGGCCCGGATTCACAGAAAGTCTTAACTTAGGCGTGGCCTAACTTTAGGACACTAGATAATGGCACGTCATTGGCTGATATGGACCTGCACATACCCTCGACTCAACGTTACCAAGGAACCCTAGTAAATAACAATCACTTGAGACCAATATTTAGGTCCAGTCTGAGTTGGTCTTATCTTTGTTCAAAGATGGTGGCAATGCGGCTAGTGCTTTGTACAGTAAACCACCAGTTATACGATCGTCGAGGGTCTGGCTAATGCCATCGTATAACTCAAAATATCGTACAACTGATTATTGATATTTACAGCCAAAGAACATGTGGCAGCTATAAAACAAATTATGGGTAGTGGTATGTTGTGGTCGGGGGGGGGGGGGGGGGGGGGGGTAGGGGTTAGGCCATAAACTAGTCACATCAGTAAATGATTGAATTTATTGATTATAAGAAACCTTTATCTTTTATTGTTTTTAACAATTAACATAATAATATTGACACATTAAACTAATCGTGGTAAATCTATTAATTTAATTTAAAATGGTTGACTGCTATAATGAATTCATGCACGCTTATAAATGGCCTACAAGAAGAACTCATAATATCGTGGATCACGGATCACGTATCGTACAGAAGCCCGGGCAGCGGGAAACACGGCTCGCGGCTACTGATGCTGCATCGGCCGCCAACACGTAGCGCGCGAACGCGGTGAGTGAAAGCGACCCGTGAGTCACGCATACGCTGCGTTGCCGTGTCACTCACCGCTCGTATCAGGGAATAGATAACTGTAGCAGATAAGTTAGGAATTCTTTCAGAATAAAACAAGATTATTTTGTTTTGCGTTTTTTTGTCCTAATTTAAATTGAAAGTTTATTTAGAGCAACTCTTTAGACAAACAAGGATTCGCGTGGCACTGGAATGTCAATACGATGACACAAAGACAGCTGTTCTGCCTTGCTTCATCCACCCGCTACCTGCTTTATTGTGGGTTGAGTTGGGTTCGGTTCGGCTGGCGCATGAATGGGGGGGGGGGGGGCTATACAGAACATCCTCCCCCCCCCCCTCAAATCACTCACCCGCCCAGTCTGTGAACACCAGCCGCTGACAGCGCTCGATACCTACCATAAATCTACAACCAATAAAGCCGTCATTCGTTTTCATTCATACTTAACAAGCCTGCGGTAGTCTGTGGTCGGAAACGGTGCTAGGGTTGAGGGGGGGGGGGGGGGGGCTCACAAGTTTCGTCGGCAACAATATAAGATCAAGCCAGCAGAATGGCCTGCCAGATGACTCATTAGCGCACGGCGGTCCAGACCGCTTTTGTCAAACGAGATATCGTATTACTGAGAGTTCCATACTTGCCTGGAGCTAAAAATACATCGTATAAACCCAAATATCGTATAATCCGATATCGTATAACTGATTGTTTTATTCATAAATACACTAAGCAAGTTGGTGGGGACCAATCGTTTTCATCGTATATGTACAAATATCGTACAACTGAGCATCGTATAACAGGTGGTTTACTGTAGTGTGAACCTAAGTAAATATCGTTTACTTACCTTGACATGCACATTTGTCTGTTTTTAGAATGTGGAGGTATTAGAAAACAAAACATTAAAACACCGCCTTGAAAAATTAATATTTCAAGTTCACTGTGACAAGATCCGCTTGATCCCCGACTAGCGGAGCTCGTCGAATTTGCAAGTTAAGTCGTCGCAGTCCGTTCAACAATGTTAAAAATCACATGTTATTCAAATGGGAGAACCGTTAAAGATAACATATAAAGTGATCTGTCAAAATAACTTTGGCAAGGACATATCACCACACTATTTGAAGACTTATATTCATTGCCTTCGATCAAATGTCTCATTTACGGGTTTTTAGTATTAGTTTACATGATCTACTGCGTTTATTTATTCATAAACTCTGTTTTTGTAGTGGGCGACCAAATAGTGGTTTTGGTTCCCTTGCGACAAACTAACTTGGGAGTTCCACAAGCCCCCGCTAGGCGGAGATCAAGTTGACCTTGCACTGTGATTTCCACGCAATTAGGTATCTGTGTAAGGCCTACCATGGATTTATAATAGCACACACGGTACAGTAAGACTTAGGCCAGGCCTAAGTCCAGACTTTTGTGAATCCGGTCCCTGTTTTTTTCGTCAAAGGGATACAATTCAAGAAATAACTTTTATACAAATGTAATGTCTTTAATTGAGAATACAAATTTCTGGTTAAGTCCTAAAAAATTGTGCTTCTTTTTAAAATATAAGTTGCATAAAGGTCATCACGCGTGGCTCAATGTTGTATGGTGCTTACTTTCAGAACAGCTACAGTGAGGGAAATTCTTTTCCTCACTCTAGCCGTTGTTCGTCACACATTCTGTCTGACGAAACAAATAAAATACAAAATATTTTTCTGACTTTTAAAGATCAGTATCACCAACTCTATGTTAAGCTAACAGTGTGCGTGTACCTACGCGCGTGTGTGCGTGGTTTGACACTAGATGAAGTGGGTAAACATATCATGGTTTATATACTACTACTGTCTTGATGTTGGTCCGACAATTAAATATAATGAAATCAATAACAAAACTGTATAAACAAAACTCTTGTTTCAGATATGGTTCCATCCCGTACAGGAAACAAGTTCCGCATCGTCCACACTCATGTGCCTTTCCGTTTCAATTGTGAAAAAGAAAAAGAGGTCAAGACAGTAACCAGCGTTTTGCGTCACAATAGTCCAGGCGGCAACAGTTCTTCCACAATTGTTGAAGAAATCCCCCCTGATGGTGAATTATTTCATGCAAAGTTTTCTCAGAGAGAGAATCCAAGTATAAACGTGAGAACACACTCAAGTGAGAAGCCCTATTCATGTGACATATGTGCAGCGAGACTTTCTCAGAAGATGGCCTTAACCAGACACATGCGAACACACACAGGAGAGAAGCCATATTCATGTGACATATGTGCAGCGAGACTTTCTCAGAAGATGGCCTTAACCAGACACATGCGAAAACACACAGGTGAGAAGCCATATTCATGTGACATATGTGCAGCGAGGTTTTCTCAGAAGATGGCCTTAACCAGACACATAAGAAAGCACACAGGAGAGAAGCCATATTCATGTGACATATGTTCGGCAAGGTTTTCTCAGAAGATGGTCTTAACCAGACACATAAGAAAGCACGCAGGAGAGAAGCCATATTCATGTGACATATGCACGGCAAAGTTTGCCATGAAGGGAGACTCTATCAGGCACATGCGAACACACACAGGAGAGAAGCTCTATTCCTGTGACATATGTTCGGCAAGGTTTTCTGATAAGAGATATTTGACTGTACACATGAGAACACACACAGAAACGAAGGCTTATTCTTGTATCATATGTCCAGCAGACTTCTCTCGAAACGTTGCATTAACTGAACACATGAAAATACACACAAGTGAGAAGCCGTATTCATGTGACGTATGCACGACAAGGTTTCCTGCGAAGGGGGCCTTAAACTGGCACATGAGAACACACACAAGTGAAAACCTTTATTCCTGTGACATATGTACGGCAAAGTTTTCTCTTAAGGATAGCTTGAATGTACACATGAGAACACACACAGGACAGAAGCCCTATTCCTGTGACATATGTACGGCAAAGTATTCTCTTAAGAAAAGCTTGAATGTACACATGAGAACACACACAGGAGAGAAACCCTATTCCTGTGACATATGTACAGCAAAGTATTCTCTTAAGAAAAGCTTGAATGTACACATGAGAACACACACAGGACAGAAGCCCTATTCCTGTGACATATGTGCAGCAAAGTATTCTCTTAAGAAAAGCTTGATAGTACACATGAGAACACACACAGGAGAGAAGCCCTATTCCTGTGACCTATGTACGGCAAGGTTTTTTCAGAAGATTTCTTTAACCAGACACATGAGAACACACACAGGAGAGAAGCTCTATTCCTGTGACATATGTATGGCAAGGTTGGCTGATAAAAGGAACTTGGCTGCACACATGAGAACATACACAGGAGAGAAACCCTATTCCTGTGACATATGTACAGCAAGGTTTGCTTATAAAAGGAACTTGGCTGTACACATGAGAACACACACAGGAGAGAAACCCTATTCCTGTGACATATGTACGGCAAGGTTTTTTCAGAAGATTTCTTTAACCAGACACATGAGAACACACACAGGAGAGAAACTCTATTCCTGTGACATATGTATGGCAAGGTTATCTGATAAAAGGAACTTGGCTGCACACATGAGAACACACACAGGAGAGAAACCCTATTCCTGTGACATATGTACGGCAAGGTTTTTTCAGAAGATTTCTTTAACCAGACACATGAGAACACACACAGGAGAGAAACTCTATTCCTGTGACATATGTATGGCAAGGTTATCTGATAAAAGGAACTTGGCTGCACACATGAGAACACACACAGGAGAGAAACCCTATTCCTGTGACATATGTACAGCAAGGTTTGCTTATAAAAGGAACTTGGCTGTACACATGAGAACACACACAGGAGAGAAACCCTATTCCTGTGACATATGTACAGCAAAGTTTTCTATTAAGAAAAGCTTGAATGTACACATGAGAACACACACAGGAGAGAAGCCCTATTCCTGTGACATATGTACGGCAAGGTTTTCTCAGAAGATTTCTTTAACCAGACACATGAGAACACACACAGGAGAGAAACCCTATTCCTGTGACATATGTACGGCAAGGTTTGCTGATAAAAAGAACTTGGCTGCACACATGAGAACACACACAGGAGAGAAACCCTATTCCTGTGACATATGTACAGCAAGGTTTGCTGATAAAAGGAACTTGGCTGCACACATGAGAGCACACACAGGAGAGAAACCCTATTCCTGTGACATATGTACAGCAAAGTATTCTCTTAAGAAAAGCTTGAATGTACACATGAGAACACACACAGGAGAGAAACCCTATTCCTGTGACATATGTACGGCAAAGTATTCTCTTAAGGATAACTTGAATGTACACATGAGAACACACACAGTAGAGAAACCCTATCCCTGTGACATATGTACAGCAAAGTATTCTCTTAAGAAAAGCTTGAATGTACACATGAGAACACACACAGGAGAGAAACCCTATTCCTGTGACATATGTAGAGCAAAGTATTCTCTTAAGAAAAGCTTGAATGTACACATGAGAACACACACAGGAGAGAAACCCTATTCCTGTGACATATGTACGGCAAAGTATTCTCTTAAGGATAGCTTGATTGTACACATGAGAACACACACAGGAGAGAAACCCTATTCCTGTGACATATGTACAGCAAGGTTTGCTGATAAAAGGAACTTGGCTGCACACATGAGAACACACACAGGAGAGAAACCCTATTCCTGTGACATATGTACAGCAAAGTATTCTCACAAGAAAAGCTTGAATGTACACATGAGAACACACACAGGAGAGAAACCCTATTCCTGTGACATATGTACGGCAAAGTATTCTCGTAAGGGGAACTTGACCAGGCACATGAGAACACACACAGGAGGAAAGCTACATCCCTATGACATGTGAAGGAAAGTTTTCTGAGAAGGGGCACTTACTAGACACATTACAACACACGGGCGAGAAGCCCTATCCCTGTAACATAAGTACGGCATGGTTTGCTGATAAGAGGAACTTGACTGTACACATAAGAACACACACGGGAGAGAAGCCACATTCGTGTGACACATAAAAATGTTCACACATCCATATTCGTGTGCCATCTGTCCAGGTAGGTATTCTCGAAGGATGTCATGCTTGCAAATCAAATTTTAAAACTTTTGAACAATGTTATTCTTTTTTTTTTCATTGTCAAATCTCGAATACCTGATTAAAAAGAGCGTACAGAAGCGCTTATACTTAATAAACTTGGGATTGGTAGTTTAGAGAAAAGAAGGCAGAAATGTGATTTTTGCATGGTACTATCATAGATATAAGTATTGTTACCAAGATATGTAACTCACTGCTATCTGGACGTACTAAAACTGATTCTCTTTTGAGATTTCAACAATGGATTATTCTCGGAACGTCGCTAGCCTATATTGTATATTAAGAAATTACTATTTTCAATGCTGAAATGACTACTTTATGTCCAATGGGTATACAGATACTCGCGTACTTTCTTTTTATAGCCATCAATATCAAGTACATACGCCGGGCAATGTATAATATAGAAAAAACACTCATGTTAAAATGTAGACAAACAGGCAATCATACAATATGGCGGGCATCGAGGAACGAGCATGGGTCCTCGGACCTCCATTCAGTTACATATCTTGGTAACAACATTTATATCTATGGTACTATTAACGCCTATCAACTTCCAAGCAACCTGTTGATCCGCGTACCCTGCAGAGTTACCGGATTACAACGTTTACTTCACATTCCACAATGGCGCACCGAAGTAGTGCATCGTTCACTTCCTACAAGGCTTACCTACCTTCACAATTCACTTCCCTCTAGTGTGGATATCACTGTTCCTCTAAATTCATTTACTAAACAAATGTCTGCCTATCTGCCACTTAGGTTTTAATTTTAACCACTGATCTTGACATTAGGTAACTATGTTTATCTGTTGGCCTATTATGTAGTTGACTTTTTGTGCAGACTTTTGTGTATGGTGTCATTATTGTTATTATTCATTGGTTATATGTTCTCCAAATGGCAAAACTGCTGTATCGAATTGTATATTAAAAAATAAAAACTACACACGTGAGAAGCCTTATTCCTGTGACATATGTCGAGCAAGGTTTTCTTGTAAGGGGAACATAACTGTACACATGAGAAATAAAATATTTATAATAATTATAATAATGTTCTTTATTTTAGCTGCATTAGCTACTATATTACATAATTTACAATTATAAACATCATGCGCGATCCATTTGCTGAAATCATGGACATGACCATTACACACAACACATGCACAGATACAATTATACAAACTCATTGTCAACGAAGTTGGCACAAACCCCTTTAAGTCTATTTAGCGAGTATCTATTATAATATCTATACAAAACAAAACAAAAATACGAGTTAGTATACAATTCACATACATTGCACACATGTGAGAAGCCATATTCTGTGACATTTGTCCAGCAAGGTTTTCTATTAAGAGACATTTTACCACACACGTGAGAACACACACAAGAGAAAAGCCATATTCTTGTGACATATGTAAAATAAAGGCTTTTCTCACAGTGGCAACTTAATTGCTCACATTGATTCACGTATCAGAGACAAATCTGACCCAATTGCAACAAGTGCCAAGCAATGCTTTCTGGGCTTGGAACAGTGACTTAACTAGGCCTATATACACACATAAGAACACATACACAGGACAATTGTTGTGACATCTCAAGCAAGGTGTCTTTGGGGGTGGGGAGTATGTACATGAGAACTTGTACGGAGAAGGGCTGATTCCTGAGACATGGTTTACAGTGCTAAATATCAGGGCGGACGCGTCCGCTCACTTTGGAATAGTCCTAAATGAAAGGTCAATACGGTGTGTTGTATAAGACTGAAGCCTGTCTGTAGTCACTGTACTAATGTGCCTACTGAACTTTTCCCCACCCTCCCTGCTACTTGAAAAGTATATGTCTGCTTGATTAGTGGGGGTGGGGGTAGGTAGGTATTTTTGTTTTCCTTAGAGTCAAGCAGGTGACAAAAAATATATTTATTATTGAAAACTAGAAACTGCAAGACGCCCCCCCCTCCCCCAAGGTGGCCATACGTCCTGCTTTCTGCAGGACAGTCCTGCTCAGTTATCAACAGCCAAAAAGTTATCGTCAATGTTCCAATTCATTTTGGTGGTTTTCTGGTTTTGGCACTACAAAAATAACAGTATTCTGTTATTGCATTCAGTCCGGTATTTTTTTCTGAACTGCTCAGAATGCACTCTACAAAGCCCGATTTAAATGTATTCGCCAGGGGTGCTATTGTTGACTCTGCATCTCGCCCTAGTGTCCTCAAGTTATATCCGGCGTAAGTTAAGACTTTTTGTAAATCCGGGTCGAGGGGTCGGATTCACAAAAAAACTTTTTGTGAATCCGGACTTTACTTTAGGACACTAGATTAAGGCACGCCATTGGCTGATACGGACCTGCACATACCCTCGACTTGACGTTACTTAGAAACTCTAGTAAATAACAAACACTTGAGACCAAAATTTAGGCCCTGTATGAGTTGTTCTTATCTTTTTTAAAAAAATGGTGGCAATTCGAATATGATTCACAGGTCTTACTTCTGTCAGTAGGTATTGATCAACGTAAAAACAAATGTATTGTCATTTGTATTGATTTGTAATATGTGGTAACTGAATAAAACAATTGAATATTGAATTGATTGAATTGACTTCAAAGTGTGAACATGAATAAATATCGTTTAATTACCTTGACATACGTATTTCTCTGTTTTAAAAGTGTGGAGGTATTAGGAAACAAAACACTTTACTTGAAAACATCGCCTTGCAATATTTCAAAGTCACTGTGATTGTCACGAAAGTAGCTATCCAATTGGACTGTGTAGTAGGCCTACCAACGGTACAGGAAGACTTGAGGACCTATCTTAAGTTAAGACTTTTTGTGATTCCCGCCCCTGGTATTTATGGAGTGTGCTGTTACACTTTGAAGTTTGATCTTTACATTTGAAGAAAGTGTCATACATTTTTGTGGCGTATGATTACATATAAAACTAAAAATGAATGACACATTCAAATTATATCAATACGATGAATAAAATCCATTACTTTGAAGTTTGTGAAGAATCCCAGTCCATTTAACATGTGTGTAATGACGGCGAAATAGAAAATTTGGAGGAAATCAATGGCCAAATTAATAAACTACGCCAATAATTTCGATGACTAAAAATAGTTAAAATTGTTCTAAGCCTAGGAATGTAAGTTACGAAGGTCTTACAACGCAATTTATTGGTCAACCCAGGGATAACTATAACCCCATCCCGAGATTGTACAACCAGTCCTTTTCTGTCTGCAATAAATGTCAATTAATATTTTTAACAAATAAATATTTATAGGAGGCAGGCAGCCACAGATATAGGGAGACTATAGGGTATTTCGTATTGTAAATACGGCAGTTCGGCGTCAATCATGTATTACATAGGAAATATGTCGTGTGCTATAGGTATCCAAACTAGTTACCAATACTACTGTAACACTGTCTACTGTCTGTCTGTCTGTAATACTGTCTGTAACAGTGTCTTGTTTGGATCATATCATAGTAATACAAAACAATGAAAACAATAACACTGTATTTTAATACTGTAATATACAAAATAAATTTCAATGACGGTATCAAAAAAGATAGAAAATAAGTAAAATCGATGACCTGGATGTCTTTTGCATACAACAAGATATGAAAGAACAATTTATATAAATCAAAAAATTCAATAAACATATATATATTATATATATATTTGTGTGTGTGTGTGTGTTAAAACACACACACACACAATTATAAAATGGTACCAGGTCACTTACTTTAAAAAACCAGTGAATTTTCGGAGTAACACGTTCCTACACCTTCCTCATCATACCAAACGCAAATGAGGAGTACTCGACAGGTAGGCCACACCATGGACACACGACGTACTCGACAGCTAGGTCACAACCATGGTCATACAACGTACTCGACAGCTAGGTCACACCATGGTCATACAACGTACTCGACAGCTAGGTCACACCATGGTCATACAACGTACTCGACAGCTAGGTCACACCATGGTCATACAACGTACTCGACAGCTAGGTCACACCATGGTCACACGACGTACTCGACAGCTAGGTCACAACCATGGTCATACAACGTACTCGACAGCTAGGTCACACCATGGTCATACAACGTACTCGACAGATAGGCCACACCATGGTCACACGACGTACTAGACAGCTAGGTCACAACCATGGTCATACAACGTACTAGACAGCTAGGTCACAACCATGGTCATACAACGTACTCGACAGCTAGGTCACACCATGGTCATACAACGTACTCGACAGCTAGGTCACACCATGGTCACACGACGTACTAGACAGCTAGGTCACACCATGGTCATACAACGTACTCCACAGGTAGGTCACACCATGGTCATACAACGTACTCCACAGCTAGGTCACACCATGGTCATACGACGTACTCGACAGCTAGGTCACACCATGGTCATACAACGTACTCGACAGCTAGGTCACAACCATGGTCATACAACGTACTCGACAGCTAGGCCACATCATGGTCACACGACGTACTCGACAGCTAGGTCACACCATGGTCATACAACGTACTCCACAGGTAGGTCACACCATGGCCACACGACGTACTCGACAGCCTGGTCACACCATGGTCATACAACGTACTCGACAGCTAGGTCACACCATGGTCATACAACGTACTCCACAGGTAGGTACACCATGGCCACACGACGTACTCGACAGCTAGGTCACACCATGGCCATACGACGTACTCGACAGCTAGGTCACACCATGGTCATACAACGTACTCGACAGCTAGGTCACACCATGGTCATACAACGTACTCCACAGGTAGGTCACACCATGGCCACACGACGTACTCGACAGCTAGGTCACACCATGGTCATACAACGTACTCCACAGCAAGGTCACACCATGGTCACACGACGTATTCGACAACTAGGCCACACCATGGTCACACGACGTATTCGACAGCTAGGCCACACCATAGTCACGACGTACTCGACAGCTAGGTCACACCATGGTCACACGACGTACTCCACAGGTAGGTCACACCATGGCCACACGACGTACTCGACAGCTAGGCCACACCATGGACACACGACGTACTCGACAGCTAGGTCACACCATGGTCATACGACGTACTCCACAGGTAGGTCACACCATGGCCACACGACGTACTCGACAGCTAGGTCACACCATGGCCATACGACGTACTCGACAGCTAGGTCACAACCATGGTCATACAACGTACTCGACAGCTAGGTCACACCATGGTCATACAACGTACTCGACAGCTAGGTCACACCATGGTCATACAACGTACTCGACAGCTAGGTCACTCCATGGTCACACGACGTACTAGACAGTTAGGTCACACCATGGTCACACGACGTATTTAACAGCTAGGTCACACCATGGTCACACGACGTACTAGACAGTTAGGTCACACCATGGCCACACGACGTATTTAACAGCTAGGTCACACCATGGTCATACGACGTACTCGACAGCTAGGCCACATCATGGACACACGACGTACTCGACAACTAGGTCACACCATGGCCACACGACGTACTCAACAGCTAGGTCACACCATGGCCACACGACGTACTCGACAGCTAGGTCACACCATGGCCACACGACGTATTCGACAACTAGGCCACACCATGGTCACACGACGTATTCGACAGCTAGGCCACACCATAGTCACGACGTACTCGACAGCTAGGTCACACCATGGTCACACGACGTACTCGACAGCTAGGTCACACCATGGTCACACGACGTACTCGACAGCTAGGTCACACCATGGTCACACGACGTATTCGACAGCTAGGCCACACCATGGTCACGACGTACTCGACAGCTAGGTCACACCATGGTCACACGACATACTCGAAAGCTAGGTCACACCATGGTCACACGACGTACTCGACAGCTAGGTCACACCATGGTCACACGACGTACTCCACAGCTAGGTCACACCATGGCCACACGACGTATTCGACAACTAGGTCACACCGTGGTCATACGACGTACTCGACAGCTAGGCCACATCATGGACACATGACGTACTCGACATCTAGGTCACACCACGGTCACACGACGTGCTTGACAGCTAGGCCACACCATGGCCACACGACGTATTCGACAACTAGGTCACACGACGTGCTCGACAGCTAGGCCACACCATGGTCACACGACGTATTTGACAGCTAGGTCACACCATGGTCACACGACGTACTCGACAGCTGGGCCACACCATGGTCACACGACGTACTCGACAGCTTGGTCACACCATGGTCATACAACGTACTCCAAAGCTAGGTCACACTATGGTAACACGACGTATTCGACAGCTAGGTCACACCACGGTCACACGACGTGCTCGAGAGCTGGGCCACACCATGGTCACACGACGTACTCGACAGCTAGGCCACACCATGGTCACACGACGTATTCGACAGCTAGGTCACACCATGGTCACACGACGTGCTCGAGAGCTGGGCCACACCACGGTCACACGACGTGCTCGAGAGCTGGGCCACACCATGGTCACACGACGTACTCGACAGCTAGGCCACACCATGGTCACACGACGTATTCGACAGCTAGGCCACATCATGACACACGACGTACTCGACAACTAGGTCACACGACGTATTCGACAGCTAGGCCACACCATGGTCACACGACGTACTCGACAGCTAGGCCACACCATGGTCACACGACGTATTCGACAGCTAGGTCACACCATGGTCACACGACGTGCTCGACAGCTAGGTCACACCATGGTCACACGACGTATTCGACAGCTACGTCACGATGTCGGCCGAAGCAGCTCCGATGCTGTCGGTGGGGTCGACATAACGGAATAAAAAATAAGAAGGTTTGGAGGGTTAAGATTGTGACGACGAGAAAACCCCTAGACTGTCCCAGAATGTTGCTAGCCGTCTCACAGGTGCCATGGATTGGACAGATTTCATTCGGCCAGCCTTGCCTCATCAACAGTGAACGCTTACAACACGATACTCCACTCGTTTCAAACTCCCGCCGGCTCACGGCCAGTGAGAGACGCTGATTTGCCTTCACTATCCGTAGCGCCACTGCCCACTTTCGTTTGGCGGTGGACAGGTAGCGATTATGAGCGATCGGGTGAACCCTACAATTGGTTTGTTTTTATAATTAATTTATCGTATGTACTTTCAATTTAATCACTACTCCGTCCTTAATGCTCGACTAGGCCTACCAGACTTTTATTCTAAAGTAGAATCTGCTGCGAAGTTATAAGTCTTTGGTCTAGCCTAGGCCTAGTCCTGGCGTCCTGGGCTGTATGCCGTACTTTCAGGCCAAGGACCAACCTAACCTCTAAAGCCTAGGCTAGGTAGGCTTCCAATGTGTATAGCCTAGCATGTAGGCCTAGGCCCTAGGCTAGGCACTTGAGTAGGCCTATCTAACCTTCAAGTTACGGAGTTAAGCCGGCATAAATCAGAGTCTCCGAAGCAGCCTATCGCCATGTGAGTTGAAACACGAGTCCATATTACAGCAGTTGCAGTCGGGGCCTAAAGCGATCTAATGGTTGGCCTAGGTGTCCAGTCAGGTTGCCCAGTCTGTAAGCCAACTGCGATAATGCTTATTCATGTCACCATGTGTAGGCCTATCAGACAGCTGTATCAGTGTATATGTGCAGCTGTATATGTGTATCAGAGTAGGCCTAGCTGCGCAGCAGTTGCAGTAGGCGTAAAGCAATCTAAAGGTAGGCCTAGGTGTCCAGTCAGGTCACTGAGTCTGTAAGCCGACCTGCGATTATGCTTATTCATGTCACCATGTGTATCAGACAGCTGTAGGCCTATCAGTGTATAGGCCTAGGCCTATGTGCAGCTGTATATGTGTATCAGTGTAGCTGCGCAGCAGTTGCAGTAGGTGTAAAGCGATCTAAAGGTAGGCCTAGGGTGTCCAGTCAGGTCGCTGAGTCTGTAAGCCGACCTGCGATTATGCTTATTCATGTCACCATGTGTATTAGACAGCTGTATCAGTGTATAGGCCTATGTGCAGCTGTATATGTGTATCAGTGTAGCTGCGCAGCAGTTGCAGTAGGTGTAAAGCGATCTAAAGGTAGGCCTAGGTGTCCAGTCAGGTCGCTGAGTCTGTAAGCCGACCTGCGATTATGCTTATTCATGTCACCATGTGTATTAGACAGCTGTATCAGTGTATATGTGCAGCTGTATATGTGTATCAGAGTAGGCCTAGCTGCGCAGCAGTTGCAGTAGGCGTAAAGCGATCTAATGGTAGGCCTAGGCCTAGGTGTCCAGTCAGGTCGCTGAGTCTGTAAGCCGACCTGCGATTATGCTTATTCATGTCACCATGTGTATCAGACAGCTGTATCAGTGTATATGTGCAGCTGTATATGTGTATCAGAGTAGGCCTAGCTGCGCAGCAGTTGCAGTAGGTGTAAAGCGATCTAATGGTAGGCCTAGGCCTAGGTGTCCAGTCAGGTCGCTGAGTCTGTAAGCCGACCTGCGATTATGCTTATTCATGTCACCATGTGTGTCAGACAGCTGTATCAGTGTATATGTGCAGCTGTATATGTGTATCAGAGTAGCTGCGCAGCAGTTGCAGTAGGCCTAGGCGTAAAGCGATCTAATGGTAGTCCTAGGCCTACTACCTGACAGGGACACTTCTCTATCTATGCATTGTGTCCTGTATTATGTGCCAAGGCCCAGGGGAGCGTTCTAGTAATCCCAATTCATTATACGGATAAGTGCCTACTAATAGATTACATTGTTTTAGCTAAGGGGACCTGGCTTTGATAGACCTACCTATGCAGAATGGATGACAGCGTTGATATCAACGAAGAGTACAGTTGGTACGGAGGTGATGGAGAAGCCCAGGATGTCTTATCAAACAAAATAAAGACTGAGATCGCTTTCAACGGGGAGCTCGGAGGTAAGACTATTTATATCATATTAGTATTGGTGTCCTATGTCTAGCCTTCTGTCACCTCATTATTCTAAAAAAGCCAATGACTAATAAAGCCAAAAGTACATATTTTATTTTGTTTTTTATTAGTGCGGGTGTAGGCCTAGATTGCTGGAGTGCGAGTGCAGTGTTGAGTTTGGTTCATTATCGGGCCAAACATATGGGATGATTTGTTTGCTACCTTTTAGTATCTATCTCGGTCAACACGTGGTGTCCAATACTGTAACGTGGGATGAGTCAGAGACGTTTACGGTGCGTAGCGATGGGGGGGCGCACGGACTAGAAGCCAAACGTATTAGAAAACAAAGTTACGAAATCCGAACATTGTCGAAACTTGCAACGTAGCCAAACCAAAAACATCGAAAGTGACTTTGTGCAGCTGCCCGATGTCCTAAGGTTATTTGGCGTGAAGCGCGGTAAGTTTATATTTATAACTGGACTAATGTTTATGGTTTGGTTGCGTCGAACATTTCAGTAAAGTTCATTTGGCAAAAATTTGGCTTCTATTCCGGTTGGCGCTGTTCTATCGTCCCGTGATGGGGCGCTGGAAGAGCGGTAATATTCCCCGGAATGTTCTCGCCCTCAATTCAACTAGGGAATTTTTGTTTTATTGGTGGCTGCAATTTGTCATCATTTCTAAAGTTCTTGTCTTTTTAACCTGAGCCTGGCGTTTGGCAGTTTCAAAGCCCGCAGAGGGCCGCCTCTTCTGTTGTGTCACATTATAAACGTGTCATAGTTTGACAGCCGAAGTGCATCTGCACGCAGAGTTCAGTCACATCCACTGTGGAGTTGGCCCTGTATTTTGTATAATGATGATATTGATGGAGCGAGAGGGTAATCGAGACGTTAGTGCTTGTGATGTTATGCACAGCGAGAAGAGTATGCCAAGTAGTCCTACACCCAGTTTTCTGTTGACGACCGGGAAGTTTTTGGATCAGGCATGTGCGACATTAGACGAATGTTTCGACTGAGCTCTACACATAGCACCCTCGGAATTTTATTCCCCTTTATTCCCATGTCGAGAATAGGAAAAACCTGAACAGGTACTCATCTTGTAATGGAGATGAGAAAAACGGTTTAACTTTTAAACCCTAAACTTAACTTTTAAATATATTTTGAAACAACGTTTAAACGCAGACAAGAAGACCCCCCCCCGACAGTTAGGCTAGGTTTGGTAGGTTGGAGCTGTGAAGGAGGTTGGACGTGCACCGCCTTGGTGTGGGTTTGGTGGGCGTGGTGGGTTGTGGAGTGAGGTGGGGTGGGGGTTGTATCAGCTGTCAGGTTTACGAGCTAGTATGTTTTCGCCTGTTAAAGAGCTCTGATTAGGGCTCGAAATATTGCGTTTAAAATATTTTTTTAATTTGACAATAAACAGTGTACAGTCCAATTACTAGGTTTTTATAACGTTTTACCTGTTCTACTATGTTTCCGTTTTAATTAACTAGAGTCTTGTTTGTAACATTGTTGTAGGTTTGGACCTGATGGCGCAGTCGAGCTACTCATCAGCCATCAACCTAGCTCATGCAACAATACAAGCCAAACAGGAGCAACGTGAAGATGTGACGGAATCTCGGGCTGAAATCGGATTTGTGGACGCTGGTGTTGATCGATTTCAACATAAGTTGGAGCAATGCCCTTCCTCTAGTACGTAGTTATGTACGGGCGGGAATGTTAGATTTAATTCTTTTTATTTTTAGAAAATCAATTGCCAGATGAAGGCATTGTGGCCAATCCAACATGTAGTGCAAAACCTACAGTCATACTAATGTAGGTTGATGGGGGGGTTTGTCTATCTGGACTTGTATGCTTGAGAATGTCAATCTGAGCCAAAGATGACTTAGCCTGTGACAAACATTTATGATGATGTGAAACGGAATATGGTGACAGTGTATAGTTCTTCCAGTATGAAAAGACAGGTTGTTGCCGACATCGGCCTTTGCGGTAGGTTGTAAACTTAAAAGCCACCCTACTTGAACACTTGGGACTGCTTCCTGCTTTGCCAAGATGTGTTTTTGGCGAAGAATTCCTATCTCTCTCTATCTCTCTCCCTCGCTCTCTCCGTAATATCTCTTTCACCCCCAATAGCAAGCAATAATATCTTGTAAATAATGCTTGAATGCTTGAATAATGCTTTGTAAATGAAAATAATTTATGATGTTACCAATGAAAAGAACCCTTCAAACTTGCACTGACAACCTTGCAGCCAATTATTGGTCCAGGCATCTGGGCGGTATTGGGAGTACAATAAGATTATCTGCGTTGAAAGTGTGGACAAACAAACACGGTCCATTGTCCCTTTGAGGGAATCGAAACACTTCAAATGTTACTTGATACATTGATGAAGTGATGAAAGGCATTCAGTAGCTTTCATAGACGAGTTATAAAGTGACTGAAGTTTCTAGGTTTCAGAATCGAATCTTGGAGTGACCGTGGATATGTTTTTTTTTTTTTTCTTTTTCATATGTCATGAAGGTATGCTATACCCTTTCATTTCACCTAGACTATTAGCATATGCTACAGGAAGTTTGGATATTATGCTCTTATTAATAGAAGTCTGGTCCGATTCTTTCAGTCCGCTTCCGTTTCTTTGTTTTCCATGACTTCGATTGAATCACTGAATCACCCTTACTAAGCATGGCAAGTTAACTAAAAAATACAATCACCTTGATAATTCTTCTGTCTAGAAGAGGCACTATGGTCACTTATATAGGGCCTATAAGATAGAAATGGATTTAGCATAAGAATAATTGAATAAGTTTTCATGGATCACATATTACATATTATACTTCTCTTGCTAATGTAACTGGTGTAGGCCTATGTGTGACAATTTGACAATGAAGAGATTTGTAATAACCTGTTTTGTGTAGTTCGTAACTACATGAATTGTTAAACTAAAGTCTGTTAAATTCTGTCTCTTGATCCACCTGTCCTAGGTGTTGACCCACTGCAGTTGCCCTCACACGTGGCTACTGACTGCAAAGACAAGCTGGAGTATACCTCTGTCGACCCACTGCAGTTGCCCACACAAGTAGCTACTGACTGCAAAGACAAGCTGGAGCATAGCTGTGTCGACCTGCTGCAGTTGCCCACACAAGTAGCTACTGACTGCAAAGACAAGCTGGAGCATAGCTGTGTCGACCCGCTGCAGTTGCCCACACAAGTAGCTACTGACTGCAAAGACAAGCTGGAGCATAGCTGTGTCGACCCGCTGCAGTTGCCCACACAAGTAGCTACTGACAGCACAGTCAAGCTGGAGTATAGCTGTGTCGACCCACTGCAGTTGCCCTCACAAGTAGCTATTGACTGCACAGTCAAGCTGGAGCATAGCTGTGTCGACCCACTGCAGTTGCCCTCACAAGTAGCTATTGACTGCACAGTCAAGCTGGAGCATAGCTGTGTCGACCCGCTGCAGTTGCCCTCACAAGTAGCTATTGACTGCACAGTCAAGCTGGAGCATAGCTGTGTCGACCCACTGCAGTTGCCCTCACAAGTAGCTATTGACTGCACAGTCAAGCTGGAGCATAGCTGTGTCGACCCGCTGCAGTTGCCCTCACAAGTAGCTATTGACCGCACAGTCAAGCTGGAGCATAGCTGTGTCGACCCGCTGCAGTTGCCCTCACAAGTAGCTATTGACCGCACAGTCAAGCTGGAGCATAGCTGTGTCGACCCGCTGCAGTTGCCCACACAAGTAGCTACTGACCGCACAGTCAAGCTGGAGCATAGCTGTGTCGACCCGCTGCAGTTGCCCACACAAGTAGCTACTGACTGCACAGTCAAGCTGGAGCATAGCTGTGTCGACCCGCTGCAGTTGCCCACACAAGTAGCTACTGACTGCACAGTCAAGCTGGAGCATAGCTGTGTAGACCCGCTGCAGTTGCCCTCACACGTAGCTACTGACTGCACAGTCAAGCTGGAGCATAGCTGTGTAGACCCGCTGCAGTTGCCCTCACACGTAGCTACTGACCGCACAGTCAAGCTGGAGCATAGCTGTGTCGACCCGCTGCAGTTGCCCACAAAAGTAGCTACTGACCGCACAGTCAAGCTGGAGCATAGCTGTGTCGACCCACTGCAGTTGCCCACACAAGTAGCAACTGACTGCACAGTCAAGCTGGAGCATAGCTGTGTCGACCCGCTGCAGTTGCCCACACAAGTAGCTACTGACTGCACAGTCAAGCTGGAGCATCGCTGTGTCGACCCGCTGCAGTTGCCCACACAAGTAGCTACAGACCGCACAGTCAAGCTGAAGTATAACTCTATGGAACTGAAACAAGAACCTAGGGAGCCGGAGAGAAGTTCGCTGACAAATGTTTCGCAACCCGGTTATGCCGAACAAGGTAAACGAACTAGTGACTCCTAGAATGTTTCTCCACCATCTCGGGCCAATCCCTGATAACAGTTTGAGGTCAGGTTTCGTCCCATGGCCATACGGTAGAGATAGGCAAGAAAATTCACAAGATTCGATATATATTTATTTATTTATTTAATATAGCGCTTTTGGTTACATCCAAGAAGGTGATATGATTTGATTATAGACGAATCCGATTCTCTTTAAAACTATATATCGGGTAAGTCAGATCGTATCATATGACACGACATGGGACATGAACATGGGAGAGGACATGCGAATCTATCTTTTTGAATCAATAAATTTTTTACCGCGTGTTTATTAAGCCCACTGGCCAGGTGGCTGTGCCGTGGCGCAGTCACGTAGACTGCAAAGCAAACTTCAGACTCGTGAATCACGAATAAGTGAACGCTTAGTAATCCGGCTTCAATTCACTTCTTTATCGTGTTTAGCTCCAATCTGATGTTCACGATGTCAAGGGGGGAGGGTGTGTTTTACACGTCCTGATTGCGATAGCGTTTGCTCCCCCCAGCTGTCATACTCGCCCCTGAGTCGCCTTCTCCGTAATGCAACATCCTAGCGTCGCCACTGGCTGCAGGAGCCCATTCCGTGTAGCCGCTTCCCATTATTTATAAGGTGTGATTTATTGCTCTTATGAGGAGCAACTATTGAGGGTAGACTTTGGTAGGTCGAGGTTAAATCTAAGAATGTGCATCACATGCGCAATGTTTACCAGAAACTGTTAGTACGAGTGTAGACTTTTGGCTCAAGAGATATGGCAAAGACTTAACATAATATGACATTTACATCATTATTAATCTACAGTGGAGCCTCGATTATACGTTTTCCAAGGGCCAAACAGAAAAAAAATTATAAGTACAAAAAAGTAAAAACATATAACTACAATTTCATTTGTTCTCGTTTGTAATGAGTGGAGATGGCGGCTCTCGGCAGTCTCCTCTTTCTGCAGTACAAAAATTCCCTTCAAATGCACCTATGTGCTAGGGAGACGGGGGTGGGGGGTGAAATGGCGCTGGGGCCTAAATATTTATTTTTTATCTTATACTACGTCTTGAAAATCGTCATTTTTATTTCGAATAGTCTCGGCCAAAAGTGATATCGAAATCATTTTATTTCAAATATCGTTGCTCGCCGCACCGTTTTCAGCATCGATTGCTTCTTTTCTAGTCCCAGAGCAATATTTACCTCGATTAATCATTTTTCGGTTATAAAATGTCAACGCGGAAACAAGTTTCAGCGACCGCTACGTAAGTGTTTTTTGGACGTGACTGTACGGCCGCGCGTCACCGGGAGACCGCTATCACGGGCTGGCGGCAGCTGTCGGCTCAGCGCCTGCGAGGGATGTATCACACAGCGCCCGCGCTCGGCCCGCAGGCCTATTACGTCGGCAAGGTCGGTGGCGCGGATAACTATTTTAAATCAACAAATTGATGAAACGATCAGATCAATAGTGAAATGTTACTTTAAAATCACACGGTAAAAATGTATCAACAAATTGGCAAAACAAGCCATTATGAACACGTGGTATCAGTTTTAAAGCACCAACAAACTTGGAACAATCTGCAAAGACAGACGCTCTGTGAAACGTAGTTGTGGAGGGGGGTTGAGGGGCTGGCTCTATACGATGCCTCGGGGCTTGGGCTTCCTGCCAAGAGGCGGACGTGAGCACGGGTAGGGAATGGGACAGAAGGGGGTCGAAGCGGGGTGACCGCTTGGCAACAGTGAAACGTATAATGGATGCTCCACCGTATTATACAATAACCTGTGAGCATGTGGGGCTCTGCCACTTTAATGTTGCCCGTATAGGCCTACTTATACAGTACAACAATAATGTGTTTTGTTTGACTGATTGATCTTGTTGTTGTGTATCGATGGACGTATCCGAATTAAAAGTCTAAGGTCTAAGTCTAAGGCCCGAATGCATAGTTCACACTCAAGCCGTCCTCAACTCAGCCTCTCCTCAGCCTCACCTAGCAACCAATCACAGAGCCGTCCACATGGCAATGCCGTTCCGTGATTGGTGGTTGGGCGAGGCTGAGGAGAGGCTGAGTTGAGGAATGCTTGAGTCTGATGCATACGGACCTAAGTCTAGGTCTAAGTCTAGGTTTAAATTATTTAGCATGTTCTAATTCTAATTCTAAGTAGATTTCGGACAATACTTAATCTATTGCAGAGCCACCTATTGGGAGAAATTTGACGTAGGGTTGAAGCATTGGTTAAAGAAGTAAAAATGAACGACGAGAGAAACAAACTTATTTACAGTAAACCTAGGCCTACTGCAAATCAGATTTTATCAGCTAGGCAAGCCTACCAGGCTGCCTTTGGAGGTTAGGAAATGGAAAAGTATTCATTTTCCAGTATTGATGCAGGTTTTAGGCTCTAGAGTAGGCCTATCACTGTTTATATTATAAAATAATACTAGAGGTATGTATATAATATACTTAACTTACATTTCACTTTTCCGTCTTCCTTCTCGCAGCTGTCTTTTTCGTCCGCCATTTTAAGACTTATAACGAGCGTGCACTTTCGATTGCTAGGTCTAAACTTCGATTTAGACCTAGACTTAACGATTTCGGACAGTACTTCATACGTCACCGACGATTGATGACGTCAAATTTAGACTTAGACCTAGAGTTAGCAATGATAAAGAGGAATTTGGACACGTCCTATTTATTTATTTATTAATTAATTAATGTATTTATTTATTTATTTATTTATTTATTTATTTATATATTTATTTATTTATTTATTTATTTATTCATTTTTTATTTATGTATTTATTTATTTAATTTTTTATTTATTTATTTATTGATTTATATTTTTATTATTTATTTAGGCCTATAGCACCAAGTTTGGCCACTGAGGGTGCTAGTGAAAACGAATGAAGCTCTCAAGTGGCAATGTCACACAACTTTCTGCTGAGGCAGCGTCGTTCTTCCTACTTTAATAATGGCAAAATTGTGAAAATTGTTAAATTAAATATGCCTTTTAAAAATTTTGGGCAGAATATGAATACCGTCAGACCATCTTACAAGACAAGGGGCCATTTAAATCAGGACACGTTTTAGACTTGCAAACAACAAACAACACAAAACAAACACAATCAAAACCAGACAATAAAAAACAAACACAAAACAACAAAACAAAATAAATACACATCAACAAGAAACAAACACAAAACAAAAAACTAGATATTTCACAATAATATAAAGCACTACAGTAAACCCTCGGTAAAACGAACTCGGTTAGTGCGAATTCTCAGTTAATATGAATAGTAAGCAAGATCCAGCCCGCGTAAATAGGACACTCAATGTTAAATAAAACGGATATAACGAATTTCGCATAATACGTAATACGAACTAATTATTTATCCCCTGGGTGGTACTAATGCATAATGTTCGTTGTTTAATACGAACTAATAATTTTGAAACCGCACAAACAAAATAATGTGTCCGAGAGTTCAACTCGAAGAGTAGGCGCAGGTATCAAGATTTTTGTCCGCCGAGCGTACGTCGTCGCAGGCAGCTACTTGTTTAATTGCTGCTTGGTTTTCCCTTCCCCCTCCACCCCCCCGCAGGCGCGATCGGATGCGCGCGCAAGCCTTTACAGCTGTTGAGGGGCGTGGCTTGCTCACTGCAACGTGCCTGCTTAGTCCGCCTACTATGGGCGCACAAAACATCATACCCGCGCACTACTATCCATTGGAAAACATTGATTGTTTGTAGACACGTTTATTTTGGCTGGTACTATTGAATTTCGACGTTTTTGCGATATTGCGAATTTTTATATTACGAACTGATGATTTTTGGGTCCCTTGATGTTCGTATTAACGAGGGTTTACTGTATTTTCAACCGCGGAATGAAATCTTCACTAATAATTTGCTAAACTTGGCCACATATAGCGCTGTATGTACTAACACACTATGCCTATATTAGGTCTATTTAACTTGTGGGGCTCTGCCGCGTTAATGGTGCTGGTATACAGGAAACGGTGGCTTTGGAGCCGTCCTAGCAACGAAGCACTCAATTAATTCAAAGTTGTTCTGAATCAACCTTCTTGATTCTGGCATTTGTTCGCAGGTGTTTGCACTGTCCAATCACTGATTCGTGTGTTCCTTTTTTTACATATCGATCTTTGATTGGTTATTGCTCACTCGTCGATGGTGTTTGGAGCCAACAGGGTTGGATTAGTCACTTTAAATTAAAGTCCCCCACTGCAAATCAGTCTTGTTACTGAGTGGGTAGACTATAGATGTAAATTTATATATTTATTTATTTTACACTTACTCTTACTCTTCTCTTACTTACACTTTAGACTGTCTAACGTCTTGTTTGTACCGTTGTTACAGGGGTCGATATGATAGCACAGTCGAGCTACTCGGCAGCCATCAACTTTGCTCAGAAAACAATACAGACCAAAGGAGAGCAAGTTGATGTCGATGGATCGCCGCCTCGCTGCCCTTCCTCAAGTAAGTAGACCAGATCGAGTAAATTTGCCATACTTGTATTTTTGCTTTGACCCATTGCTCTACGTACCGTATTGACCCGAATATAATACGAGGTTTTTTTTCCTAAAAAAATAATCCAAAAATGGTATTCGTATCGTATTCGCGGTCTAAGGTTTTCGAAGCGTGAATTCGAATTTCCCGGGCGGGAGTAAACGTGCACACCATCGCCGATTGCCGAATCGCTACTCTGTAGCGAGTTCTCGAACCTACGACACTCTGCCGGAGGCTTTATGCATGATCTCGAAATTATTTGAAATTAATGCGCAAATTGAAATTATTTAGAAATAAAAACCATACTGACTATAATGTAAGACATTCAGAGCACTCAGTATGTAGCGTTTACCATGCCACAGTGCGTTTTTCGAATTGGAAGTCCGTTCTTGAGATATAATCTAAATATAAGATGTGCAGTTTTTGATGTAGAGGTACCCTTTGCTCTTAAGTCATACTAACAGCCCTCGGATATATGTCACTCCCGCCCCCTCCACTACCTCCCCCCCACCACCCTAATTTAAGTGCCATATAGGTCTATATATTATGATCTATAATTAGTAATTACACATTATTGGTATATAATTAAATATTGAAAATACACGCGGTTATAGTATTGGCGGTAGTCTTTTTGCATTAGTCACCTGAACAGTCGAGTCAATGTTGGGCAAGACTGTTCTGTACTTTTATTATTTAATTATTGACGTTCCTTGTACTCGTACTTGGAGAAGGAACTTTTAAAGTGAACGCGTTCGAATTATGACAAAGTTTTGAACAACGCATTCATTTTTGTCAAGTATAAACTTTTACTTGAAAACGTTAATCATTTTTGCAAATGTTTGACGGTTGAAGAGTTTGCATATTTCTATTGTGCAGTACACATAACCAGCGAAACTTGGAAGTTGACAGTCTGTGCAACACAAAAAAGCAAACATTATATCTAAATTTTGTACAAAATCTGTTATTGGTTCGTGGAAGACTATTATCTATTACGGGAATATTATTGTATTACCATTTCACAAACTGAAACTTGATTTCTTATAACGTTTCGAATTAAACATTAGTTTTAAAATGCATGAGCATTTAACAAATACATAATATACAAAAAAAAAAAATTAAGTTTTAAAAAGCAAGTTCATTTTTTGGAGTGACTCGAACTGCAGAATTTTTGAAAAGTGAACGTTTAATAAAGTTCATTTTTTGGAGGGGGAACTGAACCATTCAGAAGTTCTTTTTAAAAATGAACTTCCCCAAACTTGTATGTTTATGCTGTTCCCAGCCCACTTGAACCGTCAGGACAATAACTGGAGTCATTCAAACAAGTATAGCCACCATGCCCACTCCTGCCAGCAGAACGCCCAAGAATTTGTAAATATAATTATTAAACTTTCCCAGGTGGCTCTGAGACACCAACTCTTACCTACGAGTCAAGCACAACTGCGGCAAATGTTCCTCCTGAGCCTCCAGGTCCGAGAGTGAATGTGTCTCACTCGGACGAGACAATGATTACCGACCGTCCACAACTTGAGTCTCCTCTCGACACTATTGAACCAGCAGATCCTCGTCCCGTTCCTGCCGGCCTTGTCCAAGTTGCCACCTCTAGTTACCACCCAGACGGAAAGAGAAAATACAGCAAGAAGTACTGCTGCATGTTTTGTGATAAGCAAGTTTCAAAACTAGCTCGACACTTTGAAGTGAGTCATTCTAAGGAAATTGAAGTTGCTCGGTTTTTGAGCTTACCGATAAGATCAAAGGAAAGGAAGGTATTAATAGGCAAGCTTTCTAAAAAGGGAAACTACAGAAATAATCGTAACATTTTAAAAAACGGCTTGGGATCTATCATGCCCGTGAAAAGGCCATCGCATAAGACCGAGTCGACAAAGTACCTCCCGTGCGAGGTGTGCTTTGGATTCTTTGCTGTCAAGATGCTGGCAAAACACGTTAGGTCCTGCAAGGAAGATGCCAGAAGGGAACTTTCTAGCGATGATAACAGCGTGATGCAAGAAACGACTTCTCGTTCGTGGGTACGTGGTTGCCGAGCGCGTGGTGCATTGATGCTACCATCCTCCGCGGGAATGTACGACGATCTACGCAAGATGGTTCTCTCGCGAATGAACCACGATACAGTTTTCGAAACCGTAATAAAAGATAAACTAATTTTGTCCTTTGGTGCAAAACTTCTTGCCCGATTTGGAAGTGAACCTCACCGACTCAGATATATTGCCAATGAACTTCGAGAATTAGGACGATTCCTTAACCAGATCGTTAAAGATTCGACCGTGACGAATCTGAAAGAGGTTTTACATCCGACACATTACAAGCAAGCGGTGGAGAGTGTTAAAAAGATGGCTGGTTATAACAAAGATGACTTTACTTTTGTGCCTCGCTCACTACCCTTGAAGATTGGTATGTCTTTGAAAACGTGCTGTGGTATTTTGAAACGGCAATATGTGATATCAGGCAACACAGGCAAAAAGCAAGAAGTGGTGGATTTTTTGGAGCTTTTAGAGACGAATTGGAATTTAGATGTTTCATCCAAATCTCTTCGAACACTTCTTAAACTTAAACCAAACCTGTTGTCCATAGCAGCTGATGTCATACATTTACAAAAGTTTTTAACCACCAAAGTGAACGAGTTAAAGGAAGGTGTCAACGAACCAACAAAGGAACTGCTAACACATCTGGCAAAACTGACATACTGTCAAATATTTACATTAAATCGCAGAAGAGTGAGTGAAATAGAACGTATGCGTGTACGGGCATACAGAGATCGTAACTGTGAACCGATACGGGAAGAAGTAGAAAGATCCCTGTCTGAGACTGAGAAAATTCTTTGTAAAACTTTAGCACGAATTGAAATTCAGGAAAGAAGAGGTAGAATAGTGCCCGTATTACTGACTGCGGATATAGTCGACTCGATTGAGTTCCTAATTGATCATAGAGCTGTGCTCGGAGTCGACGGTGCCAACCCGTATCTCTTCGCAACCAAATGGACGAGTGGTTACGTTCACGGGTGGTCTGTCTTTAGATTAATAGTTGAAAAGAGCGGCGTTTCGCACCCGGAACTGTTGACGTGTACAAAGTTGCGAACGCACGTCGCTACTTTATCACAAATACTCATCTTAAAGAAGAACGAATTAGATGCTCTAGCTGGTTTCTTAGGATGTGATGTCGAGGTACACGGGGAATTAGATCACTTACCAGAAGATACCGTTCAACTCGCTATGATGAGTAAATTACTCGTTTCTTTAGAAGAAGTTAAAGCCCGCACTCACTCGAAGTCGGGTCAGGCTGACGATCAGAATGACGTGGCTGTGGAGGTAAACATCGTCGCACAGAATATCGACGGAAGAGAAGGTCCAATGTCGCCCTCTCGCGTTGTGGTTGGATGTTACAAGAACTATTCACGAAAAGGGGCAAAACACAAACGATGGTTCCGAGAAGAAAAGCAAGTGGTGTGCCGGTATTTTGCTGAAAGGATACGGTTAATGAAAGTCCCAGTGAAAGATGAATGTGAAAAGTGTAAACAAAAATATGAAATTCTACATTCAAGGACCTGGTCTGACATAAAATTTTGTGTGTACAACATGATACAAAAAGCAAAAAGCAAAATGATCGTAGATTCCTAGTCGTATATTGTACCAATTTTAAAATATGTGTTTGCAATATCAAGTCTGTTTGATATTCATGTTTTATACCCGTATTCAAGCATTGTTAATGTTGTAAATTTTTTCGTGGGTTTAAAATATTTTGTGGAAAGGAGGCTGCACAATAGTCCGTCAATGTTAACTAGGGATGCACACAATCAATATCATCGAATTATTTATTCGATAATCGATACAGCGCCGAAAATCGTAAATAGAAATAGTATCGATATTTTTCATTTATCCCTCGCTGGCACTGCTCGATGGAACCTCAACCGCCTCGATCCTGCATAGACTTGTTGTCGCGGACAGCTGGGGTTGCTGGCCAGTGAGTCAAGCAGTGAGAGAGCGCGCAAATGTCTATGAGCTAAAGAGGGACTGAGACAGCGCTATGTTTTGTAGCCACGGCAAGCCAACCGCTGTGTTTTCCTTCTAGTCCTTTCTATTCATTCATCGTGGTAAGTGGCAGAAAAAAAGATCGCGTTGACAAGTGAAAAGTTGTTTTGTGTTCTGTTTTGGTATTGGTGCTTGGTGCTTTTAATTAATAATCACTATTTTTGCATAATTATTAATAAATGTTTCACTAATTTGAATTGTCATTTTTCATTCACTGAATACGAACTCGTTTTGACGTATACTTCGTTATTGTTCCGTCAATGCTGGAATGTTATCGTTATTCAATGTTATATTACTGTATGTCAATGTTAAATTGACAGTTACATCCCTCAGTAAACGTGTTCCAGAGCCTCGTCGCATGTCGGCTTTGTTCGGGTCTATGAAGGTCACTGGCGCCAACGCTTTGGACCCGATTAGGGTCTCGCAGCCGTGTTCTCGTGTGTCACGGCTCGCTATACTTTGTAGGCGTTTGTTGTTGTTACGCGCTCGGTTAGGCGACGTAATATCACGGCATAATAATACTAATTATTATTTGTTTATTCACTATTCGACTTGTTCAAGATACAAATATTGGTTTTGTCAAGATGCTTATATCGAAATATTAATTCTTATTCTAATTCTCGGTAGGCGTTTAAATATCCTGCCTAAAATAGGTAAAAGGTAAGAAATTGAGTAGCCTACGTTTAGATGAAGGTTAAACAAGTTGATACCTACTAAGAATAAAATAAGATAAAAAAATACATTAGATGGTTCCCAACTGGGATGCCTTAAAAGTACAAACAACTAATAACATTTACAGCTAGGTAGTGGAAAAAAAAGGCTGGTAGCCTACAGAATATAGTTGAGTTGAGGATGAATGCAAAAAGTGTCAAGATCGATTTACAATATGGTACAATTTATGGTGGAGGCATGGTCTTAAGGGCTAGTTAAAAATGTGGATGCCGAAATAACGATACAGATAATTGAATACATTGAATACATTCGCAACATAATATTATATTGAATCAATTGACATCAGGCGAGGAGTAGGGAATACTTCTTTCTACGTAACACCCGTGAACGCTGCTGCTGTTTTTCCGAAATTATCGTTCGATATTATCGATCAATAATGCAGTAAACCTTTCGATTATCAATCATTTAAATTTTATCGATGTGCATCCCTAATGTTAACGGGAACGGAAAGTTGGATCCTGTGTTATCTTAAGACACGATGCACAATTAGAGTTTTCCGTTCCCGTATCCTGCTAGCGAAAACGGCAAGCTCGCCAAGTTCGCGTTTCCGTATACTACACGCACCAGTCAGAATCAAGCCTAAAGTTAATAAATATTTAATAAGTTAAACTTGTTGACAACATTTTTTTATCTAGAAAGCATTGTCATTTTGTCCGCTGATCGAACAACAGTTGTGTTTTATGTTTGAAACTGTAAAGTGTAAACAACATTTCGTAAATGTTTCATAACACCGCAACAAGAAACATGAGTGAACATAATACCGTAAGCAGCACAGATGAAATAATTATAATAATGATAGAGGGATGTCCGCACCTCTACAAGAAAGAGGGCAAGAATTACAATGACCAAAGTTAAGGCACAACTATGACAGACAATTCTACCGCACATGGGGTATCTAAAAGTATAACAAATACAGGTTAACCAACTTAACATTTTATTCATTTGTGTCTGCTATATGGGCTATTGTGCATCGAAGCCTTTTACGTTACCGTTTCCCCGTTAACGTTCGACCGGCCTATTGTGTATCGTCCTGAATATTCGATGGTGTATCTTAATACTATTGTTAGTAGCTAATGATAACAACTTTGTAACTAGGCTAATTCAAGGTCAACTTGATCTCCGCCTGGCGGAGGCTCGTCCAACTCCCAAGCTAGGTCGTCACAAGGGAACCAAACCCACCATTTTGTCGCCCACTACAGCATTTATAAATAAATTTACGCTGTCGATCATTTGTACTTATACTTATTTGTACTTATACTCATTTGTACTTGTACAAATCAATCTCAATCTTATAGTTATTTTGACAGATCTCTTCATATGTTATCTTTTACATTTCTCCTATTTGAATATCATGGGATTTTTAACATTGTTGAACAGACTGCGACGACCTTGCTTGCAAGTTTGACGAGCTCCGCTTGTCGGAAATCAAGCGGACCTTAGGCTACCTAATTTAACTAGCAAATTTTTTTTATCAACGAGCTTATAAATGAAAGTGATAAGCTACTCTTTAGTATTAGCTTATTATTTATTTGTTATGGTCTACAATCAGGGCACGAATTAAAAAATACATACAGTAGCACTCACAGTGCATTTGTTACTTAACTCGTCCGAAAATAAAATAAAAACTAGCCCACTTCTACCCACATACATCCACTACCAGCCTATAAGCTCATTAACTCGAGTACATAATTTTAGTTTACAACTGACCCGCACAAATACTGCCGACACGAACACAAGACCGTGTCGGCCTAGAAACCCTCATCGCCAGGAGTACCGGCATCAGGATCACAACTTTAAGGCTCGTCTCGCTATCTATATAAGGTTTGGTGGGATGTCTTATCGGTCCTTGTATATCACACAACCACAATTCAATTATTTGTAGCAGTGTTAAAATCACTTACACTAATACATACACAATAATCAAACAATAAACAATTTTGATAAATACATTCCTAATGATATATATATATATATATATATATCACTACTTTTTATTTCAACATCATTTAGTTGGGTAAAAGGGTGTTACCACCATTGATCTTGGGCCTCCCAGGAATAAGTATCGGCATGCCAAGCTCGACACATCATTTTCTTCAACTTCATTCTCTTTGTGAATGAATATCTCTTGCCGTTCCACCAACTCTCTCCACTTTTTCTGTCCTCCCACCATAATTCTCTATCCTCTAGCACTGGCCACTCCTCTCCTCCACATCTGCTTGTACCTGGTCCTGCCATCTATCTCTAGGTCTTCCCACTCTTCTTCTCTCATTCACTAACTCAAAGGCTTGTCTTGGGATCCTATGTTTCCCCATTCTTCTCATGTGTCCATACCATTGTAGTCGGTCCCTACCCATCTTGAACTTGAGGCTCTTAACCCCCACTTTCTTCATTATCACACTACTTCGTATCTTGTCCAACTTACTGACATCTGCCACACTGCGGATGAATTTCCTCTCAGCTGCACTTTCTTAGTGCACTTTCTTTCCACCCCATCCATCGGCCATGTCACAGCACCGTATGTTAATATTGGTAGGTAGTATTGCTTATACAACAGCATTTTGCACTTTTAGGAAAATGCTCATTCCAAACCAGCTTCCTGACCTTTTGGTAGAACTTTTTTGCCAGTCCCACTCTTTGCTTTACCTCATTCCCTATCTTTGCTTCATTTGTCACCATACTTCCTAGATATTTGCATTCTTTCTTTTCCTGCAGTTCCACTCTCCGCAATGTGACTCCTTTTTTAAATCTGGTGGACTTTTTCCTTCTTTGCATCACTAATGGGCAATGGCTCACTTTTCACACTGCTAACCTTCATACCAAATTCTTCTGTCACCTCATTCCATTTATCCACCTCGCATTGCACTTCTTCAGCACTGTCTCCCAATTCCATGATGATGATGATGCAAAATGCATTCGTTCTATAATGCAGTCAGTATATTTGGCTAACTGTCATTTTTGTTTAGAATTAACAATTCATTACGAATGTAATAGTAACACTCCTGGCCCGGATTCACAGAAAGTCTTAACTTAGGCGTGGCCTAACTTTGACACTAGATAATGGCACACGTCATTGTCTGATATATACCCTCGACTCGACGTTACCAGGGAACCCTAGTAAATAACAATCACTTGAGACCAAAATTTAGGTCCAGTCTGAGTTGGTCTTATCTTGGTTCAAAGATGGTGGCAATGGGGCTAGTGCTTTGTAGTGTGAACCTAAGTAAATATCGCTTACTTACCTTGACATGCACATTTGTCTGTTTTTAGAATGTGGAGGTATTAGAAAAAAAAATACTAAAACTTTAAAACACCCCCTTGAAATATTAATATTTCAAGTTCACTGTGACAAGATCCGTTGATCCCCGACTAGCGGAGGCTCGTCGAATTTGCAAGTTTACTCGTCGCAGTCCGTTCAACAATGTTAAAAATCACATGTTATTCAAATGGGAGAACCGTTAAAGATAACATATAAAGTGATCTGTCAAAATAACTTTGGCAAGGACATATCACCACACTATTTGAAGACTTATATTCATTGCCTTCGATCAAATGTCTCATTTACGGGTTTTTAGTATTAGTTTACATGATCTACTGCGTTTATTTATTCATAAACTCTGTTTTTGTAGTGGGCGACCAAATAGTGGTTTTGGTTCCCCTGCGACGACCTAACTTGGGAGTTCCACAAGCCCCCGCTAGGCGGAGATCAAGTTGACCTTGCACTGTGATTTCCACGAAATTAGGTATCTGTGTAAGGCCTACCATGGATTTATTAGATGAGCGTAGCAAAGCGGAGTGAATCTCTCCATACAACTCGATCGGCGCTTTGTCTGTGTGTGTGTGTGTGTGTGTATGTTGTGTGTATGTATGTGCGCTAAATTTTGTTCGTCGCGCACAGGTCAAACGGCTTGACGTATTTGGCTGAAATTTTCTGTCAACATTTGTGACCACTAAATTCGATGCTGTTAACATAACCAGCAAAATTCGTCAAGATGCCAACCTACAAAAAAATAATTACTGAAAAAATAAATTTGTTTATTTATTTAATTAACTTTAAACTTACACACGGATTTATATGATTTTTCACTTGTAGATAACAATCAACAATACCAACACTTGACAAAAGTTTCAAAATTGTAAGTTAATCCGCCATGTTATAAAAAAATATTGTTTATTTACTACAATAATTTCTTCATTTTTACAGTGTTCCACCGATATGATTCGCATTTGGGGACTATTGCAGTTAGATGCACATATGTTACACCAAACATAGCGTACGTAGTTATACATGTTCATTTTTATTTGGAATCTCGATAGCTGTCATAGAATGGGTACAATGACGTAAGATGCCAACCTACAAAAAATTAACAACTGAAACACATGTTTTTTTATTAATTTAATTAAATTAAAACTTGCACACGGATAAAAATAATTTTTTGTTTGTAGGTTCACATCAATGATACCAACACCCGACAACAGTTTCCAAATTGTAGCTTTAACCGCCATGTTATAAACAAATATTGGTTATTTACGGCAGACATTTTCTTCATTTTTACAGTGTTCCACCGATATGATTCGCATTTGCGGACCATTGAAGTTAGATGCACATAGTATGCTGCAGGAATGGCGTGGGGAGTCAGACCTTTCTCACTATATATTTGGAGTTTTTATAGCTATCATAGAATGGCTACAATGACGTGTTATGTTTTATGACTTTCACGGCTAAATGCAAATGCTAACAACGAACTTGGTCGACAAATTAAAAAGCTTTTATTATGATTTAAAAGCGGGTTATTGTATGATTAAACAATATTTCATTTTAGATATAGTCTATATCTACATTATTGTACTTTCCATACACTGATAGGTTTAATAGTTTATGAATGAGAGCCTATTGAGTAGACCACGGTCGAATGAAATTATGCGGAAATCCACCAACTTGAAGGTTTTAATTTCTTTAACGAAAACATCTTAACGGATTTAAATAATATTTCGTGCATTTATTAGAAACATATCGAGAAATAATATACACAAGTATTAAGGTTGTAACTTCATCCGCCATCTTTTAAAAAAATCGTATGTTTATTTTAAAGGTATTTTTTTTTTTAAGAGAACTATGACATTCAAAAGATTTATTTGATTTGACACATTGAAAAAAATCGCTCATCCGTCAACGCGGAGCGTTTTCCTAGTAATAGCACACACGGTACAGTAACACTTAGGCCAGGCCTAAGTCCAGACATTTGTGAATCCGGTCCCTGTTTTTTTCGTCAAAGGGATACAATTCAAGAAATAACTTTTATACAAATGCAATGTCTTAAATTGAGAATACAAATTTCTGGTTAAGTCCGAAAAAATTGTGCTTCTTTTTAAAATATGTATAAGTTGCATAAAGGTCATCACGCGTGGCTCAATGTTGTATGGTGCTTACTTTCAGAACAGCTAGAGTGAGGGAAATTCTTTTCCTCACTCTAGCCGTTGTTCGTCACACATTCTGTCTGACGAAACAAATAAAATACAAAATATTTTCCTGACTTTTTAAGATCAGTATCACCAACTCTATGTTAAGCTAACAGTGTGCGTGTGTTGACACTAGATGAAGTGGGTAAACATATCATGGTTTATATACTACTACAGTACTGTCTTGATGTCGGTCCGACAATTGAATATAATGAAATCAATAACAAAACTGTATAAACAAAACTCTTGTTTCAGATATGGTTCCATCCCGTACAGGAAACAAGTTTCGCTTCGGCCGCACTCATGTGCCTTTCCGTTTCAATTGTGAAAAAGAAAACGAGGTCAAGACAGTAACCAGCGTTTTGCGTCACAATAGTCTACGCGGAAACAGTTCTTCCACAATTGTTGAAGAAATCCCCCCTGATGGTGAATTATTTCATGCAAGGTTTTCTCAGAGAGAGAATCCAAGTATAAACATGAGAACACACACAGGTGAGAAACCCTATTCCTGTGACATATGTTCGGCAAGGTTTTCTCTTAAGGATAGCTTGAATGTACACATGAGAACACACACAGGACAGAAACCCTATTCCTGTGACATATGTACGGCAAGGTTTTCTGCTAAGAGGAACTTGACTGTACACATGAGAACACACACAGCAGGAAAGCCATATTCATGTGACATATGTACGGCAAAGTTTCGCCAGAACGGGAACTTAACCAGGCACATGACAACACACACAGGTGAGAATCCCTATTCCTGTGACATATGTTCGGCAAGGTTTTCTGCTAAGAGGAACTTGACTGTACACATGAGAACACACACAGCAGGAAAGCCATATTCATGTGACATATGTACGGCAAAGTTTCGCCAGAACGGGAACTTAACCAGGCACATGAGAACACACACAGGAGAGAAACCCTATTCCTGTGACATATGTACAGCAAGGTTTTTTCAGAAGATTTCTTTAACCAAACACATGAGAACACACACAGGAGAGAAACTCTATTCCTGTGACATATGTACGGCAAGGTTTGCTGATAAACAGAACTTGGCTGTACACACGATAACACACACAGCAGAGAAGCCATATTCATGTGACATATGTACGGCAAAGTTTCGCCAGAAGGGGAACTTAACCAGGCACATGAGAACACACACAGGAGAGAAACCCTATTCCTGTGACATATGTACGGCAAAGTATTCTCTTAAGGATAGCTTGAATGTACACATGAGAACACACACAGGAGAGAAACCCTATTCCTGTGACATATGTACAGCAAAGTATTCTCTTAAGAAAAGGTTGAATGTACACATGAGAACACACACAGGAGAGAAACCCTATTCCTGTGACATATGTATGGCAAAGTATTCTCTTAAGGATAGCTTGAATGTACACATGAGAACACACACAGGAGAGAAACCCTATTCATGTGACATATGTACAGCAAGGTTTGGTCGGAAGATGGGTTTAACCAGACACATGAGAACACACACAGGAGAGAAGCCCTATTCATGTGACATATGTACAGCAAGGTTTGGTCGGAAGATGGGTTTAACCAGACACATGAGAACACACACAGGAGAGAAGCCCTATTCATGTGACATATGTACAGCAAGGTTTGGTCGGAAGATGGGTTTAACCAGACACATGAGATCACACACAGGAGAGAAGCCCTATTCCTGTGACATATGTACAGCAAGGTTTGGTCGGAAGATGGGTTTAACCAGACATATGAGATCACACACAGGAGAGAAGCCATATTCCTGTGACATGTAAGGCAAGGTTTTCTCAAAAGATTGCCTTAACCAGACACATAAGAAAACACACAGGAGAGAAGCCATATTCCTGTGACGTATGTACAGCAAGGTTTCCTGATAAGTGGAATTGACTGTACACATGAGAACACATTGTTAAGTCTCGAATACCTGATTGCAAAGAGGCTACAGATGAGCAAATAAACTGGTACTATTAACGCCTATCAACTTCCAAGCAACCGGTTGATCAGCGTACCCTGCAGAGTTACCCGATTACAATGTTTACTTCACATTCCACAATGGCGCACCGAAGTAGTGCATCGTTCACTTCTTACAAGGCTTAGCTACCTTCACAATTCAGTTCCCTCTAGTGTGGATATCACTGTTCCTCTGAATTCATTTACTAAACAAATGTCTGGCTATCTTTCACTTAGGATTTAATTTTAACCACTGATCTTGACATTAGGTAACTATGTTTACCATTTGGCCTATCATGTAATTGAGTATTAATGCAGACTTTTGTGTATGATGTTATTGTTGTTTTTATTCTTTGCTAATACTTATATGTCCTCCAAATGGCAATACTGTACTGTTATACTGAATTTTATATAAAAAAAATAAAAACTACACATGTGAGAAGCCTTATTCTTGTGACATGTGTCGAGCAAGGTTTTCTTGTAAGGGGAACATAACTGTACACGTGAGAAATAAAATAACAATAGGCCTGTATGTAGTCACTGTAATAATGTGCCTGCTGAAATTTTTTCCCACCCTCCCTGCTACTTGAGACCTATATGCGTGCTTGATTATCGGGGGTGGGGGTAGGTAGGTATTTATGTTTTCCTCAAAGTCAAGCAGGTGACAAAAAATATTATTTTTGTTATTGAAAACGAGAAACCGAGAGGCGACGACGTGAGGCGTCGCCGAAATTTCAAAGGTTTTCTTGTCAAGTTCCACTTTCGGTACCGATTGTGGATGAACGGTGGTACCTAGTTAGTCGTAGTATCGAACTTAAGGTCAACAATAATCCTTGGTGACGTAGTATGAGTGTCGGTAGCGTCGGTTTGCACAGGTCGTGGTGAGGCGACGCCAACTTCAGGTAATCAAAATAGTAGATTTTTTGAGGTTTTTATTTTTTTACGAAAAAACGGTTTGAGATAGAATTTTTTGGTTTTCGATTCCTTCTTATTCATCTCTCTCTTAATTTGTTTCGTATTTTAAAAAAAAATTAAAAAAATAAAAATTCTCCGATTGTGCACTTCTGAGACAAAATTTTGGGCGCCTGTATCTCTGTTAGTATGACCCCCAGCATATTTTCGTTTTCAGGATGTCTAGATAATTTACGCAAAAAGAATACAAAAACAAATTTGGACATCCCGTATGGTAGCTACGAGCGCTTGAAAAAAAAAATTACCCTTAGTAAACCCTTCTCAACTTTGCTTGTCTGAATATGGAAGAAAAAAAGACTGCCGGTTACGGGTCTCGAACTTCGAACCGCGAAAACAATAGTCGGCGTCGCTACCCCGTACGTCATGCCTCACGATGGAAGTTGGATCGCTTACACTGGTACATAACACACTGCACTCAATGTATGCATGTATGTATCTCATTGTACCTCGATTCATTCTTATTGTAATTGTAACACTAAAGATAGATGGATTTACGGACAGAGGGTCTTATTGGTTTTAAAAAATATCCAAGAAGCCGTTTTTTTAACTAAATCCACGAAATCCAGTATCAACACATTGTCTACTTAAAATCGCATTTGCTAGATCTTGATCACGTGATCGCGAAAAGTAAATCGTTTGTGAAAACAACGAGCCGTTTGACCGTTAAAAAATAAACCATGTCCGTGCACGTTGATGTATTGATATAAATATGTGAATATGGTGGAAAAAAAGAGTGGGTGTAACAGGTCTCGAACGCCAGACCTCAAGCACTCGAAGCTACAACGTTCTGCGTACGCCACGCCAATCGATGGATACAGCATTGTTTACACTAGTAGATAACACACTGGCCTCAATGTATGGCATAGCTTGTTGTATTCAGATGGCTCGTCATCAGGCCAACATTAAAACATGTCTCCTCGGCTAACCGTTAATGCAAGGCAAACATTAACATGTTTAATGTATAGAGTAGGAATGTCAAATGTAAAAACTTTAATCATTATTTTTTAACCCTTTAACAAGAGACGCTACGTGTCGTCAAAGACGTGCTCAAATACACTCTGTTTTTTTAGAATTATATTCTTTACGGCTATATTGTTTATTTGGGAGATCTTAACCCTTTCAGACACGGTGTCCATGATCATGGACAAACTTTTGATTATTTTTTATTTGCTATAAGAATTAAGTTTTTCGCGTCGGGTAACATTGTCCATAATAATGGACAGATGAACTGTGGCAACAACCTACCACGTGCTGCCATCTGTGTGTTATTAGTGCTCAAACACCAGGTAAGCATCCTATCATGTTTACTTTTTTAATTGAACAACATGTTTTGATACCATAAAAATGTCAATTTGGGATACTTAAAATACTAATGCATAATACACGGACGTAATTCATACTGAATATCAATCAGAAACGTGGTATTATTTATCTGAAATACGGTGTCCATATTCATGGACATAAGTTTTCAAAGGTTGGCTGTCATTTTGACAGATTGAGGTTATGATGTATTTCCATTTCTCACAATTTTACCGACAAAAGTAGATAATACATGACATATCTCTTGCAAATTACTTTCTAATTAAAGCTAATATATTGATTTATTATATTTTAGGTCCTTCAAGACGAAATATGTCAGATAAGTCTGCGCCTGGACCTAGTCATACCCAATTCAGGTCTACTAGGTCTAAGCCTACAGCAGACGAAATTTTTGATTTGCTGCAGGATGGCAATTTATCTGATTTGGATGATTTAGAATTGGCTGATGAGTGTGATGTCGAGATGGAGAATGACCCTGGCGTCAGCTCCAATCAAGAAACACGCATTGGTAAGTGTCCTTGAAACATTTCTAGGAATAGGCCTATATTTCCCTAGCCTTACAGAATCATCACTAGGCCTAGATGCAAATGAAATTCAATGCCATGGTGCTGAATTATTAGAACAAAATGCATTGGGGCCTAGGCCTAATAACTTGTTTAGTATAGGCCTACTTGCATCCTAATATTCTGTTAAATTTTTAGGGCAGAGAATAACTGAAGAACCCGAGGAAGAAGAAGAATCGGATGCCGAGCCGGAAGACGATCTTGATGCCGACATGGATGAAGACCGAGAGGATCCGTTTGTCTTACTAGATTTAACCGAGAAGAAAAACATCAAATGGCGTAGGCCTAGACCAGCTTTGTTCGATCCCATGCCCAGGGATTGGCAAGCTCCACCACCCCCTGTCAGGGAAATACTAGAACCAGATTTGCCTATTGAATATTTTGATAGGTATGTACCGGGTTATATATTTCAACAAATGGCTGAGATGACAAATATATATGCTATGCAGAATAATGAGGTGAACTTCAATGCCCCAGATGCTTGTGAAATAAAAATCCTAGTGGGGCTGCATATTATTATTGGAACCCTCAAGTTTCCACGAGTACGGTTATGCTGGGATAGATCCTTGAGTATATCACTCTTCACAGAAAACATGCCTATAAACAGGTTTTTTAAGCTACGCAACATGTTGCATCTTGTGAATGCCTTAGACAATAATAATGGCCCAGTAGATCGCTTGCACAAAGTCAGGCCGATATTTGATGCTATCAGAAATAGATGCAAACAGCTGGAATTGGAGCAAAATGTTTGTGTAGATGAGCAAATGGTGCCCTTTAAAGGTAACATAAATATCAAACAGTACATGAAGGGAAAGCCAAGCCCATGGGGGATTAAAATTTTTCTTTTGTGTGATAAAAGTGGTATGTTATACGACTTCATAATCTACCAAGGGAAAACTACAGAGCTAGACCCAAACATACTCAAGAAGTACGGTCAGGTTACTGCTATTGTTCTCCATTTAGCGGAGAGAATTGAGAAAAAAGGTCATCAGCTGTATTGTGATAACTTTTTTACAAGCTATCATTTGCTGCAGATTTTAAAAAGGAAACACATACTTGCAGCTGGTACCATAAGGGTTAACCGTTTTGCAAATCCTCCGTTAACCACCGACAAACTAATGAAAAAAAAAAGATCGAGGTTCGTTTGAAGAAGTTTGTAGTAGTGATGGTGATGTGACTGTTGTCAAATGGCTCGACAACCGTACAGTACATCTTGCTTCAAACTTCGTTGGTATTGGCGAACCCGATACAGCTCGCCGTTGGGAGAAGAGCCAGTCAAAGTACGTCAATATCCCTCGACCTGAAGTTGTTCAGCTTTACAACAAGTCCATGGGGGGCGTGGACCTCATGGACATGCTAATTGGACTGTACCGCATCTTCATACGTTCAAAAAAGTGGACTTTGCGTATGATTTTCCACGCTATTGATATGGCCGTGACTAACAGTTGGTTAGAGTATTGCGCGGATGCCAGGATGTGCAATATAGCCAAAAACCGCACCCTTGACTTACTACACTTCCGTATGAGAGTGGCAGAGAGCCTGATACGTGCAGGGAAGGTGGTAGGGGGTGTGAGAAAACGTGGTCGACCGAGTTCGAGCCCCTGTCCAGAAACACCAGTGCAAGTAAAGGGGAACGTTGAAGTGCGGCCGATCGTCGAGGTTCGTTTTGAGGGAGTGGATCACATGCCGCTTCACTCGGGCAAGAAAGAATCGACACGTTGCAAACATGATGGGTGCAAGGGCAAGTCACACATCCAGTGTGACAAGTGTAAGGTGCATTTGTGCCTAACCAAAGACAAAAACTGCTTCCGAGACTTTCACCGCAAACAATAGGTTGTTGTGTTTTGGACCATAGTTCATGTCTATCTCCCGATACTCAAGTTCATTATTCATTACTATAATTATTATTTACTATAATTATAATTAAATAGGTTAGGCCTTTACGTATTATTAAAGGGTACTAGATTCACTTGTAATATCAAATAATATTGCCTCCAAATGTTATGGATTTGAATTTGTGTTACCCGTATGTACTACATGTTATCAATCTTTTTGTGTATAAATAATTACTATTTTCTACATATTGTAATACATATTTGTGCTAATTTTTAATACATGAAGCCATACTATAATTGATGTATCCAAAATTATGTTTGTTTATCAAATAGATCCAATACCAACACCTTATCCGCATGCACATCATGATAATAATAACCTGTTATAAAAGCACCTTTAAGTAACTATGTCCATAATCATGGACGTTCAATATTTCCTTGAAGGGGTAAAAAAAAAAAAAAAAGTTTCAAGGAAAATAATTTTCAAATAAATCAATGAGTAGGTGTGTAAAATTTCAGATTTTTCTAACATCTGAAATGAATTCATGTCTGAAAGGGTTTTACAGTTAATTTCCAAAGTAGATCTAGCCATTGTCTACTTTGAAAAAAATCATCGCGTCGCTATGTTTGTTGTGAACGGCGTCAGGAGTCGCCGAAATTTCAAAGATGTTCTTGTCAAGTTCCACTTTCGGTACCGATTGTGGATGAACGGTGGTACCTAGTTAGTCGTAGCGTCGAACTTAAGGTCAACAATAATCCTTGGTGACGTAGTATGAGTGTCGGTAGCGTCGGTTTACACAGGTCGTGGTGAGGCGACGCCAACTTCAGGTAATCAAAAAAGTAGATTTTTCGAGGTTTTTATTTTTTTACGGGAAAACGGATTGAGATAGAATTTTTTGGTTTTCGATTTCTTCTCATTCATCTCTCTCTTGATTTGTTTCGTATTTTTTTTTAAATAAAAAAAATTAAAAATTTCAAAATTCTCCGATTGTGCTCTTCTGAGACAAAAATTAAAATTTTGGGCGCCTGTATCTCTGTAAGTATGAACCCCAGCATATTTTCGTTTTCAGGATGTCTAGATAATTAACGCAAAAAAAAATAAAAAAAATACAAAAACAAATTTGGACATCCCGTATGGTAGCTACGAGCGCTTGAAAAAAAAAATTCCCCTTAGTAAACCCTTCTCAACTTTGCTTGTCTGAATATGGAAGAAAAAAAGACTGCCGGTTACGGGTCTCGAACCCCGGACCGCGAAAACACTAGTCGGCGTCGCTACCCCGTACGCCATGCCTCACGATGGATGTTGGCTCGCTTACACTGACTGATACATAACACACTGCTCTCAATGAATGCATGTAAGTATCTCGATTCATTCTTATTGTAATTGTAACACCTAACATAGATGGATTTACGAAAAGAGGGTCTCATTGGATTTAAAAAATATCCAAGAATACGATCTGAAGATAAAAACTCCGAAAATTGAGAAAAAAACGGCTTCAATTATTTTTTCGATTTGCAGAGTTTTTATCATCAGATCGTATTGATTGATTAGTTGATCGCGAAACCGTAAATCGTTTGTGAAAACATCGAGCCGTTCGACCGTTAAGAAAACAAACCGTGTCCATGCACGTTGATGCACTGATATAAATGCGTGAAAATGGTGGAACAAAAAAAAGAAAGTGAAACGGGTCTCGAACCCCAGACCTCAAGCACTCGAAGCTGCGACGCTACCGCGTACGCCAGGCCATCCGATAGAAATTGATTCGCTTACACCAGTAGATAGCACACTGCTCTCAATGTATGCATGTATGAATCTCAATGTATCTCGATTCATTGTTCTTGTAATTGTAACTACATATATAAATGGATTTTCGAACTGATAGTTTCTCTGGATTTAAAAATATCCGATATTACGACCTGACGATAAAAAATCCGAATATTAAAAAAAATTTGATTCCGTTTTTTTTTTCTAAGTCCAAAAAATAAGTTTCAACACCCTATCTTTTTAAAATCGCATTTTATAGATCTTGATCACATGATCACGAAACTGTTAACGTTTTTGGGCGGAAACCAACCGTTTGTCTGTAAAAAAATAATGAATATTCTACTTGATTCTTCTTACTGTAATTGTAACTCCAAATATGGATGGATTTACGAACTGATGGTCTCACAGGATGCAAAAAGTATCAAAGAATGCGATCTGATCATAAAAACTGCAAAAATCCAAAAAAAAATATTTTTTGACGTTTTGCAACCGAGGCTATAGTCTTCTCAGATTTTCAATTTTTACACTTTGTCTTTTTATGATCGAATTCCATTAAAAATGACCCCGTGAATCCGAATCCGTAAACAGTTTTTTGCGGAAACGAAGCGTTCGTCTGTAAAAAATAATCTTTATTCAACTCCATACATTCTAATTGTAATTGTAGGGCCAAGTATAGATGGATTTACGAACTGAGGGTCTCGTTGGACTCAAAAAATACTCAAGAACACGATCTGATGATAAAAACTGTAAAAATTGATAAACAAATTTGTATTAAAAAATAAACCGTGTCCATGCACGTTGATGTATTGATATAATGAGTGAATATGGTGAAAAAAAAGAGTGGGTGTAACGGGTCTCGAACCCCAGACCCCAAGCACTCGAAGCCGCGACGTTCTGCGTATGCCACGCAAAATGATGAAAGTAACTCCGCTCACACTGATAGATGGCACACTGCGCTCAATGTATGGCATAGCTTGTTGTATTCAGATAGCTCGTCATCAGGCCAACATTAAAACATGTTTCCTCGGCTAACCGTTAATGCAAGGCAAACATTAACATGTTTAATGTATAGAGGAAGAATGTCCAATGGAGAAACTTTAATCATTATTCCCTTTACCCTTTAACAAGAGACGATACCCGTCGTCAAAGACGTGCTCAAATACACTCTGTTTTTTAGAATTATATTCTTTACGGCTATATTAATTATTTATAGGATCTTAAAGTTAATTCCCAAAGTAGATCTAACCATTGTCTACTTTGAAAAAAATCATCGCGTCGCTATGTTTGTTGTGAACGACGTCAGGGGTCGCCGAAATTTCAAAGATTTTCTTGTCAAGTTCCACTTTCGGTACCGATTGTGGATGAACGGTGGTACCTAGTTAGTCGTAGCGTCGAACTTAAGGTCAACAATAATCCTTGGTGACGTAGTATGAGTGTCGGTAGCGTCGGTTTACACAGGTCGTGGTGAGGCGACGCCAACTTCAGGTAATCAAAAAAGTAGATTTTTTGAGGTTTTTATTTTTTTACGGGAAAACGGTTTGAAATAGAATTTTTTGGTTTTCGATTTCTTCTTATTCATCTCTCTCTTTATTTGTTTCGTATTTTTTTTTAAATAAAAAAAATAAAAAATTTCAAAATTCTCTGATTGTGCTCTTCTGAGACAAAATTTGAAATTTTGGGCGCCTGTATCTCTGTTAGTATGACCCCCAGCATATTTTCGTTTTCAGGATGTCTAGATGATTAACACCAAAAATTAAAAAAATACAAATACAAATTTGGACATCCCGTATGGTAGCTACAAGCGCTTGAAAAAAAAATTTCCCCCTAGTGTAAACCCTTCTCAACTTTGCTTGTCTGAATATGGAAGAAAAAAAGACTGCCGGTTATGGGTCTCGAACCCCGGACCGCGAAAACACTAGTCGGCGTCGCTACCCCGTACGCCATGCCTCACGATGGAAGTTGGCTCGCTTACACTGGTACATAACACACTGCTCTCAATGAATGCATTTAAGTATCTCGATTCATTCTTATTGTAATTGTAACACCTAACATAGATGGATTTACGAAAAGAGGGTCTCATTGGATTTAAAAAATATCCAAGAATACGATCTGAAGATAAAATCTCCGAAAATTGGAAAAAAAACGGCTTCAATTATTTTTTCGATTTGCAGAGTTTTTATCATCAGATCGTATTGATTGATTGGTTGATCGCGAAACCGTAAATCGTTTGTGAAAACAACGAGCCGTTCGACCGTTAAAAAATAAACCGTGTCCATGCACGTTGATGCACTGATATAAATGCGTGAAAATGGTGGAACAAAAAAATGTAAGTGAAACGGGTCTCGAACCCCAGACCTCAAGCACTCGAAGCTGTGACGCTACCGCGTAGGCTACGCCAGGCCATCCGATAGAAATTGACTTGCTTACACCAGTAGATAGCACTCTGCTCTCAATCAGGGGCGGATTTAAGAAAAAGGGCCCGGTCGGCATTGACGATTGTAGTAATTACGAAGAGATGAGGCAGCGCGGAATAACAGGGGTCTGGGGCGAAGCCCCAGCCACCCGAAACAATTTCGATAAGGGAGAACATATTTTTGGTACTGCAATAAGTTGGACGGCCTAAAACCTTGTTCGTGGAAAACTTTCCCCCAAAAAATAATGAATTTTTACCGTCCCCATTTTTGCTTGATACGTAGCTACTGATGTGACTAAATCGACGCCGGTGTTAGTAGTAGTTTGGTTTTCAAAATTAAGATAAAGTTCTTCTTGAGAATTAATGTTCGTGACGTCACTAGACGATTTGGACACGTTTTTTTGTACTGTCGGGAGAGTAGACCAGAACAGAGATTTTTTATTTATCCATCTACGTTTCATCGCGTTTATACTTACTTCACCAACACGTGCTGATTTAATCGCACTCGAACATACCTTCCTCTCAGCAAAAAATGCTAATTTTGATTGTTTAGGGTCACTGCCCGCACTCGATAAAAGAGAACGTTACCTATCTATATATTTTTGACAGCCTGGTTTTATGTTTGTATTTGTTGTTCTCGCTCATTTCTAAACATATCTGAACTAGCTAGCAGTTGCACAATTTCAATACCACATGCTAGAGTAAAATATATGTAAAATAACAATTCATACTAACAAACAAAAAGAATAAAACGAAAACTGTCCCACAGAACAGTGGCGCACGCAAGGGGGGGGGCTTTCGGGCTGCTGCCCCCCCCAAAACTTCAGCAACGTGCCGTAAAATATAGTGTTGTTAAATGTTATACTTGCCATAATACCATTTTTGGGTAAAATGATGAGTTTCGTTGCTTTTTCAGGGCCCTTCGTTAGAACGAAAAGTAAAGCTTTTTTGCAATGTCTTATGAGGAGGGCTTCATAATGCCAATAAGAATTCAATGTTGGTATGCAAACTGGTTACTCGAGTGGTTTCACGAGGTGTATAGGCTTTTGTTGAAATAACCTACAAATGTTTGCGGTGTTCGACGACAGGAATGATTCTCCTCCGTAAGATCTATATATCTTCCGCTAGTTAAGTTTTGTTTTGTGTCTCTCTTATATAATTATTGTTTCTCCAAAAAGGGAAAACACTCCACGTGGAGTTGAATAGTACCCGTCAAACAGAAATTCATGTTTTTCTCTCAATGTATGCATGTATGAATCTCAATGTATCTCGATTCATTGTTCTTGTAATTGTAACTACAAATATAAATGGATTTTCGAACTAATAGTTTCTCTGGATTTAAAAATATCCGATATTACGATCTGACGATAAAAAATCCGAATGTTAAAAAAAAATTGATTCCGTTTTTTTTTTCTAAGTCCAAAAAATAAGTTTCAACACCCTATCTTTTTAAAATCGCATTTTATATATCTTGATCACGTGATCACGAAACTGTTAACGTTTTTTTGGCGGAAACCAACCGTTTGTCTGTAAAATAATAATGAATATTCTACTTGATTCTTCTTACTGTAATTGTAACTCCAAATATGGATGGATTTACGAACTGATGGTCTCACAGGATGCAAAAAGTATCAAAGAATGCGATCTGATCATAAAAACTGCAAAAATCCAAAATAAAGTATTTTTTGACGTTTAGCAACCAAGGCTATAGTCTTCTCAGATTTTAAATTTTTACACTTTGTCTTTTTATGATCGAATTCCATTAAAAATGACCCCGTGAATCCGAATCCGTAAACAGTTTTTTGCGGAAACGAACCGTTCGTTTGTAAAAAATAATCTTTATTCAACTCCATAGATTATAATTGTAATTGTAGGGCCAAGTATAGATGGATTTACGAACTGAGGGTCTCGTTGGACTCAAAAAAATACTCAAGAACACGATCTGATGATAAAAACTGAAAAATTGATGAACAAATTTGTATTAAAAAATAAACCGTGTCCATGCACGTTGATGTATTGATATAATGAGTGAATATGGTGAAAAAAAAGGGTGGGTGTAACGGGTCTCGAACCCCAGACCCCAAGCACTCGAAGCCGTGACGTTCTGCGTATGCCACGCAAAATGATGAAAGTACCTCCGCTTACACTGATAGATGGCACACTGCTCTCAATGTATGGCATAGCTTGTTGTATTCAGATAGCTCGTCATCAGGCCAACATTAAAACATGTTTCCTCGGCTTACCGTTAATGCAAGGCAAACATTAACATGTTTAATGTATAGAGGAAGAATGTTCAATGGAGCAACTCTAATCGGTATTTTCTTAACCCTTTAACAAGAGACGCTACGCGTCGTCAAAGACGTGCTTAAATACACTCGGTTTTTTAGAATTATATTCTTTACGGCTATATTTATTATTTGGGCGATCCGAAAGTTAATTCCCAAGGTAGATCTGATAATTGTCTTCTTTGAAAAAAATCATCGCCTTGCTATGTTTGTTGTGAACGACGTCAAGCGTCTTTGGAATTTCAAAGATTTTCTTGTCAAGTTTCACTTTCGGTACCGATTGTGGATGAACGGTGGTACCTAGTTACTCGTAGCGTCGAACTTAAGGTCAGTAAGAATCCTTGGTGACGTAGTATGAGTTTCGGTAGCGTCGGTTTGCACAGGTCGTGGTGAGGCAACGCCAACTCCAGGTAACCAAAATAGTAGATTTTTTTAGGTTTATATTTTTTTTCGGGTAAACGGTTTAAGATAAAATTTTTTGGTTGTCAATTCCTTCTTATTAATCGCTCTCTTGATATGTTTCGTATTTTAAAAAAAATAAAAAAAATAAAAAATTTCAAAATTCTCCGATTGTGCTCTTCTGAGACAAAATTTGAAATTTTGGGCGCCTCTATCTCTGTTAGTATGACCCCCAGCATAATATCGTTTTCAGGATGTCTAGATAATTAACGCGAAAAAAATAAAAAAAAATAAAAAAAAAAATTTGGACCACCCGTTTTTTAGCTACGAGCGCTTGAAAAAAAAATTTCCCCTTAGTAAACCCTTCTCAACTATTCTGCTCTGAATATGGAAGAAAAATGTTTGCCGGTAACGGGTCTCGATGAATGCATGTATGTATCTCGATTTATTCTTATTGTAATTCTAACACCTAACATAGATGGATTTACGAACAGAGGGTCTTATTGGATTTTAAAAATATCCAAGAATACGATCTGAAGATAAAAACTTCGGAAATTGAGAAAAAAACGGCTTCACATTTTTCAAAAAATTTTGCAGCTTTTATCATCAGATCGTATTAATTGATTGGTTGATCGTGAAAGCGTAAATCGTTTGTGGAAACAACGAGCCGTTTGACAGTTAAAAAATAACCCGTGTCCATGACTTGTGGTGATGCGTCGCCAACTTCGGTAATCAGAATCGTGCATTATTTGAGGTTTTTATTTTTTTTATGGGAAAACGGTTTGAGATAGAAACTTTTGGTTTTTGATTCCTTCATACTCCTAACTCTTGATTTTATTCGTATTTTTTTTTTTTAAATAAAAAGTCTCGGATTTTGCTCGACTGAGAGAAAATTTGAAATTTTGAGCGCCTGTATTTCTGTAAAATGGAATGGATGCTCAAGGACGGTAGGTCGAATCCTATCCTAGACGTCCGGCAGGCAGGCGGTGGATGTAAGGGCTACACGCCCGACAGGTGCAGAAGTAAAAGAACAGAACCAACAGTAGCAGTGTTTTTTATTTATCTTTTGCACGTACATACATACATAAGTTACACGAGCACAGGATAACATCGAAAATACAAATGGTAACGTGACAAGAGCGAGACACCACCAGCTTGTTGCAGCAAAAACTAACCATAATCTTTGTTTTGACCTGTGCAAAGTTTCTCTATCACTACGTACACCGAGGTCAGATAGCGAGCTAAGTGAAGGCGACTTGAGTGAGCTTGCTTTCGTATAACAAGGAAAACCGGCTCGCTTGAAAAGCAGGCCTGACAACAAGCGCTTCGAGGTGTATATCAGGCCATTTCAAGTCTATATGAGTTAGCGCCCTTTGCTTGGTATAGGCTACGTGTATAAAAACAGCAATCATAACCCTACTTTTTCCCAAGTTCGGGTACGACAAACGTGACCCCACTTTTTGAAAATGCATTCAGTGCGGCTAGCGTGTTCGATTGGAAATGATTGCACTGTTCGATAACGGTTGCACCGACCGAACAAGCCACTAAATGACCCTAGGCTTGCCAAGCAGCCAACATAACCTCAAAACTAGTCCTGCACTAGCGTGCACCTATAGACCAATCGAACACGCTATTAAGTCTACGTTGTAAAGCAGCGGACATAGCCTCAAAACTAACCCTACTTTTCAAAATTGAGCGGCTTACGTTGGGTATCGAACCAAGCATAGCCAATTCCTCAAAATCCCCACAACCAAGAATAGCAGAGCACATAACCTACAATCCATTATTTAAATTTCAAAGCTCTGAATTTGGTTGGTTGGGATGTTACACCCCTTAGGGGGAGACCCACCACTGTTGTCTAACGTGAGACCGCCAACAGGAACGGCTATTTAAAAAAAATCTCACTAATTTCATTGCATGCACGCACGTACTTTTCCACCAATCGTAGCTTCTGCGGTTTCGGCAATGGTTTCGGCTAGGGTAAAATAATTGATAGGCAGGGATACATTTTTTTATTACAGACAATGTTTCATTTATTGCAACGTGCACCAACCTTATTCCAGTAAGACCTCCTAGATGTATTTATATGACAGACAAACATAATGAAGACATTTAGGAAACTTTTCCTTAATTAAATCAACACCCAATCCAATCGTTCCCTTCCAGTCTAGTGTTGTTGGCGCGAGTGCGGAACGGCGCCAAACACCGTAGAAGCCAAATTTATGAAAACTGAACATCCGCACCTATGCATCGTATAGTGGGGGCATTTCCTGCCGCGTTAGCCGATCGGTAGTAGGGGGTTCGGTGGGTTGACTATTATGTCAACAGCTGGAGGTAGGCCCATACAATATTGGCAGATGTAGGCCTATAGGTAGAGGTGTTTGTAAATGGTGTTATGTTTTCTTAAATTTCGTTTATAGATTTAATAATTTCGATGTTATGGCGGTGTTATGCTTTTTGGGAGATTTTCTACAGTAAATTTCACCAGAAATACGTTTAAATTAAAAAGGAATTTTAATGTAATTCAATTTATTTGAATTGTATGTACAAACAAGAACTACGAGTTAATACGAAGTGTATTAACATCACCATTACCTGTTTGTCTAGTGTGTCTTTACGGTCGAATTAAAGGCGGCAGTCACAACACATATCTTCTTGTCCGTCACGTAAAATCCCTCAGAATTGTACTCGTTTGCTCTGCTTGACGCCGAATTTCAGCAAAAATAAATCGTTGATCTTCTTAACGAAATCATCATTATAATTTAAAAAATATTAGGTACCCACGATTGTGTTGTAATGACGTTTGACTGTAATAATAAATTTTAATTTTTAATTTTTTTTATAATAAATTAAAAACAATCGAGATTTCGTGTTATTTTGCTCTTTATTACAAATTTCGATGTTATGACTGGAAATTGACGGATTTCGCGAATTTTCGCGGTGAAATTTTGATGTTTTTAAGGTGCCTATCAACAGATATACACTTTGTTTATCTCCCCCTTCTATATCAACACTTTTCGCGATTTCGCGGTCCGCGAAAAACAAACACCTCTACCTATAGGGCACTAGCAACACTGAAAGACAACAATGGAACAAATGAATTGAACTGATGGACAAACCATCAGCTGTCAAAATAATAAAATTGCAACCATAGAAATAAAAACAAGTGTAGCAATAGTAACTGCTCGCCATTTAAAACTTTTAATGATAGACAACGACTAAGTGAAAGTTTTGTATGTGTATTTGTTTGTTTTTTGTTTTGTTTTCCAAAATCAGACAAAATTATTTTTTTACAGCTTGTTGTTTGTCCATCGATTCAATTAATTTGTTTCATTGTTGTCTTTTGGTGTTGCTAGTGCCCTATTAGACCGACTTTAATTGGTGATGCGTCAACATAAAAAAAATATACACAGGACATAACAAACCCTCGCCTCATGTCTTCGGTTTGGCAGCGTCGCGCACTTCGGTCAAGTTCGTTTCGCAAGAATTTGGCTTCTAGTCCATACGGGCGCTAATCCGGCTTCCCTTGTTGGCTAGTCAAAATAAACGGATGTATCGCCGATTCTTTTAGGGCGTTTAGAAATCCCTGTATTTAGTCTAAGTCGCAGAGCAATAAAAATAATTTCCGCCAGTTAGCGCTTAAGAACGCCACGAATGTATGTAAGAATGTTTGAATAATGTTCATATGCGCCTATGGAAAAGAATAATTTAAATTCGAATGTATAGGGAACCCGCAACTGACGTCACATCCGGACTACAACAATGGAACAAATGAACTGAACTGATGGACAAACAATCGGCTGTCAAAATAATAAAATTGCAACCATAAAAATAAAAACAAGTGTAGCAATAGTAACTGCTCGCAATTTAAAACTTTTAACAACGACTAAGTGAAAGTTTCGTATTGTATTTGTTTGTTTTTTGTTTTGTTTTCCAAAATCAGAAGAATTTTTTTTTTTTGACAGCTTGATGTTTGTCCATCGATTCAATTCATTTGTTTCATTGTTGTCTTTTGGTGTTGCTTGTAGCCTATAGATTTGAGAATGAGTGCGAACTAGCTCTAGCGCAAACATGAACGTGCAACCCAACCATGACATAATAGTAAAGACGAACTTGTGAGGAGTGAAAACCGTAACGTCTGTCCATAAACCACATCCATGATTAATTCTTGGGGGGGCTCTGTTTGTGATATCCACTGCATATTATTTACATATTTTATTAAGAAAATGTATTGACTTTTCAAATACGTATTGGTCAGTTACAATTTTCTGCATTCCACTACCATTTGGTTTGTGTGTGGGCATTTGATGTTTGTGAAATGTAAGGGGAGGAGGGTTTTAGTTTAGTTAGTTTGAGCCAAATTGATGTGACTGACAGCCTCTTAAAATGGGTCCTATATACAATGTTAAACAAAAATGAAAAGTATTTTGGACAAGGCAGTATCAATATTACATTTACATTGGCTCATCATCAGTAAGTAGGTACCAGTATGAAGAATTGGCAAAGGTTAATATGTTTTCAGTTATATTGCATGACACTGTTTATAAATACGTATGTTGATATTCACAACTCCCTAATGATGGGTCAACGTGACAGTATGCCTTGCCAAAACATCAAATTTTTTAAATTGTTCTACTGTTTTCACAAGTGTATAACGTTTTAAGTATGTAGTGTCAAGTGTATGAAGTAAATATGTGATGAGAGCACGATGTATGAACCTTTCACAATGTAAATAATTAAGGTAAACTGGAAAGATCAAGATGCAAGACATTGTACTATACAATGCACAATGTATGATGAAAAGTATGATGCCATATGTTGCCTACTATGTTTGACATTATGTATGATCTGCTAATTATACATCACACTTAAAGGGTATATATTAGAAATTATGGATGATTTGTTATCTACACGTGATATTTTCAAAATTGTAAATAAGTATGATACGTGCATCTTACATCATGATATAAATTATTGAAGTACACGAAAAAGACAAGATAAAACACATTGTATTATACAATGCTTAGTATATGATAGTTGTGAAATGTATGAATAATATTTGAATGTATAAGGTCTGCTAACTACATATCATACATAAACAGTAATGCAAATTAAGGATTATTTTCATATAAAAGTGAAATTGTTAAATTTGTAATGTGATCTCACTTTTGCAGTGTAAGTATGAGTACGATGCAAGTATGAGTTATTGCTACATCACGGTTCGGTGTACACAATAACTTATAATGTGTAAATATGTATTAAAATATCAAGGCTTTCGTGGCCCGGGTTAATTTTAATGAAATTAAAAATACAGTACAAGCGTTGTTCTACCACCACGTCGGTAACACACCAAAATTCACCGCTCTGGGTCCCTTTGACAGAATGACTGTCCTTCTACAATTCACAACGACTGCACAGCGACTGTGTAGTTTAATGACTGTCATTCTACAATGCACAACGACTGTGTAGTTGAACGACTGTTGTTCTGTAATGCACAACGACTGTGTAGTTGAACAACTGTTGTTCTACAATGCACAGCGACTGTGTAGTTGGACTGTCATTTTACAATGCACAACAAATGCACAGCGATTGTGGTGTTGAACGACTGTCGTTCTACAATTCACAACGACTGCACAGCGACTGTAGTTTAATGACTGTCATTCTACAATGCACAACGACTGTGTAGTTGAACGACTGTTGTTCTGTAATGCACAACGACTGTGTAGTTGAACGACTGTCGTTCTACAATGCACAGCGACTGTGTAGTTGGACTGTCGTTCTACAATGCACAACAAATGCACAGCGATTGTGGTGTTGAACCACTGTCGTTCTACAATGCACAACGACTGCACAGCGACTGTGTAGTAGAACGACTGTCGTTCTACAATGCACAACAAATGCACAGCGATTGTGGTGTTGAACCACTGTCATTCTACAATGCACAACGACTGTGTAGTTGAACGACAGTCGTTCTACAATGCACAGCGACTGTGTAGTTGGACTGTCGTTCTACAATGCACAACAAATGCACAGCGATTGTGGTGTTGAACCACTGTCATTCTACAATGCACAACGAATGCACAGCGATTGTGTAGTAGAACGACTGTCGTTCTACAATGCACAACAACTGCACAGTGACTGTGTAGTTGAACCACTGTCATTCTACAATGCACAACGAATGCAGTGACTGTGTAGTTGAACTACTGTCGTTCTACAATGCACAACGACTGCACAGTGACTGTGTAGTTGAACCACTGTCATTCTACAATGCACAACGAATGCAGTGACTGTGTAGTTGAACTACTGTCGTTCTACAATGCACAACGACTGTGTAGTTGAACGACTGTCGTTCTACAATGCACAACAACTGCACAGTGACTGTGTAGTTGAACCACTGTCATTCTACAATGCACAACGAATGCACAGCGATTGTGTAGTAGAACGACTGTCGTTCTACAATGCACAACAACTGCACAGTGACTGTGTAGTTGAACCACTGTCATTCTACAATGCACAACGAATGCAGCGACTGTGTAGTTGAACCACTGTCATTCTACAATGCACAACGAATGCAGTGACTGTGTAGTTGAACTACTGTCGTTCTACAATGCACAACGACTGTGTAGTTGAACGACTGTCGTTCTACAATGCACAACAACTGCACAGTGACTGTGTAGTTGAACCACTGTCATTCTACAATGCACAACGAATGCACAGCGATTGTGTAGTAGAACGACTGTCGTTCTACAATGCACAACAACTGCACAGTGACTGTGTAGTTGAACCACTGTCATTCTACAATGCACAACGAATGCACAGCGATTGTGTAGTTGAACCACTGTCATTCTACAATGCACAACGACTGTGTAGTTGAACGACTGTCGTTCTACAATGCACAACAACTGCACAGTGACTGTGTAGTTTAACCACTGTCATTCTACAATGCACAACGACTGTGTAGTTGAACGACTGTCGTTCTACAATGCACAACAACTGCACAGTGACTGTGTAGTTGAACCACTGTCATTCTACAATGCACAACGACTGTGTAGTTGAACGACTGTTGTTCTGTAATGCACAACGACTGTGTAGTTGAACGACTGTTGTTCTGTAATGCACAGTGACTGTGTAGTTGAACTACTGTCGTTCTACAACGCACAACGACTGCACAGCAACTGTGTAGTTGAATGACTGTAAATCTAACGAAGGGACCCAGAGTGGTACTGAAACTCGTAAACATGAATTTTGCGAGTGTTACCGACTTGGCAGAAAAACCCTGTTTTTAATTTGATTAATATATATACACATAAATATATATTGTTAATAAAACTAAATAAGAAAGGTAAAGATGTATCACAGTTATGTAACTTGCACTGTGATGTAGTTGTAGTGTATGATGTAAGATGCACGTTAAAAGTATGAATTACGTTTATGTGGAGTATGATGTAGTACCTATTACCCATATATCAATAATAATATAAATTATAGATGGATTATGTCTAAAAGTAAATGGAAAGCTGTTATATGGCTTGTTCTTAGAAATTCCGAAATTAAATGGACCTAGCAGACAACTCATAAAGATAATTGGACCAAAAGGGTTGAGTTTCACTCCTCACAAAGTATGTTTTCATCGATATTAAAGAAAACGCAAGTTCGAACGGCATTGAAATATTTGCTTACCAAAAATCCCATTGTCCCCAATCCATTATTGAGCCCATACCATAATCAAAGTGTATGGCAATGTCAGTAAACTACATTGTTGACTTTCACTTGCATTTTATATGTCGTACATGGTAGTTGAAAATAATGTTGGGTGCTTGGCACTCATCATCAGGGTTGTGACTGTACTCAACATCAGAAAAGGTATTAGATCGCGATGTTTCTGCGTATTATTTCTGCTTCAAATGCAGAAGGTCTAGGGTTCGATTCCCGAATCTGACAGTTGGTCAACTATTTATATGTACTGAAATCTATTGATACGACAGTAACCCATATTTTAACGTATGGCTTTATTCTATTTATAGTCTATCGAATAAAACTGGGCTATGAGAACAATAATAGGCCCTCCTACTTTTGTGCCCTCATAGCAGGAACATAATTATTGGTATAATATCTCCTACTGAAAATCAGTTCTAGTAACTGAGGGCGTATCTCACCATTCTATTTTAACGCTAGTTGACTAGCCTAATGCACTAATACAACAATTAAAGACTGTTATAATTAATTTTCATTAATTGTTGCATTAGTTTACCAACATTTAAAAAAAACAGTGTATTCTAATATTTAAATTTGCAACATTTGGTGTCTAATTAACAGGATGGTCAACAAATAAAAACCGAATACTGATTTTGTCTAATATTAGCCAAATCAATATTTTTCTACCAATTGTAGAAAAAAATATATTTTCTGTACTATTTCCCCCCAAAACGTTGATCTTCACTCCCTTCCCTCCAAAAGGAAACGTAAGTAGCAAAGGCACAAACTATTTTGGATCACAATTAATAATCTCACTCCCATAAGAAACAAACAGAACGACAGTCAACTTTCCACCGTGATATCTCAGTAGGTGGCAACTAGAACGTATAAAAAAAATAACAAAAAATTAATGTGGATTTATTTAAAAGGGCAATCACAACTTGGATTACAGATTTTGGAAGAAACTTCTACTATGATGGTATAACATGAGAGATTTGTGTTTTATTTATTATTTTGTATGTTTGTATTATCCATATGAATTTGATTGTGTTAATTTGTTTGGTATTTCTTATTTTGTTTGTCAGAGCACAGACTGCACTCTAACTAAAATTATTATTTTCCTTGTACAATGCCCTCGCACGATGATCGTGTTCATTATGCGGGCTTCTCACTAGATTATATATATACAATTTTTAATATTAGTTTAAAATAGAATATGTTTATTTTTTATACATGGTTTGTGCGTGACAGATACCCGTGTCTGTGAGAATAAAAATACATTGATTATTCTTATTATTATTATTCGCAACAAGAAAGCCTGTTCTTTACTTCATTGGTTACAATTTAATTCTTGTTGATAGCATTCATGCAATTTCAATGAGAGCGAGTTATACAAATCTGTGTTAGCCGCCGTGTTTGCGCAGATAAATCACTTGCAGCTGACGTACGCTCCCGTCTTCTAAATAACGCTTATAGACGTGTAAAATATGGCTCTCTGTCCTACAGTAACAAGTTACTTTAGACAAGTACCACTATTTCCTACTCAGGTTATCGTTTTCTTGCCTAGGTCATTAGATTCACACTCGATTCAAGGATTTACTTCCAAGGTCATTGATTTCCTACTCAGGTTGTCGTTTTCTTACCTAGGTCATTAAATACACACTCGAATCAAGGATTTACTACCTAGGTCATAGATTTCTTGCTCAGGTTAACGTTTTCTCACCAAGGTCATTAAATTCACACTCGAATCAAGGATTTACTACCTAGGTCATAGCTTTCCTACTCAGGTTATCGTTTTCTTACCTAGGTTATAAAATACATACTCGAATCAAGGATTTACCAGCTAGGTCATAGATTTCCTACTCAAGTAAACGTTTTCTTACCAAGGTCATTAAATACACACTCGAATCAAGGATTTACAACCTAGGTCATACATTTCTTACTCAGGTTAACGTTTTCTCACCAAGGTCATTAAATTCACACTCGAATCAAGGATTTGCTACCTAGTTCATAGATTTCCTACTTAGGTTATTGTTTTCTTACCTAGGTCATTAAATTCACACTCGAATCAAGGATTTACTACCTAGGTCATTGATTTTCTACTCAGGTTAACGTTTTCTTACCAAGGTCATTAAATTCACACTTGAATCAAGGATTTACTACCTAGGTCATAGATTTCCTACTTAAGTTAACGTTTTCTTACCTAGGTCATTAATATCACACTCGAATCAAGTATTTACTACCTAGGTCATAGATTTCCTACTCAGGTGAACGTTTTCTTACCTAGGTCATTAAATTTACACTCGAATCAAGGATTTACTACCTAGGTCATAGATTTCCTACTCAGGTTAACGTTTTCTTACCTAGGTCATTAGATACACACTCGAATCAAGGATTTACTACCTAGGTCATAGATTTCCTACTCAGGTTGTCGTTTTCTTACCTAGGTCATTAAATACACACTCGAATCAAGGATTTACTACCTAGGTCATAGATTTCTTGCTCAGGTTAACGTTTTCTCACCAAGGTCATTAGATACACACTCGAATCAAGGATTTACTACCTAGGTCATAGATTTCCTACTCAGGTTAACGTTTTCTTACCTAGGTCATTAGATACACACTCGAATCAAGGATTTACTACCTAGGTCATAGATTTCCTACTCAGGTTAACGTTTTCTTACCTAGGTCATTAGATACACACTCTAATCAAGGATTTACTACCTAGGTCATAGATTTCCTACTCAGGTTAACGTTTTCTTACCTAGGTCATTAGATACACACTCGAATCAAGGATTTACTACCTAGGTCATAGATTTCCTACTCAGGTTAACGTTATCTTACCTAGGTCATTAGATTCACACTCGAATCAAGGATTTACTACCTAGGTCATAGATTTCCTACACAGGTTAACGTTTTCTTACCTAGGTCATTAGATACACACTCGAATCAAGGATTTACTACCTAGGTCATAGATTTCCTACTCAGGTTAACGTTTTCTTACCGAAGTCATTAAATTCACACTCGAATCAAGGATTTACTATCTAGGTCAAAGATTTCCTACTCAGTTTAACGTTTTCTTACCTACGTCATTATATTCACACTCGAATCAAGGATTTACTACCTAGGTCAAAGATTTCCTACTCAGGTTAACGTTTTCTTAACTACGTCATTAAATTCACACTCGAATCAAGGATTTACTACCTAGGTCATAAATTTCCTACTCAAGTTAACGTTTTCTTACCTACGTCATTAAATACACACTCGAATCAAGGATTTACTTCCTAGGTCATAGATTTCCTACTCAAGTTACCGTTTTCTTACCTACGTTATTAAATACACACTCAAATCAAGGATTTTCTACCTAGGTCATAGATTTCCTACTCAAGTTAACGTTTTCTTACCTAGGTCAAAAATTCACACTCGAATCAAGGATTTTATTCCTAGGTCATAGATTTCCTACTCAAGTTAACGTTTTCTTACCTAGGTCATTAAATTCACACTCGAATCAAGGATTTACTACCTAGGTCATAGATTTTCTACTCAAGTTAACGTTTTCTTACCTAGGTCATTTAAATTCACACTCGAATCAAGGATTTACTACCTAGGTCATAGATTTCTTACTCAGGTTATCGTTTTTTTACCTACGTCATTAAATTCACACTCGAATCAAGGATTTACTACCTAGGTCATAGATTTCCTACTCAAGTTAACGTTTTCTTACCTAGGTCATTAAATTCACACTCGAATCAAGGATTTACTACCTAGGTCATAGATTTCCTACTCAAGTTAACATTTTCTTACCTAGGTCATTAAATTCACACTCGAATCAAGGATTTTCTACCTAGGTCATAGATTTCCTACTCAAGTTAACGTTTTCTTACCTACGTCATTAAATCACCCTCAAATCATGGATTTACTACCTAGGTCATAGATTTCCTACTCAAGTTAACGTTTTCTTACCTACGTCATTAAATACACACTCGAATCAAGGATTTACTACCTAGGTCATAGATTTCCTACTCAAGTTAAGGTTTCCTTCCTAGGTCATTAAATTCCAACTCGAATCAAGGATTTTCTGCCTAGGTCATAGATTTCCTACTCAAGATAACGTTTTCTTACCTAGGTCATTAAATTCACAGTCGAATCAAGGATTTTTTACCTAGGTCATAGATTTCCTACTCAAGTTAACGTTTTCTTACCTACGTCATTAAATTCACACTCGAATCAAGAATTTTATTCCTAGGTCATAGATTTCCTACTCAAGTTAACGTTTTCTTACCTAGGTCATTAGATACACACTCGAATCAAGGATTTACTACCTAGGTCATTAAATTGACACTCGAATCAAGGATTTACTACCTAGGTCATAGATTTGCTACTCAAGGTAACGTTTTCTTACCTACGTCATTAAATTCACACTCAAATCAAGGATTTACTACCTAGGTCGTTAAATTCACACTTGAATCAAGGATTTACTACGTAGGTCATAGATTTCTTACTCAAGTTAACGTTTTCTTACCTACGTCATTATATTCACACTCGAATCAAGGATTTACTACCTAGGTCATAGATTTCCTACTCAAGTTAACGTTTTCTTACCTACGTCATTAAATTCACACTCGAATCAAGGATTTAGACTACTACCTAGGTCATTAAAGTCACACTCGAATCAAGGAATTACTACCTAGGTCATAGATTTCCTACTCAAGTTAACGTTTTCTTACCTACGTCATTATATTCACACTCGAATCAAGGATTTACTACCTAGGTCACAGATTTCCTACTCAAGTTAACGTTTTCTTACCTACGTCTTTATATTCACACTCGAATCAAGGATGTACTACCTAGGTCATAGATTTTTTACTCAAGCTAACGTTTTCTTACCTACGTCATTAAATACACACTCGAATCAAGGATTTACTACCTAGGTCATAGATTTCCTACTCAAGTTAACGTTTTTATTACCTACGTCATTATATTCACACTCGAATCAAGGATTTACTATTTAGGTCATAGATTTCCTACTCAAGTTAACGTTTTCTTACCTAGGTCATTAAATTCACACTCGAATCAAGGATTTACTACCTAGGTCATAGACTTCCTACTCAAGTTAACGTTTTCTTACCTACGTCATTAAATTCACACTTGAATCAAGGATTTACTCCCTAGGTCATAGATTTCCTACTCAAGTTAACGTTTTTTTACCTAGGTCATTAAATTCACACTCGAATGAAGGATTTACTACTTAGGTCATAGATTTCTTACTCAGGTTATCGTTTTCTTACCTAGGTCATTAAATTCACACTTGATTCAAGGATTTACTACCTAGGTCATAGATTTCTTACTTAGGTTATCGTTTTCTTACCTAGGTCATTTGATTCACACTCGAATCAAGGATTTACTACCTAGGTCATAGATTTCTTACTCAGGTTATCGTTTTCTTACCTAGGTCATTAGATTCACACTCGAATCAAGGGTTTTCTACCTAGGTCATAGATTTCCTACTCAGGTTATCGTTTTCTTACCTAGGTCATTAGATTCACACTCGAATCAAGGATTTACTACCTAGCTCATAGATTTCTTACTCAGGTTATCGTTTTCTTACCTAGGTCATTAGATTCACACTCGAATCAAGGATTTACTACCTAGGTCATAGATTTCTTACTCAGGTTATCGTTTTCTTACCTAGGTCATTAGATTCACACTCGAATCAAGGATTTACTACCTAGGTCATAGATTTCTTACTCAGGTTATCGTTTTCTTACCTAGGTCATTAGATTCACACTCGAATCAAGGATTTACTACCAAGGTCATAGATTTCTTACTCAGGTTATCGTTTTCTTACCTAGGTCATTAGATTCACACTCGAATCAAGGATTTACTACCTAGGTCATAGATTTCTTACTCAGGTTATCGTTTTCTTACCTAGGTCATTAGATTCACACTCGAATCAAGGATTTACTACCTAGGTCATAGATTTCTTACTCAGGTTATCGTTTTCTTACCTAGGTCATTAGATTCACACTCGAATCAAGGATTTACTACCTAGGTCATAGATTTCTTACTCAGGTTATCGTTTTCTTACCTAGGTCATTAGATTCACACTCGAATCAAGGATTTACTACCAAGGTCATAGATTTCTTACTCAGGTTATCGTTTTCTTACCTAGGTCATTAGATTCACACTCGAATCAAGGATTTACTACCTAGGTCATAGATTTCTTACTCAGGTTATCGTTTTCTTACCTAGGTCATTAGATTCACACTCGAATCAAGGATTTACTACCAAGGTCATAGATTTCTTACTCAGGTTATCGTTTTCTTACCTAGGTCATTAGATTCACACTCGAATCAAGGATTTACTACCTAGGTCATAGATTTCTTACTCAGGTTATCGTTTTCTTACCTAGGTCATTAGATTCACACTCGAATCAAGGATTTACTACCTAGGTCATAGATTTCTTACTCAGGTTATCGTTTTCTTACCTAGGTCATTAGATTCACACTCGAATCAAGAATTTACTACCTAAGTCATAGATTTCTTACTCAGGTTATCGTTTTCTTACCTAGGTCATGAAATTCACACTCGAATCAAGGATTTACTACCTAGGTCATAGATTTCTTACTCAGGTTATCGTTTTCTTACCTAGGTCATTAAATTCACACTCGAATCAAGGATTTACTACCTAGGTCATAGATTTCTTACTCAGGTTATCGTTTTCTTACCTAGGTCATTAGATTCACACTCGAATCAAGGATTTACTACCTAGGTCATAGATTTCTTACTCAGGTTATCGTTTTCTTACCTAGGTCATTAGATTTACACTCGAATCAAGGGTTTTCTACCTAGGTCATAGATTTCCTACTCAGGTTATCGTTTTCTTACCTAGGTCATTAAATTCACACTCGAATCAAGGATTTACTACTTAGGTCATAGATTTCTTACTCAGGTTATCGTTTTCTTACCTAGGTCATTAGATTCACACTCGAATCAAGGATTTACTACTTAGGTCATAGATTTCTTACTCAGGTTATCGTTTTCTTACCTAGGTCATTAGATTCACACTCGAATCAAGGATTTACTACCTTGGTCATAGATTTCTTACTCAGGTTATCGTTTTCTTACCTACGTCATTAGATTCACACTCGAATCAAGGATTTACTACCTAGGTCATAGATTTCTTACTCAGGTTATCGTTTTCTTACCTAGGTCATTAGATTCACACTCGAATCAAGAATTTACTACCTAAGTCATAGATTTCTTACTCAGGTTATCGTTTTCTTACCTAGGTCATGAAATTCACACTCGAATCAAGGATTTACTACCTAGGTCATAGATTTCTTACTCAGGTTATCGTTTTCTTACCTAGGTCATTAAATTCACACTCGAATCAAGGATTTACTACCTAGGTCATAGATTTCTTACTCAGGTTATCGTTTTCTTACCTAGGTCATTAGATTCACACTCGAATCAAGGATTTACTACCTAGGTCATAGATTTCTTACTCAGGTTATCGTTTTCTTACCTAGGTCATTAGATTCACACTCGAATCAAGGGTTTTCTACCTAGGTCATAGATTTCCTACTCAGGTTATCGTTTTCTTACCTAGGTCATTAAATTCACACTCGAATCAAGGATTTACTACTTAGGTCATAGATTTCTTACTCAGGTTATCGTTTTCTTACCTAGGTCATTAGATTCACACTCGAATCAAGGATTTACTACTTAGGTCATAGATTTCTTACTCAGGTTATCGTTTTCTTACCTAGGTCATTAGATTCACACTCGAATCAAGGATTTACTACCTTGGTCATAGATTTCTTACTCAGGTTATCGTTTTCTTACCTACGTCATTAGATTCACACTCGAATCAAGGATTTACTACCTAGGTCATAGATTTCTTACTCAGGTTATCGTTTTCTTACCTAGGTCATTAAATACACACTCGAATCAAGGATTTCGTAACCCTTTAGCTGACTTTGAGAACAATTCGAGAAATCGTAATGAGGTTAAGCTTTTTCTTCTATTGACCAACCTGTCTCGAAGTCCCTACCTGTATAGCACGGCCGTCTTGTGTCCAGTGTATCAGTGTTGTTGGCCGGTTTCAACAAGGCTTGCACTGTATATCAGTTGTATTATGTATATTTTCTACAGTGTCGTGTTTTGTTGGGTGATTTCGTAAAGCGAAAGTGTGAACAAGTGATTGTTTCAAAAATTAGCCTATGGTTATCGATTTGCACCATCGTGTTCGACGTGATTAATTTCGAGTGTGCTCAAGTCAAGGTATTCCTACTCTGATCAGTGAATTCCAACTAACAACAGGTAACTTTTTTGTCTTGTTTGCCAAGCCGTCCCTCCCTATTTAAGGTGGGTTCCCTGCGACGAGTGCATCAGTGTTGTCTTGACTGTGGACGGAGCATCATCAGGCTTGCATCCTTAGCCAGTCTTGTTGGCTACATTTACTGTTGTGTCGTGTTTAGTGGTTACATTTCGTGCAGTGAAAGTGTGAACGAGTGATTATTTAAAAAATTAATTAATTTATATCGATTTGCAAAACATCGTGTTCGACGTGAATAATTTCGTGTGTACTCAAGTCAATGTATTCCTTCTTAGGTCAGTGATTTCCAACTAACAACAGGTCATTGTTTTTTTACCTTGGTTAGAGCTTTGTACATATTGTCGTGTTGGCCAAGCTGTCCCTCCCTATGTGAGGTGGGTTTCTTGCGGCGAGTAAATCAGTGTTGTCTTCACATACTCTGGTCAAAGATTTCGTAACCAGTAGCTGACTTCGAGAATATATAGGGGATTTCTTGTGTTGGTAACTGTTTTTGCATCCACGAGGACATATTCCTGTTCACGGTTAGGCCTATCTTCTCGAAACTAGATAACAGCTAGAAAATAGTTTAGTGCCTGTCATTCAATTAGCTTTTGACCTGTCACATATGGATTCTGGATACTTCGTGGGAAGAACCGGCTCCACAAATTGCAATCACCGCTTTCGCATTTTAGCATGCTTTCCTAGAATAATTAATGGGAGAAGGAAATCGTTTTCAATACATCATCCTTTGCCACCCTCTGTTGAGCAAACTGGAGCTAAAACGTACCTTCGTTTTGTGAGTGATGAGGAAATGTTTGAACTCGTACGAGATAATCAACCAGAGATGGTTCGTTTAGAAAACTTCATACGGGACGGAACACTGTTTTAGACAGTTATGGTTATTATGGTTATCGATGTGCATCATATGTGACTAATGTAGACTGTGCTCAATTCAAGGTATGCGTACTCAGGTCAGTGATTTCCAACTAACAACAGGTCATTGTTTTCATACCTGGGCTAGAGCTTAGTATAGATTCTCGTGCTTGCCTAGGTGTCCCTCCCTATTTAAGGCGGGTTACTACTGGCGAGTGCATTAGTGTTGTCTCGACCGCGACGGAGCATCATCAGGCTTCTAGCCCAAGCCAGTCTTGTTGTGTATATTCAATGTTGTGTCGTGTTCCGTCGTTTCATTTCGTGCAGTGAAAGTGTGAACGAGTGATTTAAAAAAAAAATATTTAATGGTTATCGATTTGCAGCATCGTGTTCGGACGTGATTAACGTAGACTGTGCTCAAGTCAAGGTATTCTTACTCAGGTCGTTGATTTCTCACCTAGTTAAGAGCTTGGTACCTTATCTACTCTTGCCTAGGAGTCTGTTCCTATATAAGACGTTTAATCTTGAATAGTCGCAACAAGTCATTGTTTTCCTAATTAGGTCAATATATTCTTACCTAGTCCCATAATCACATACTCCGGTCAACGTTTTCGTACCCCAGTAGCTGATTTTGCGACCACGTAGAGGATTTCTTATACCTCTGTGACTGTTTACCCACCCAAGGGGACATATTCCTGCTTAGGTCATAGTTCTTGCACCTAGATTAGAGCTTGATAGATTGTTTAGTTTTAGTTATCCATTTGGATTTTCTTCATGGATCGTTGTTCATGTAACATTGTTTTAGCCAGTGATTGATTATAACTTCTAATCTATGTTCTTGGTTGTCTAGGTGTCGCTCCCTTCATAACGTGAGCCTCTTGTTGCCAGTGTACCAGCGTAGTGTTCACATAGGACCGATCCGTTGGACTGTTCCATATTCCTAGCCTTGTTATTGTGGCGTGGCTTACAAGTGAAAGTGAAAGAAGAGTCGTATTTTTTAATTGACACAATTTTGACGCGTTTATTGGAAGATGTTGAACAATTCATGTAACCACAGGATTTTGGTTTTGAGTACTGTTCCTAGGTATGTGAATGGCGTGATGAAATCATATTCATTTACTATGTTGCGGAGGCCACGCCATGATGGGCAAACACAATTCGAGGTTATGATCGTCTCTGATACTGAGATGCGACGCATTGTGCGCACCGTACCAGATATGAAGGAGAAATTGGAAGAGTTCATAAGGGACGGACGTGTTATATAGTGAGTACAAAACCTATCGTCTTTTAATATGAACTTAAAGTAACAGCTAATCTAAAAAAATGGTCGTCCTTCTTTAACGATTTTCACCATAGTCAGTTTGAAGACAGGTTCGGTTGCGTCAGGCACTGCCTAGGTGGCAGCATTCTCGAATATTTTACCTCCCGTGTACAAATTAATGTGAAGCTGTATTACAACCGAACCTTCTTCTCCCCATTAGCGGGAGTTGGGTAATGGGTTTTGTTGCTGACAACAGATCAGTACTGTTCGGGTGTTTGAATCATTATTGGTGATTGCCCGACGCACCTGAGTGTACCTAACCTCCCGAAAGGGATTCCAAATTGTACTAACATAATCGACAAAATAATTTATATGATGTTCTCGTTCTTCACCCGTCTTGGCCCGGGGATGAATAGGTCCAGAGTGACTCGGCTAGTCGTAAGAGGCGACGAAAAGAGATCCTGTTCCTTCCCTCCCACTGTCCCACTGAATATTTCTACTCCAGCTTGGCTTTGCCCTCCCTTGCTGGACTCTTCTTTTGACGACCCCCGCGATATAGATGGACCTAATTCGGAAGACGTTATATAATCTAAGCTGTCACGTTCGTCGTTAAACACCACCAATAATATTAATTGGCCCTGCCCACTTTTGCTGGACTCCCGTATGACGACCCACGTGACCTACAATGGCTCAGATTCGGATGTGGGTTTTTTCTTCATTATCATCTTCCTCATCTCCATCATCACCCGCTCATCGTCTCGATTAGCCATTGTTGCACCAATAAGAGACGTATCAAACGTTTGGCTGCAGAAAATACCAAATACTACATGAAAACGCAATTTCTAGCACAGGTTTGTACGAGGCTTCAAGCTGCCTACAGTCGTTTGGCTGCAAAAAATACCAAATTTCATCATGAACTGCAACTTCTATACAGGGTTGTGCGAGGCTTCAAGTTGCCTAGAATCGTTTGATCGAAGAAAATACCAAATACTACATGAAAACGCAACTTCTAGCACAGGTTTGTGCAAGGCTTCAGGCTGCGTACTTTCGTTTAGCTGCAGAAAATACAAAATTTCTTCATGAAACCGCAACTTCTAGATTGGGTTGTGCGAGGCTTCAAGCTACGTACAATATTTTATCAGTATCACCCGTTTGCGCCAGTTCTCGGTAATTGTTTGTTGTTTAAAGGCTGCTTTCACTGCTCGTTACATCCGCTTTCTGTCGTCACTGGGGAGCTCTTTCCATTGGTGTCCGTGTTGGGGCCACGCAATGGGCGAGACCAGGTAACCAGCCTATCTATAGTAGGTTTCCCTGGAAGCTGAATGGCTCAGCCCTAGCTCTGGGCTGGTAACCGGACTCGTCCCTAGTTTGGTCCTCTAGTACGCGCACCCCGTGTGGCGATGTTGGCAGTGTTCTGGCATTCGAATAGCTCTACTAACCTCCCTCACTTCACGATTCGACTGTTTCTGGGTCTACCTCATCGTTTGTCTCCCAAGATGAGAACGCAAACCCAACAATATAGTCGCTGCTCGTCGTTTACTCGAGGAAAGGAAAAGCAGGGTTGCCACGAGGAAGAAAGAAACGGTATTCCCACAATGTAACCTATTGGTAACCTAGACTTTGTCGTCATTCCTTATTTAAATAGTTACGTTTTAATTAAGTTTATCAGAAGGAAGAGAAGAATATCAGAAGGAGGCGAGAAAATATTCAGTCGTTGAAAAACAAAAAAACATTTATTTGATGTATCGAAGGTTACAAACTCAACTCCTTAAGTATCATATTTTATGTTTATGTATGTCTCTGTGTAAAATCAATGTTTTCAATCATAATATATTAAAAATATTTTTTATACTCTCAATGTTTCAGTTATTATTTCACCCTTTCCATGTATGCTGCTGTTATAAGTGTGACAAATTGTTAGTTTAAACATATTCCAGTAAGATCAACCTATACTTCTCCAGCTAAGTTTATTTTCTCCTTTATTTGAAATAAGCTGACCTTAGGATAAATAGATGTAGATTTATGCGTTGGAACAATATCGTACGAGATTTAAATGATGACCAGCTGGTCATTGAAGTCAGGAGAAGCTAATGTTTTACAAATCCCGCCCAATTCAAAATATATGTGTAGCCTACAAATTTGAAAAATGTTTTATATAATTATTGTGATGAAAAATATTACTTTCTATAAGTATTACGATGAATAAAATATGACTTGCTAGAGGAAATGCACGTTTTCATAAGAACAACAATTGGAGGCAAAAGTCGAAATTTAAGGTATGAGCTGTTGTCGATAGGGTTAGAAAGTCCCTGACCTTCCTCACCCCCCAAAATGTATAAAAAATGCATTTTCACCTGAAAGGAGCGTTTACTTAATTTAGTATGACACTAATGGGGCTATACATACACAGCCATCTTTCTTATTTAAATATAGTTTGGGGGACGTCTTGCAAATCCAATGTTAACCGCTTGGCTATTATTCAAAATCGAGCTATTCGTAACATCTTAAACTACCCAAGGGAAATGCATCGCGTTAACATGTACTGTAAAAATAAAATACTGCCACTCCTTATCATTCACAAATACCAAACCTTAACTTTTATACATAACATGCTTCATAGCTATTGTAGGACGAATCTAACCTTCCAACTGAACAGGGACACACATACCCATTATACCCGTTCTAGAAACAACCTTCACATTAGACATGTCAATACACAAAAGTTTGGAAAAACCAACATTAAACATCAGGGATTTGTTCTCTTTAATAAACTACCAACCAAAACTAAAGAACTTGGCAAACTTGCTTTCAAACGGGAAATAAAAAGTACTCTTCTAAAGGATATTGAAGGAGGCATTTAGGTTTCTAGCTTGACTTCACTACATACAACAAGCATATGCTTGTTGTTATTATGTAAATTTTATTATAAGATGGAATAGGCTAGACCCAGGCCTATGCCTATACGTGCATTGTATTGTATTGTGCGTACCTATACTTGGATTTAATTTGATGTGTATTGCTGTGTTATTATTGTTATGTCTATTTTATTTTAATAATGTTTACTATTATGTATATTTATAAAGGTTTATTAATATTAGTATTTTATCTTATTATGACAACTTATGTATTGTGATACCGCGTACAGTCTTTTATGTATTAGTTTAGTATTATTATTATTACGATATGGTGTATTTTTTTTTTATTGTATTATATATATATATATATACATATATATATATATTTTTTTTTGTTTTAAGTATTACTATAAGCCTAGGTTTATTATTATTATGTATATGTAATTTATAGGTACTATTAATGATAGTAGTATATATAAATATGATAAATAACAATGCATTACTGTGTTGTTTTGTATTCGTTTTTGTATCTGTATTACCATAAATTGTTAAAGCCACTGTAAAGAGCGAAAGCTCATGCTGGTTAATAAAGAACATACATACATACATACTCCCATGTTAATGAGAAGCTAATTGAGATAAAGCAAAGTGTTACATGTAGATGAGAAGTGCATCAACACAACTGACCCGTACGAAGCTCCGACTGAGTGAGTCATCCCTCGCGTGTGACGTAGTCTGCCCTGTGTGGGGCGGGTGATACCCGCATACAGCCATAAAGTGTATTTTTATTTAAATATTAATACAAAAATACACCTAATGTGAAAAAGAACTGACTAGCTACTTTCAAGTAACGACAAAAGGTGTTATTTAAAAACTTTTTTCAGAAGATTTGTAATTAATGCTGTTGCGCAAGAATGTGAATCTGAGGTCGTTGAATCGAACCCCGGCGATGGCAGAGTCTACTATTCCGAGAGTTGATATCATTACCTCTTATCTCCGTCTGAACTCCTGATACAAACCTCTTCACAGCGAGCACCGTTTTGCCTGTGAAAATGAGACTTTCTTGGTCTTCACGTTGTGAACGAGACCTCACTGCGAGACCACTGAACACTGGAGGGCGGAACCAAGACCTCTGCAAGGGGCCCCCACTTAGGTGGCGCAACGCGTGGGGATCTGGGGGGCGCGGCCCCCCAGCTTAGCGCCGCAGGTAAACATTTTGTGAGGCATTTTTTTCAATGACGTGTTTTTATGGCTTTAGAGATGGTATTTTTCAATATGTTTTATTTGCAGTTGTGCACTAAAATAGGTCTGGAAGGAGGTAAACTATGGGAGTTTATAATATACTTTTACAAATACACTTCACACACAATTCACTATTTCATTATGGAAAAAACTTACCTTTTCAAGAAACAAGGGGGGGGGGGGCGATCGCCCATACCACCCCCCACCCTGGATCCGCCACTGAACACTGGGAGAACTACTGGGTTTGAATTCAAAGTCGGCCCCTACACCTAGCGGCACCCATTGTTGCTATGAATTTGGTTTCTATATGAGAAATAACATGCATGAAAATGTTACCTTGGTAACAACGGGCGCCCTAAGCTCTGTAAGGGACGACTATGAATCGTCTAACCACGAATCCTAGGCAAACCAAAACATATTCTATGAGTACACTGTACCACATATCTAATAAAATGGTATATTTGACATTTGTATTATTTTTGACCATATGACTCCATTTAAATATAACCATTTTCTCCAATATGGCGTATTACGAAACCTCGATTTTCCCCACGAAAGACATTCAAATCCAATCACTAGCCTGTAATACATCAATGAGCACGGATTATTTTTTACTGTCAAAGGACTCGTTGCCAAAAACGTTTTGCTGGTCATGAGTATAATACTGCGAATACAAGCTATGCCATGCCATACATTGAGACCAGTGAGCTTTGTACCAATGTAAGCGTTGCAAGTACCATCGGGTGGCATGGCGCATACATGTTCAAGGTCTAGGGTTCGAGACCAGTCACGATCACTCTTTTTCTCATTTATTTTAAAAAGACAAGGTGTGACCTTGGGATTTCTTGGTTGGTCGCAGAACGAATTCAATTTTTTTTTATTTTTATAGCTTTTATCATCAGATTGTATTCTTGGCAACTTTGTGAATCCAGAGTTTATAAATCCATCCATATTTTGAGTTACAATTACAGTAAGAATGAAGCCAGTAGAATATTCATAATTTTTTACGGCCAAACTCTTCGTTTCCGCAAAAAAAGAAATCACGAGATCAATATCTATCGAAATAGATTTTAAAAAGTCAAGGTGTTTAATTTGGATTTTTGAGAAAACTAAAGTCTTAGTTGCAAAACGGCCTCAGAATTGTTTTGCAATTTTCATAGTTTTTATCGTCAGATCGTATCCTTGGATACTTTTTGTACACACAATCACTTCCATATTTGGAGTTACAATTACATTAACAACATTCCGGTAGAAAATTCAATATTTTTTTACTGACAAACGGTACGTTTCCGCCAAAAACTGTTTTCGGTTTTGCGATTTCGTGTTCAAGAAACGGCTTCAAATTTTTTTCAATTTTTTTATAGTTTTTATTATCAGATCGTATTTTTGGAAACTTTGTGGATCCAAAGAGACCATCAGTTTGTAAATCTATCCATATTTGGAGACACAATTACAATAAGAATGAAGCGAGTAGAATATTCATTCCTTTTTTACGGCCAAACTCTTCGTTTCCGCAAAAAACGGTTTACATTTTTCAAATCACGAGATCAATATCTATCGAATCAGATTTTAAAAAGACAAAGGGTGTATTTGTTATTTTGGAGAAGACTAGGCCCTATATAGCCTTGGTTGCAAAAGGGACTCAGAATTTGTTTTGCAATTTTCAGAGTTTTTATTATCAGATCGTATTCTCGGATACTTTTTGAATCCAAAGAGACAATCAGTTCGTAAATCCATCCATGTTTGGACTTACAATTTTCAAAAACAATATTCAGATAGCTCATTAAACATTTCCCGGCTAACCGTTTACGCAAGTCAAACATAAACATGTTTCTTATATAGACTAGGAATGTTGTCACGCTGACTTATGGCTACGTTAACAATCTGGAGAGCTGGGGGGTGGGTGGTAGGCTGGCACAAAGGTTGTCCGTGGCGAAGTCAGCGATAGGTGGGCTCCACCTGTTTCGTCTACCCTGTCGTACGGGTAAGACAAGATGTTAAGTCGGGGGGAAACAGGAAGTACCCGGCTCTTATACATGGATAATAATAATAATAATAATAATAATAATAATAATAATAATAATAATAATAATAATAATAATAATAATAATAATAATAATAATAATAATAATAATAATAATAATAATAATAATAATAATAATAATAATAATAATAATAATAATATTAATAATAATAATAATAATAATAATAATGTTCTTTATTTTAGCTGCACTAGCTACTACATTACATCATTAACAATTATTAACAAACTGGACAATAATAAGGCATCCATTACACACAACTCATGTACAGAATACAGATAAAATTATGCAAATTCATTGTCAACAAAGGTGGCACACACACCTTTAAAAGTATTCAGCGAGTATCTTAAAACATCATCTCTTGTCATCTTGTTTTCAACATTTTATTAAACAATATAAAACCTGAATAAAATAAGGATTTTTGTGACTTTGTCTTATTTTTACGTGTCACGACTTACATGCTACTTCCTCTTGTATCGGGGGAGTGCGTCCCATTGATAAAATTAACCGGCCCATTCCGTCGTACCATCTTGTAAATAAATATCAAAACACTCATAGCTATTTTTTGTTCAATACTTTGCCAATTCAACATTTCTAACAACACTTTAATGGGGGTTCTTCTATTACACCGCAGTACCACAGATAAGGGACGCATGCCACGATTTTGAAGCTTTTGAAGCACATACATGTCCTTATTAAAAATACCCCACAATACAGTTGAACAATAAATAATATGTGGCCTAATAAAAGTTTTAAAAATAAGATTTGTCACCTAAAGTGAGAGATCCTTCGCAATTCTCGTCAAAAAACCAAGCTTTTTATTTATACAATCAATATGGCGAGTAAAAGTCAGGTGTTCATCAATAATTACCCTTAAGTACTTAAACTCATTTACAATTACTAGTTTCTCACCTTCAATACATACAAACACATCCTCCAACTGAGTACTATTAACAATTGAATTTTTTTTCCTGTGATGATGCTAATAACATACATTTAGTTTTGGTGACATTAAGTTTTAGCTTATTTCTTTTTCTTTTTAACCAGTCACTAGCTTGAGCCAACGCTTCGTTAAGTATAGCACATGCTTCCTCATAGGAACATCCCGAAACAGATATCAGAGTGTCATCAGCAAATAAATTCACAAAGACATTCCTAACACACTTTGGTAAATCATTTATATATATATAATAAACAATAAAGACCCCAGGACAGATCCTTGAGGCACTCCATAGTCATTGATTTTATCTGGGATTTTACTCCTTTGAACTTAACAAATTGTTTTGAGTTTTCTATTATTAAGATAACATGTGATCCACTTTAAAACAGTGCTCTTCACACCATACGCTTCAAGTTTATTTAATAAAATCTTCCTATCGATCGTTTCAAAGGCTCTTTTAAAATCTAAAAAAAACAGCCAATATCACTTTATTTTTATCCAAATCCTCTTTCCATTTGGACAATATTAACTGCAAGGCCGTTTCACATGAAAATTCCTTTCTAAAACCAGATTGATTTTCAAATAACAATTTATTTCGGTCAAAAAATGCTTGAAGCTGCTTATGTACAACAAGTTCCATTATTTTTTTCAAATATTGGTAACTCATTAATGGGTCTATATTCACGTGCCGACTTTGTATTAATTACTTTCTGGATTGGAATAATTTTTTATGTTTTCCACGTTTCAGGAAAAACACCAGCCACCAGTGAACTATTAATAACGTTAAGTAGAGGCATACCAATAGTACTAAAAGTTTCTTTAAAGAACCTAGAAAATAGACCATCCATTCCTTCTTTTTTGCTATCTAGACTGTTAACTATAGTTTTTAATTCATTAATAGTAGGGCCTAACTGGCTCAAATTTGTCCCAGATCTCAATATTTTGGCCGTACTCCGAAGCTTCGATTACAATAGGCTCCACAGGATTGGGTATGCTATCCACAATCTCTTTTACGCTACTAATAAAATATCCATTAAAATTATCAGATTCATTATCACATTTGGCATTCTCAAACTCTACATTATCATTCATATATCCTTTAGTTTTAGTTTTAACAATCGTTTTAAGGGTCTTCCGCATACGTGGAGGATCTTTATAACAATGCTCAAGTTTCAAATCATAATATAATTTCTTCTGTTCCCAGCGTGTTTACAAATATGTTTCTCTAAATTTTATAATCATTCCAATCCGACAACATATCAGTGATGCTTTCTTGTACGCTTTGTCTCTTAATCGTTGGGCCTCTAATAGATTAAAATTCCATCATGGTTTTATTTTTTCAATTTAAGTTACTTTGATCTCTTTTTCGGGTGCAATTTCATTTATACAATCAGATTAATTTAAAACAAAAGTTTCAGCCAATACCTGTACTTTACTATTTTCAAACTTCCAGTTTTTGTTTATCAACTTCATAATAATTTCATCAAAATCTCCCTTGAGTCAATGTTTTTCTCTTTAATATTGTTTCAACTAGGTCTAACTTATTCCTACTATTATGAACATGGTTCAAAGTCAACTCATCCCTCACACTTATAATTCTTAGATCACTTATTTTAGGTTCATCAAGCATCTTCACTTCCACGTTGCTAGCACCGTTCACAATCACATAATCAATCAAAGTCCTACTTTTATCAGTCACTCTACTATACTCCTAAACTAATTGTTTGAATCCGTATTGTTGAAACACACGAATCATTCTGTTTACATATACACATTCAACATTTTTTAAGTTAACATTAAAGTCGCCTACTATTACAATCTTTCCGTTTGTGTCACATATTCGCTCCCACCAACATTCTACAAACTCCATGAATTGGGCTTTACTGTTACTAGATGAGTTATACACAACGTAGTATCTGCACTTCACAATCCTATTCGTTACATTTATACCCAATACCCACACTTTCATGTCCACCTGGACTCGTTCAATCACTTCATACTTCATATCATTTCTTATAAACATTGCAACCCCGCTCGTGAATTGGCTATTAGAATCAACCCTTTCTAACTTATACCCGTTCACCATCATCAATGATGTCTGTAAGGTGGGTCTCTGCTAAGCACAATAGCATATGTTGTCTATCCTGCAACAACTTCACGATTTCTTTGAAATGATGATCACACCCTACACTCTGCACATTGCAGTATACGACCTCGTGTGACAGTAACTTACTTTGATAAGAAACAGTATTAGTAAAACCGTAATTGCTATAAGTCCACCTTTTGAAGTTCAGATTATACTAAGCGCTTGTAGGCTGGGCACTCGTCATGCTTCAGGTTCATCGACTCGTTGGCCCCACTACAGTTGCCACGTCACTCGTACACACCGAGTATTTATGAGGGCCGCCACAATACATCACGACGACATTCTTTAGCATAGTGACCGAAACCTTGACACTTAAAAACAACGTTTAATGTAAATATAGTCTTTCACATGACATGTTAAGTTTATCACCACTAAGAAGCATCCTTCTCGTTTTAGGGGCACCATGACACGTTAAACAAACATTCATATTGTTCAACAACTCTGTCGATTGATTTCTGCCATTGTACAACAATATCGGCCCGTCTGGGTCCAGAGTGACTCTGCTAATGAAAGGATAAACTCCCCCCCCCCCCATCCCCCCCACTGTCCTCCCGTTTGGCCCTGCCCTCCCTTGCTGGACTCCCCTTATGGTGGCCCCCGTGATGTGTAATGAAAAAAATGTGTTAAAGCAAAATATTCTGTAGTAAACATTGCTTTAAGTAATAGGGAAGTCTCACGCATTTTTTTTATTTGCTTACTGGTTACCTCAAGTTAAAATAAACGGGAACTAATTGGTTTCGGCTCGAAAGGTGCATTAACATCGCTTTAACAGCAAGTCAAAGATACTGCTGTCAAAACACGCTCAGAAACGGACCTGCGCCATCTTGCTCGTGATTTCAAGGTTCTGACGTCATGTCAGTAAACAGTAATTTTATATCATACAAATAGTACTGAAATCCCACACTTTAGTAGATTATTGCTCTCATAAGACTCTAACTGAACCAACGTTTATTTATAGTTAGTAAATGAACACTTCTCAACATTAATTAACAACAATATGTTAAATAATTGCATTATTTTAAACAAGTTTTGGTAAATACTGTATCAAAATGTATTTTCTGAAGAAAACAGTGGTATAAAAGACATTGTTGTAAAGTCACTGCATCCTAGATATTGTAAAATGTTAAACTTAATATCGTTGATATTATTAAGAATACTTCAAGGAGGCAGTTGTTTACATGACATATGACGTCAAGAGCCGTTTTTTAATTACGAAACAAGAAGTTCCAAATTTCAAACTTAAAATGCTAATAGAATTGGAAATATACGCTTCTCAGATATAAAAATTATACCACCCATACTTTTAGATAATGATCTTTCATTTTTAGGTACTTTGAGGAATATTTATTTTTGATGAGACTTCCCTAATTGCCAATAGATAAAATAACTTTACCCGCTGCCAAGGGTTGGGTGTCCCCCTCTTATGTTCTGTTCAACAGTGAGTTGTCCTTCGACGGGGACTATTTGCTCGTCAACGCAAATACCTCTTTCCGTCTGCAGTTGTATACAACGTTCTCTTACAGCGTCGTATGTCGGGCGAACTTTATACATCCGATCAGTTTATCTATCTATCTATCCATCTATCTATCTATCTATCTATCTATCTATCTATCTATCTTTCTATCTATCTATCTATCTATCTATCTATCTATCTATCTATCTATCTATCTATCTATCTATCTATCTATCTATCTATCTATCTATCTATCTATCTATCTATCTATCTATCTATCTATCTATCTATCTATCTATCTATCTATCTATCTATCTATCTATCTATCTATCTATCTATCTATCTATCTATCTATCTATCTATCTATCTATTTATCTATCTATCTATCTATCTATCTATCTATCTATCTATCTATCTATCTATCTATCTATCTATCTATCTATCTATCTATCTCGAAGTGGACGGACGTGTTTCACATCGGCTCCTGCGAATTGTTAATAATTTGCGAGTAAAAGTCGTGCGATAATTCCTAAACTTGTCTTATACGATAGTATTAGTGAAGTTATATCTCTGTGTGTATCGTAAGTGGTTAAAAACAACTGTTTTTTGAAGTTATCAATCTTTTTGTGTGTTTTCTGGTGATATGTGCATCATGCGTGTGCTCGCCATTGACTGACCGCACTCGAGGGGATGAAATATCACGCTCTGAACACATAGGCCCATCCTATTCGACCTCACTCAGGCAAGCTACTGATATACATTATCGTCTTTCGTAAGTGAAATGACTGAATAAGTATTATTTAAGTTAAATAATATCATAAATACATATTGGATTCAGTTCTGATGCTATTGAAAACAAAAACCTACAACCACAGCCTTCTCGACGGGTCCTACAACAATCGATCTAAGTTCTTTGCTTTCAAAGAGCAACCATTCTCTCACAACAATTCCTATAAGTTCTTTGTTTCCAAAGCACTTCAGGAATTCTTTTAATGATCCAGTAAGCGGTGACCAACTAAGAATTGAATCATGTCAGTTTCACCGAAATTGGCAGTTATTATTGATAATCTCCCCGATACTTCCATCGATGACTACCTACAAGGCGCTCTCGAACTTGTTTCCGGTGACCAAATCACGCACGCGTCACGTGTGTCTGGCGGACGTGTTTGTATATTTCTGAAAACTGAAGCAGCTATTGACACGCTTATTCAGGACAATTTCATTACTGTCAAGGGCAACTACGTTCCTATTCGAAAATATTTCTCGTCTGCTACCAAAATTGTCCTTTCTAATGTTTTCCCCTTCATAACCAATGATATGCTGAATGAAAAACTTTCACAGTACGGTAATATTACCGGCCAAATACGCGACCTGTCAACAGGATCAAAGCTCACTGGTTGTTCCCATATCAAATCGTTCCGAAAACTGGCGTATGTTGTCTTTAGGGATATATCCAAAGTGCCCGATGCGCTACACTTCGAGAAGGACAACGTAAAGGTAATTGTTTTCATTACTATGGAGGACGTGACGTGTCTTACGTGTAACGAGAAGGGACACGTCTCCAGGAACTGCAAGCAATCGACTCCTAAACAACCCAACCTTCAAATGCAGAACCCTCGTGTCGTTCCAACGACATCCAACTTACCGTCTACTTTAAACTATCCCCCCTTGCCACCTGGAAAGCCCACCTTCGCTCAAACTGTGAGTGGCGCACCGCGTGAATCACTATCTCTCCGACCCTGCGTCCCTATTCTTCCTGCCGCGCCGGCCGGTAGTGACGGTGGTAAGACGGACCAACTGAATACCTCTTCTTCAATTCTAGAGGTCAAGGCCAAATCGTCACTGCAACGACTAGCTCAATACCACACAACAACCCTTCCACCGCCTCCTCCTCCTTCCGTTAAGGAGGTCGAAGAACCGTCTATCTCCTCTCCTATTATCGTAAACAAACCATTGAATAAATGTACGCCTCTTCCCCTCCCGGAGGTTGAAGAACAGGAACCCACTATCTCTTCACCTGTTTTTGTGAACCAACCTTTAAACAAACGTTCACCTCCTCCCATACCGGAGGTTAAGGAACTGTCTCTGTCTTCACCTACTGTCGCTCATCAACCGTCTTTCTCCTCGCCTATTGTTCTACATCAACCTTCAAACAAACGATCGCGGCTTGACGATGACGCTCAGTCCGACTGCGAGTCGTTAGCATCAAACGACTCTTTTCTATCGGAAGAGTTTATGCAGTCGACTGATTCGAGAACCAAAGAAGGATCTATAACGGCGGAGAACATTAAGGCTTTTCTTAAAAATGCAAGGCATTTTAAGAAAATTTTACCAATTGTTAAATCCTACTCTGACAATGTAGAATCGTTCTACGTGGAACTGGAAAAGACTGCTCAAAACACACATGACTTAAATTTAAAAAAACGGATTGCGCGGATATTGAAATCCATGGCCGCTGAATCAGGGTTTATACCCCAAACAAATTCTTAATCTCCTTTCAAAATGGTCAATTTTATGTCCTTAAACATACGTGGTATGAAAAGTGACATGAAACAAATCGCTCTTACAAATTTCCTCCGTAGACTACGATCTGACGTATTTTTTATTCAAGAAACAAACCTTTCTTCTTCCCCTACTTACGAATTTTTAAACAAAACCTACAACTTTGCAATAAACTCGGATGTCCAGAACAGCAGTGGCACTTTGATAGCGTCAAAAACGCCGTTCGACTCTACAAACATTCTTGTTCCCGGCTATGCGCAATGTGCTCAGGTTCAATTGGACGGACGACAATGCCACCTGGTTAATGTTTATCTACCCCATGACAACAACATCGCTGTACCGGTGCTGCTTTCACTCGACAGGTATCTCTCCAGTGTTCATCATAGCCATGTGGTTATATTGGGGGGAGATTGGAACCTTACCATTGACCCACTTGATCGTTCCGGCTGTGTGGAAAATCGTCGAAGTCTAGCGCAGCGCCTGGCTACCATCCTTTCCAAAGAGAATTTTCAAGACGTGTGGCGGACTTCGAACCCTCGAGAGCTTGCATACACGTATGTAGGCACTCACGTCCGACGCCCAAGAGCTCGTCTGGACAGGTTTTACATCCAGGCTTCCAACATTGGATTCGCGGTGCTGCCTAAAATAATACCGTCATTTTCGGACCACTGTTGTGTAGTGTTTTCTCTTGAACTCCCTCTCACCGTCTCTCATAAATCTCCCTATTGGAAGTTCAACAATATGCTCTTACAGGACACCTACTACACCTCAGTAGTGTGCGCGCTGATTACAACCTTCTCTGACAAGTGTAATGAAACCGATCCCTTCGTGTGTTGGGAAGGACTAAAAAACGAAATAAGATTAGCCACCCAACGATACACAGCCCACCGTTTTCACGAGAAAACAAGCACGCTCAAAGATCTTGAGCGTAATCTTTACAATCTTAAATCTAAATCAAACTTGTCCGAGCAAGAATGTATTGAGCTCAATGCTTGTGCCGCTCAAGTACGAAGAATCCACTACTCGGAAGCCCACGCCACTGCCGCTGTAGAGTCTGCCAACATGCTCCAATACGGTAATACTGCTACACCCTTTTTCTATCAGTACGGAATGGTGCACCACTCACCTACTCAACTTTCTTGTCTTGAAATTGGGGGTACCGTTTCGAAAGACGCTGCTGCTATTCGTACACATGTGCGAAGTCATTTTCAGCAGCTATATTCTAACCCTGGAAACAACAATTTGAACGTCCCTCATCTTTTTGCCGACCTCCCGAAAATCTCCGACGCTGCTAGGAACAAGCTTGACGCCATGCCTACAGTTGCAGAGTTGCGGGTGGCTCTCGAACAATTAACAAAAGGAAAATCGTGTGGGTCAGACGGTTTGACCGTAGAATTTTACTTACATTTCTGGAACGTTATTCGCAAACTGTATTACAAGGTGTTCGAAACTGCAGTCGAACGTTCGACTCTACCACGATCTATGCAAATGTCAGTGCTTGTGCTTATTCCCAAGAAAGGTGATCGTGTGCAGATACAAAATTGGAGACCGATCTCACTTTTAAACACCGACTATAAAATAATTTCTAAAGCTTTAACTAACAAACTCAACTTAGTAATGGGTGACGTAGTACACTCTGACCAGACGTTCTGCGTGCAAGGCAGGTCACTGTTTTCCAACCTCCACCTTACTCGTGATACACTGGACCACTGTAACAGAAACAATCTGCCACTAGCTATACTATCACTTGATCAAACGAGTGCGTTCGATAGAGTCGAACATGACTACTTATTCAAAATCATGTCATCGTTTGGCTTCGGTTGTCGGTTTATGTCCTACATACGAATGCTGTACGCGAACGCAAGATGCTCTATACGAGTAAACTCTTCTCTTACTCCACCTATTCCTCTTCGTCGTGGAATACGACAAGGAGATCCTATATCCGGATGTTTGTACTCATTATCTATTGAACCATTCCTAGTTCTTTGCCGTAAAACTCTTGCACCGTACGGGCTTAAAATACCTGGGTCGAGGATACCCATTGTCACCTCAGCTTATGCCGACGATGCATATATTTTTCTAACTGATAATGGAGGTTTCGCTGAACTACACACGGCGTTCGTAACGTACGCGTGCGCTTCTGGCGCAAAGCTCAACTCGGCTAAATCTAACGGTCTCTTTTCTGGGTCCTGGCAGGGACGAACTGACAACCCTCTAGGTTTCCAGTGGAATAGTGATGGGCTCAAAGTTCTCGGTGTTTACCTTGGAAATTCTACACAATGGGAAACCAAAAACTGGACGACGCTGACAGAAACAATACATCGCGGAATAGACCGATACTCTAAATGGAATCACACGACAATAAGAGGAAGGAGAATTATCGCCAACCAACTATTAGGATCCAAACTTGTTCACGCGCTATCTGTTCTCCAACCCCCAAAAGCGTTTATTGATACAATTCATACTAAATTAATCAAGTTCGTGTGGGGGGGCAGACACTGGCTCAACCGCGCTCACGTCTTTGCCGAGCCTGGCGTAGGAGGTATCGGGCTCACGAACATCCAGTGCAAAGTCATGACTTTTCGACTACGTTTTCTAGCCAGTATTCTTTCACCCGACGCCGAAAGATCTCATCCATATGTGCTTCACGAACTGAATCTCCATAGGTACGCTGACGATTTTCACTCACTTGTACTCGAGCCAATTCGGAGTGACTGGTTACACAGGTTACAACCATTCTACAGGTCAGTACTGGAAGCATGGGATACGGTCTGCCCTGCCACAACGACCACATTAAACGCCGCTCTACGTGTGTTGGACGTAGACAATAGACGCAGACTCTACCAAACGTGCAGACAACGTGAACTACCTCTTTCGACTCTATCTGGACGATCTGAACTGGCACAAGAGGACGTGCATTGGAACCATGTCTACCTTTTCCCGACGACCAGCTTCGACGCCGACCTCTGCTGGCGACTGCTGCATGACGCAGTGGCATCGCCTGCCCGACTACACCGATGGGGGATCCGTGACTCTCCACAGTGCTTGTGGTGCACTTCTCCCGGCACCACTCTCCACGTTCTGTTTGAATGTTCTAAAGTAACTCCTTTATGGACCTTTGTTCGAGACATAATTACACGCCTTATTGGCTCAAGACATCTTTCGACGCTCGACCTTCTGCGAGGACTGGACTTTGAGCCTGCCGCCCCCGTGCAGTGGCAGTTGGCAAACTTCTTACTGAATCTCGGAAAATCTACTGCATTTCGGTTTCTGCAGAAGAACTTTGAAGAACCAGGCGGTGATCCGTTGTGTATTATTAAAAATCGACTTTCCTTCAGATTAAATCTGGAATATTTAAAGGCTGTACGTACAGACACTGTACACATTTATAACCGCACTTGGAGGTTCGGAGGAATTTTGTAAAATATTGTCATGTAGATGTGATTATCATCATTTTGTACTTTTATCTATACCTGATGTAAATTTCTCTGTTTAAGTTTCCAACACAGATGTAATATATTTTGACAGTTCGAATAAATCAAATCAAATCTATCTATCTATCTATCTATCTATCTATCTATCTATCGATCTCGAAGTGGACGGACGTGTTTCACATCGGCTCCTGCGAATTGTTAATAATTTGCGAGTAAAAGTCGTGCGATAATTCCTAAACTTGTCTATACGATAGAACTAGTCAAGATATATCTCTGTGTGTATCGTAAGTGGTTAAAAACAACTGTTTTTCGAAGTTATCAATCTTTTTGTGTGTTTTATGGTGATATGTGCATCATGCGTGTGCTCGCCATTGACTGACTTCACTCGAGGGGATGAAATATCACGCTCTGAACACATAGGCCCATCCTATTCGACCACACTCAGGCAAGCTACTATAATATACATTATCGTCTTTCGTAAGTGAAATGACTGAATAAGTATTATTTCAGTTAAATAATTACATAAATACATTTTGGATCTAGTTCTGATGCTATTGAAAACAAAAACCTACAACCACAGCCTTCTCGACGGACGGGTCCTACAACAATCGATCTAAGTTCTTTGCTTTCAAAGAGCAACCATTCTCTCACAACCATTCCTATAAGTTCTTTGTTTCCAAAGCACTTCAGGAATTCTTTTAATGATCCAGTAAGCGGTGACCAACTAAGAATTAAATCATGTCAGTTTCACCGAAATTGGCAGTTATTATTGATAATCTTCCCGATACTTCCATCGATGACTACCTACAAGGCGCTCTCGAACTTGTTTCCGGTGACCAAATCACGCACGCGTCACGTGTGTCTGGCGGACGTGTTTGTATATTTCTGAAAACTGAAGCAGCTATTGACACGCTTATTCAGGACAATTTCATTACTGTCAAGGGCAACTATGTTCCTATTCGAAAATATTTTTCGTCTGCTACCAAAATCGTCCTTTCTAATGTTTTCCCCTTCATAACCAATGATATGCTGACTGAAAAACTTTCACAGTACGGTAATATTACCGGCCAAATACGCGACCTGTCAACAGGATCAAAGCTCACTGGTTGTTCTCATATCAAATCGTTCCGAAAACTGGCGTATGTTGTCTTTAGGGATATATCCAAAGTGCCCGATGCTCTACACTTCGAGAAGGACAACGTAAAGGTAATTGTTTTCATTACTATGGAGGACGTGACGTGTCTTACGTGTAACGAGAAGGGACACGTCTCCAGGAACTGCAAGCAATCGACTCCTAAACAACCCAACCTTCAAATGCAGAACCCTCGTGTCGTTCCGTCGACATCCAACTTACCGTCTACTTTAAACTATCCCCCCTTGCCACCTGGAAAGCCCACCTTCGCTCAAACTGTGAGTGGCGCACCGCGTGAATCACTATCTCTCCGACCCTGCGTCCCTATTCTTCCTGCCGCGCCGGCCGGTAGTGACGGTGGTAAGACGGACCAACTGAATACCTCTTCTTCAATTCTAGAGGTCAAGGCCAAATCGTCACTGCAACGACTAGCTCAATACCACACAACAACCCTTCCACCGCCTCCTCCTCCTTCCGTTAAGGAGGTCGAAGAACCGTCTATCTCCTCTCCTATTATCGTAAACAAACCATTGAATAAATGTACGCCTCTTCCCCTCCCGGAGGTTGAAGAACAGGAACCCACTATCTCTTCACCTGTTTTTGTGAACCAACCTTTAAACAAACGTTCACCTCCTCCCATACCGGAGGTTAAGGAACTGTCTCTGTCTTCACCTACTGTCGCTCATCAACCGTCTTTCTCCTCGCCTATTGTTCTACATCAACCTTCAAACAAACGATCGCGACTTGACGATGACGCTCAGTCCGACTGCGAGTCGTTAGCATCAAACGACTCTTTTCTATCGGAAGAGTTTATGCAGTCAACTGATTCGAGAACCAAAGAAGGTTCTATAACATCGGAGAACATTAAGGCTTTTCTTAAAAATGCGAGGCATTTTAAGAAAATTTTACCAATTGTTAAATCCTACTCTGACAATGTAGAATCGTTCTACGTGGAACTGGAAAAGACTGCTCAAAACACACTTGACTTAAATTTGAAAAAACGGATTGCGCGGATATTGAAATCCATGACCGCTGAATCAGGGTTTATACCCCAAACAAATTCTTAATCTTCTTTCAAAATGGTAAATTTTATGTCCTTAAACATACGTGGTATGAAAAGTGACATGAAACAAATCGCTCTTACAAATTTCCTCCGTAGACTACGATCTGACGTATTTTTTATTCAAGAAACAAACCTTTCTTCTTCCCCTACTTACGATTTTTTAAACAAAACCTACAACTTTGCAATAAACTCGGATGTCCAGAACAGCAGTGGCACTTTGATAGCGTCAAAAACGCCGTTCGACTCTACAAACATTCTTGTTCCCGGCTATGCGCAATGTGCTCAGGTTCAATTGGACGGACGACAATGCCACCTGGTTAATGTTTATCTACCCCATGACAACAACATCGCTGTACCGGTGCTGCTTTCACTCGACAGGTATCTCTCCAGTGTTCATCATAGCCATGTGGTTATATTGGGGGGAGATTGGAACCTTACCATTGACCCACTTGATCGTTCCGGCTGTGTGGAAAATCGTCGAAGTTTAGCGCAGCGCCTGGCTACCATCCTGTCCAAAGAGAATTTACAAGACGTGTGGCGGGCTTCGAACCCTCGAGAGCTTGCATACACGTATGTAGGCACTCACGTCCGACGCCCAAGAGCTCGTCTGGACAGGTTTTACATCCAGGCTTCCAACATTGGATTCGCGGTGCTGCCTAAAATAATACCGTCATTTTCGGACCACTGTTGTGTAGTGTTTTCTCTTGAACTCCCTCTCACCGTCTCTCATAAATCTCCCTATTGGAAGTTCAACAATATGCTCTTACAGGACACCTACTACACCTCAGTAGTGTGCACGCTGATTACAACCTTCTCTGACAAGTGTAATGAAACCGATCCCTTCGTGTGCTGGGAAGGGCTAAAAAACGAAATAAGATTAGCCACCCAACGATACACAGCCCACCGTTTTCACGAGAAAACAAGCACGCTCAAAGATCTTGAGCGTAATCTTTACAATCTTAAATCTAAATCAAACTTGTCCGAGCAAGAATGTATTGAGCTCAATGCTTGTGCCGCTCAAGTACGAAGAATCCACTACTCGGAAGCCCACGCCACTGCCGCTGTGGAGTCTGCCAACATGCTCCAATACGGTAATACTGCTACACCCTTTTTCTATCAGTACGGAATGGTGCACCACTCACCTACTCAACTTTCTTGTCTTGAAATTGGGGGTACCGTTTCGAAAGACGCTGCTGCTATTCGTACACATGTGCGAAGTCATTTCCAGCAGCTATATTCTAACCCTGGAAACAACAATTTGAACGCCCCTCATCTTTTTGCCGACCTCCCGAAAATCTCAGACGCTGCTAGGAACAAGCTTGACGCCATGCCTACAGTTGCAGAGTTGCGGGTGGCTCTCCAACAATTAACAAAAGGAAAATCGTGTGGGTCAGACGGTTTGACCGTAGAATTTTACTTACATTTCTGGAACGTTATTCGCAAACTGTATTACAAGGTGTTCGAAACTGCAGTCGAACGTTCGACTCTACCACGATCTATGCAAATGTCAGTGCTTGTGCTTATTCCCAAGAAAGGTGATCGTGTGCAAATACAAAATTGGAGATTGATTTCACTTTTAAACACCGACTATAAAATAATTTCTAAAGCTTTAACTAACAAACTCAACTTAGTAATGGGTGACGTAGTACACTCTGACCAGACGTTCTGCGTGCAAGGCAGGTCACTGTTTTCCAACCTCCACCTTACTCGTGATACACTGGACCACTGTAACAGAAACAATCTGCCACTAGCTATACTATCACTTGATCAAACGAGTGCGTTCGATAGAGTCGAACATGACTACTTATTCAAAATCATGTCATCGTTTGGCTTCGGTTGTCGGTTTATGTCCTACATACGAATGCTGTACGCGAACGCAAGATGCTCTATACGAGTAAACTCTTCTCTTACTCCACCTATCCCTCTTGGTCGTGGAATACGACAAGGAGATCCTATATCCGGATGTTTGTACTCATTATCTATTGAACCATTCCTAGTTCTTTGCCGTAAAACTCTTGCATCTTACGGGCTTAAAATACCTGGGTCGAGGATACCCATTGTCACCTCAGCTTATGCCGACGATGCATATATTTTTCTAACTGATAATGGAGGTTTCGCTGAACTACACACGGCGTTCGTAACGTACGCGTGCGCTTCTGGTGCAAAGCTCTACTCGGCTAAATCTAACGGTCTCTTTTCGGGGTCCTGGCAGGGACGAACTGACAACCCTCTAGGTTTTCAGTGGAATAGTGATGGGCTCAAAGTTCTCGGTGTTTACTTTGGAAATTCTACACAATGGGAAACCAAAAACTGGACGACGCTGACAGAAACAATAAATCGCGGACTAGACCGATACTCTAAATGGAATCACACGACAATACGAGGAAGGAGAATTATCGCCAACCAACTATTAGGATCCAAACTTGTTCACGCGCTATCTGTTCTCCAACCCCCCAAAACGTTTATTGTTACAATTCATACTAAATTAATTAAGTTCGTGTGGGGGGGCAGACACTGGCTCAACCGCGCTCACGTCTTTGCTGAGCCTGGCGTAGGAGGTATCGGGCTCACGAACATCCAGTGCAAAGTCATGACTTTTCGACTTCGTTTTCTAGCCAGTATTCTTTCACCCGACGCCGAAAGATCTCATCCATATGTGCTTCACGAACTGAATCTCCGAAGATACGCCGACGATTTCCACTCACTTGTCCTCGAGCCAATTCGGAGTGACTGGTTACACAGGCTACAACCATTCTACAGGTCAGTACTGGAAGCATGGGATACGGTCTGCCCTGCCACAACGACCACATTAAACGCCGCTCTACGTGTGTTGGACGTAGACAATAGACGCAGACTCTACCAAACGTGCAGACAACGTGAACTACCTCTTTCGACTCTATCTGGACGATCTGAACTGGCACAAGAGGACGTGCATTGGAACCATGTCTACCTTTTCCCGACGACCAGCTTCGACGCCGACCTCTGCTGGCGACTGCTGCATGACGCAGTGGCATCGCCTGCCCGACTACACCGATGGGGGATCCGTGACTCTCCACAGTGCTTGTGGTGCCCTTCTCCCGGCACCACTCTCCACGTTCTGTTTGAATGTTCTAAAGTAACTCCTTTATGGACCTTTGTTCGAGACATAATTACACGCCTTATTGGCTCAAGCCATCTTTCGACGCTCGACCTTCTGCGAGGACTGGACTTTAAGCCTGCCGCCCCCGTGCAGTGGCAGTTGGCAAACTTCTTACTGAATCTCGGAAAATCTACTGCATTTCGGTTTCTGCAGAAGAACTTTGAAGAACCAGGCGGTGATCCGTTGTGTATTATTAAAAATCGACTTTCCTTCAGATTAAATCTGGAATATTTAAAGGCTGTACGTACAGACACTGTACACATTTATAACCGCACTTGGAGGTTCGGAGGAATTTTGTAAAATATTGTCATGTAGATGTGATTATCATCATTTTGTACTTTTATCTATACCTGATGTAAATTTCTCTGTTTAAGTTTCCAACACTGATGTAATATATTTTGACAGTTCGAATAAATCAAATCTATCTATCTATCTATCTATCTATCCATCTATCTATCTATCTATCTATCTATCTATCTATCTATCTATCTATCTATCTATCTATCTATCTATCTATCTATCTATCTATCTATCTATCTATCTATCTATCTATCTATCTATCTATCTATCTATCTATCTATCTATCTATCTATCTATCTATCTATCTATCTACCTATCTATCTATCTATCTATTTATCTATCTATCTATCTATCTATCTATCTATCTATCTATCTATCTATCTATCTATCTATCTATCTATCTATCTATCTATCTATCTATCTATCTATCTATCTATCTATCTATCTATCTATCTATCTATCTATCTATCCATCTATCCATCTATCTATCTATCTATCTATCTATCTATCTATCTATCTATCTATCTATCTATCTATCTATCTATCTATCTATCTATCTATCTATCTATCTATCTATCTATCTATCTATCTATCTATCTATCTATCTATCTATCTATCTATCTATCTATCTATCTACCTATCTATCTATCTATCTATCTATCTATCTATCTATCTATCTATCTATCTATCTATCTATCTATCTATCTATCTATCTATCTATCTACCTATCTATCTATCTATCTATCTATCTATCTATCTATCTATCTATCTATCTATCTATCTATCTATCTATCTATCTATCTATCTATCTATCTATCTATCTATCTATCTATCTATCTATCTATCTATATATCTATCTATCTATCTATCTATCCATCTATCTATCTATATATCTATCTATCTATCTATCTATCTATCTATCTATCTATCTATCTATCTATCTATCTATCTATCTATCTATCTACCTATCTATCTATCTATCTATCTATCTATCTATCTATCTATCTATCTATCTATCTATCTATCTATCTATCTATCTATCTATCTATCTATCTATCTATCTATCTATCTATCTATCTATCTATCTATCTATCTATCTATCTATCTATCTATCTATCTATCTATCTATCTATCTATCTATATATCTATCTATCTATCTATCTATCTATCCATCTATCTATCTATATATCTATCTATCTATTTATTTATTATCCATCAGTTCTCTGTGAGGAGTCGACATTCCGCAAATAAATACAAATCTTATTTTTGCTCGTCATCCTAGGGGAAACATACACATAAACTATAATACGCGGTTATCTTCTAAATGAAAATAATTACCAAGCTTCTCCCGACATACACGGAATGCATGTGATTCCGAATGATTCCAACACCAGCCTACTATTTTACCTTGTTGTAGCTCATTAAAACCGAAGAACTACCGACTGCCACCAAAGCACTCGGAAGGATGCAAGGGGGCAACACGACGGTTTGACAATCGAACCTTCTGTCGATGCGGTTACTTGCTTGGCTCTCTCGCAGAGTGTCCTGCACTGCAATCATGTAACTTTGGTAGATAACGTTCGATATCGTTGAAAATTGTATGTTTGAACGATCGTAGCTCTTAAATATTAAATATTATGTTTTATCCAATATATACAGTATTACTTATTTAACATTGAAAATTCTTTGAAAGAATAATAAAACCTTACTCAACCATTGTCACATGTCGTCGACCACTTTATCAACTCTCACGACAGGCAGAGCCACCTTGAGCTCATTCTATCTCGGGGTCAATATTAGATAACATTAAACATTAATATGCAGAAATGCATATTATGTGTCATGCTAGAATATTGTTGTGGTTTTTGATGCTAACAAAATTATTAAAGTAATGAAAAACGTAGAAGAACGGAAATTCACAAAATTATGAAAAATGTGAAATGTTTTACTACACCTGAATAATTCATATTATTTTTTAAACTGCGAAAGTAAAGTTTTATTTATTTTGAATGCAACCTTGTAGTTATTAAAATGAAGGGGATGTTACATGTTATTACAGCACCCCGGCAGAAACCGCCGGCCGGCTACGAGCTGTACGGTGGGGTGGGTTACTACAAACTCCACACGGACGCGAAGACTTGGCACGAAGCCAAGGCCACGTGCGAGTCGGAAGGTACGCATCTCGCCATCTTGAACTCTGAGGTGGAGGCTTACGTGCTGAAGCAGATGATAGCTCGCGTGCCGGAGAATGTGAGCTCCTGGGCTTTTGTCGGCTTCCACGATATGTACACGGAAGGCCAGTTTCTCACAATATTCGGTAAGTCAAGGCTACATGCGCGATATACCCAGTAGGGTTCCCAACTCTGGAAAGTAACATTCCGGGACAAATAATGCAGGAAAAGGGAATGGCCCACGTGATACTGCCGAAGGTCCACCGGAGGCTTTTTTTTTTGATACCCTTTTTTCATTATTTACGTCCCTAAAACATGTTTTTACTGCTGATAAATATGAATTAACTCAAAGCTTACAAGAATCCACGTGCCTGTCAGAAATGATTTATTTTATAAATTGTTGTGTGAGTATAACAATATTAATATGGTATACCTTTTTTTACTGAAGTCTATGAAATGATTAGGAAAACATCGTGCATTTGAAAAAGTCAACTTTGGAAAATCATGCTCATATTAATTTATTATTCATTCTCACTGCTCGTTTCGAGCTCACTTTTCGGGCGGGCCTCTGGCAGAACTTAAGACACTTTCATGTAATTCCGGGACACTTGCTGTCCCGTTGTTGGTGGGAACCCTATCCCCGGGGCATATCAAAATAAAGCCCGACTGGGCATAAGAGTCAAAATTAAAAAAAATTAGGTTTCTTGCAGCCAATTTACAACTTGTATGTAGATTTGTATGCGGAGTGGTCCTTGTTTCAGATGAGCCGCTGAGTACTACGGGGTTCACACGGTGGTCGAGCACGGGCCAGCCGGACAACGCCGGCGCTTCAGCCACGAACCCTGGTGAAGACTGCGGAAGCATACATCGCGGCAATGCCGGGCTTAATGACCTACCATGTCTTGCCAAGGTCGTGTTTTTCTGCGAGCAAGAGATAGATTGAAGCCGTTGCCATGTCTGTTTATCGTAAACAATTTACTGTTTGCATTGTTGCTGGTAGAAATAATGTGTGTGTTGTTTACGCATTACGTTCATAATACCAGTCGAATATGGGGTCAGTTAGAAATATCTTACGCTTATAAAACTCTTAGCTTAAATAATGATATGATTATTCATTCGTTTACTTCATTATGTATAAACAGGTTATTTATGACTTTCATTTATGTTAATTATGTTAACTAGGAAAACGCTCCGCGTTGCCAGATGAGCGAGTTTTTTCAATGTATTAAAGCAAACAAATCTTTAGAATATCATATTACTCATACAAAAAAAACCTTTACAATAAACAAAATTCTTGTTTACAAGATGGTGGTTCAAGTAACAACCTTAGAATTTGTGTATATTATTTGTCGATATGTTGCTAATAACTGCACGAAATATTATTAAAATCCGTCAAAGAATTAACCTTCAAGTTCATTTCAATGGATTTCCGCATAATTTCATTCGACCGTGGTCTTCTCAATAGGCTCTAATTCATAAACTATTAAACCTATCAGTGTACGAAAAGTGCCATAATGTAGATACAGACTATATCTAAAATGTAATATTAATTTATTATATAATAACCCGCTTTTAAATCATAACAAAAGCTTTTTAATTTGTCGACCAAGTTCGTTGTTAACATTTGCATTTTTACTGTGAAAGTCATAAAACATAACACGTCATTGTAGCCATACTATGCTAGCTATCAAAATTCCAAATACACAGTGAGAATGGTCTGAGTGCGTAAGACATTTCGGCAGGCTCAGCATACTATGTGCATCTTACTTCAATGGTCCGCAAATGCGAATCATATTGGTGAAACACTGTAAAAATGAAGAAATTAATAGCAGTAAATAAAAAATATTTATTTACAACATGGCGATTGAAGCTACAATTTTGAAACTTTTGTCAAATGTTAGTACTATTGATGTGAACCTACACATAAAACATCATCTATATCGGTTTGTAAGTTTTAATTTAATTAAATAAATAACAAAACATGTGTTTCAGTTGTTAATTTTTTGTAGGTTGGCATCTTACGTCATTGTAGCCATTCTATGACAGCTATCGAAATTCCAAATAATATTGCGTAGGTATTGTTACGTACGCTGTGTTTGGTGTATACTATGTGCATCTAACTGCAATAGTCCGCAAATGCGAATCATATCGGTGGAACACTGTAAAAATGAAGAAATTATTGTAGTAAATAAACAATATTTTTTTATAATATGGCGGATGAACTTACAATTTTGAAACTTTTGTCAAGTGTTGGTACTGTTGATGTTAATCTACAAGTGAAACATTATTTAAATCCATTAGTAAGTTTTCATTTAATTAAATAAATAAACAAATTTTATTTTTCAGTAATTATTTTTTTGTAGGTTGGCATCTTGACGAATTTTGCTGGTTATGTTAACAGCATCGAGTTTAGTGGTCACGAACGTTGCCCGAAAATTTCAGCCAAATACGTCAAGCCGTTTGACCTGTGCGCGACGAACAAAATTTAGCGCACATACATACAGACATACACACACACACACAGACAAAGCGCCGATCGAGTTGTATGGAGAGATTCACTCCGCTTCGCTACGCTCATCTAACTAGGAAAACGCTCCGCGTTGACAGATGAGCGATTTTTTTCAATGTATCAAATCAAATACATCATTTGCATATCATATTACTCTTTAAAAAAAAATACCTTTATCATAAACATATGATTTTTTTACAAGATGGCGGATCAAGTTACATTCTTATGACTTAAGTATATTATTTCTTGATATGTTGCTAATCAATGCACGAAATATTATTTAAATCCGTTTAGAAGTTTTCTTTAAAGAAATTAAAACCTTCAAGTTGATGGATTTCCGCATAACTTCATTCGACCGTGGACTACTCAATAGGCTCTAATGCATAAACTATTAAACCTATCAGCTGTGCTATCAGTGTATGAAAAGTTCCATAATGTAGATACAGACTATATCTTAAATGTTATATTAATTAATCATACAATTACCCGCTTTTAAATCATAATAATAGCTTTTTCATGTGTTTACCAAGTTCGTTTTTAACATTTGCATGTTTGCCGTGAAGGTCATTAAATATAACACGTCATTGTAGCCTTTCTATGATAGCTATCCAAATTTCAAATACATAGTGAGAAAGGTCTGACTGCGTAAACCATTTCGGCGGCATATTATTTGCATCTTAATTCAATGGTCCGTAAATGCGAATCATATCGGGGGAACACTGTAAAAACGAAGAAAATTACTGCCGTAAATAAACAATATTTGTTTATAATATGGCGGTTGAAGCTACAATTTTGAAACTGTTGTCGTGTGTTGGTACTATTAATGTGGACTTACATATAAAAAATTATTTATATCGGTATGTAAGTTTTAATTTAATTAAATAAATAATAAAACATGTGTTTCAGTTGTTAATTTTTTGTAGGTTGGTATCTTACGTCATTGTAGCCATTCTATGACAGCTATCGAAATTCCAAATAATATTGCATAGGTTTTGTTACGTACGAGTTTGTTTGGTATATACTATGTGCATCTTACTGCAATAGTCCGCAAATGCAAATCATATCGGTGGAACACTGTAAAAATTAAGAAATTATTGTAGTAAATAAACAATATTTTTTTATAACATGGCGGATAATTTTACAATTTTGAAACTTTTGTCAAGTATTGGTATTGTTGATGTTAATCCACAAATGAAACATTATTCAAATCCGTTTGTAAGTTTTCATTTAATTAAATAAATAAACAATTTTTGTTTTTCAGTAATTAATTTTTTGTCGGTTGGCATCTTAACGAATTTTGCTGGTTATGTTAACAGCATCGAGTTAAGTAGTGACAAATGTTGACAGAAAATTTCAGCCAAATACGTCAAGCCGTTTGACCTGTGCGCGACGAACAAAATTTAGCGCACATACATACATACATACATACACACACACATACACACACACAGACAAAGCGCCGATCGAGTTGTATGGAGAGATTCACTCCGCTTCGCTACGCTCATCTAATAATTGATGTCATTTATGTTCATTTATGTTTCTTAACTAAATACAATAAAATGCAATGTATCTCATCACTCATTGTTCAGAATGTTATTCCAATTATATGAATCAAGCTGACAGTTTACATGGAGACTACAATAATGTTCCTATCTAAAATTTGTGTAAGGGGTGTTTACCCGTGTACATACATTCATCATGTTATATGTTTCAATCAGTGCTAAAAGTGTATGTACAACGAGAATAGACCATATGGCATAAGTTGAAAGTAAAGAGATCCATCTGTTTCTCAGGAATTTCTGTAAACAAAATCTTGTACTTTGTGTTTCTTGTATTTTCCTAATAAAACTGATTTTTACCATATAGCATACACTTCTACTATTGATTGATTATTGAAATAATGCCAAAGATAACATGAAAATAAAGATTTATTTGAAGTTCATAATACAAATAATCTGTTCATTAACTAAATACACATCAGAAAAAGATGCATAAAATCACCATACCATAACCTTTTTCACTGAAACATTATCAAACTAAGTCTCAACTCTCAAACCCACCCACATTATAACTTGAATTATAAACTAACCCGGATATAGGGTTAGTGTTCCTTTTGACTTGCAACAGAACACAATCATCTGCGGTGACTCATGCATTGGTTCGCAGGTTCTAAGCCTATGTCACTTAGGGAACTGGGTTCGAATCCCCTATGTATGCTTATACTTGATTACTAAATTACAATTATGATAATCTCATCATCTGGAAACACATTATTTCAATAACATAAAGCAATAAGACTCCCACAAATTAAGATACACATTTGGCCGACTAACACAAGTAGGCCTATTTACAGATAACGGATTCCATATCACCATTCCTATTAAATGGTGAACGTGAATTTTTACTAACATTTAACTAGAGTGCCGAGCTTTGCAAATAAATTGGGTAGGTGAATAAATTTGACGTTTAAATCTAAATAGTAATAAATACACATTCGAGCAGCTTTAGTAATCACGCCAAGTCTAGGTTTAATTGACTTTAAAAATAAAAAAAACACACTCAATTAATTATATCAGTAAAACGGATGGATGGGTTAATTGGACACTTTTGAAACAAGAAGAAATACTTAACGATATTATTGAAGGGTAATAAGACAAGAAAATAGTAAAAAGTAATAGTATAATAGTATATAGTATATAAGTAGCCAGGAAACCCAAGATTAGAATACTTGCATCAGGTTATCTAGGACTACACTAGCATTTGTAATCGATATGTAGACATTTACAAACTGGTACAGACCAGACGAGAAATAAAAAGCTGTTAAAACCTTATCAGTGGATTGATAACACGAACAAAAAAAAAAATAGCTGCAATCAAATAAGGTCACACTTAAAATGTTTAATTATTTGACCTATGAATCCTATGAAAATGACAAAAAAAAATCCTATGACCTACTTTCTCAGCATTTCCCCTAAAACCTTGAATATAAAGCTCGTTATATTTTCAAGACGTTTCAGTATAGTTTGATAACTGTTGGTCTAGTTTCAAAACTGTGATTAACAATGAGGTATTTCTTTGTGTTGTCGTTAACGGTTTTCTCGTGGGCGACAATGGCTCGGTCACTAGAAGTGGTGGGTGGGCAGGGTTCACAATTACAAACTTCGTCGAGGATTCAGCTTTCCCTCAAAAGTCTTCGTAACGAGAATGGAAACTGGATAACTAAGGTAACGATTACAAATTATATTCCGAAAAAGGGTAATTATTAGATTCAATTGTTTATATTTTAATATTTTGTTCACGCCACTTATCAGCTTTATGTTACTTCTTGTTGATCATCAACGGACGCTATAGATGCAAACGCAATCCCAACTACATGAATTTGAATTAAATTTCGTTAGCAAATATATAAAATAAAATGTTGGTAGAAGAATATGTACAGTATTATATTTTAAACACCAATCACACTAAAATTGTATGAAGATCCGCGGTTTTTGAATGAATACCAATACAAATAAAATCATGATATACTGATGTATGATAAAAAGATCATTTGTGTTTTGCAGACAGAACAGAAAGATGCACTTAGTTAATACTTATTATTCCAGGTGGACTTGGAGCGTGGAGGGGGGCGTGGCAAAATGGAGGCAATGAGGACTGAGCCGTGGTCGGTGGACGTAGACGCCAACACCAGAACCTGCGAGGGGTAGAGTCCACTCTACACGTCTCTCTCACTCTTACAGGTGTCTTATGGTTCCCAGGTGCACTTGGAGCGTGGAGGGGGGCGTGGCAAGATGGAGGCAATGAGGACTGAGCCGTGGTCGGTGGACGTAGACGTCAACACCACAACAGGCGAGGGAGTAGAGTCCACTCTACACGTCTCTCTCACCCTTACAGGTGTCTTATGGTTCCCAGGTGGACTTGGAGCGTGGAGGGGGGCGTGGCAAGATGGAGGCAATGAGGACTGAGCCGTGGTCGGTGGACGTAGACGTCAACACCACAACAGGCGAGGGAGTAGAGTCCACTCTACACGTCTCTCTCACCCTTACAGGTGTCTTATGGTTCCCAGGTGGACTTGGAGCGTGGAGGGGGGCGTGGCAAGATGGAGGCAATGAGGACTGAGCCGTGGTCGGTGGACGTAGACGCCAACACCACAACAGGCGAGGGAGTAGAGTCCACTCTACACGTCTCTCTCACCCTTACAGGTGTCTTATGGTTCCCAGGTGGACTTGGAGCGTGGAGGGGGGCGTGGCAAGATGGAGGCAATGAGGACTGAGCCGTGGTCGGTGGACGTAGACGCCAACACCACAACAGGCGAGGGGGTAGAGTCCACTCTACACGTCTCTCTCACTCTAACAGGTGTCTTATGGTTCCCAGGTGCACTTGGAGCGTGGAGGGGGGCGTGGCAAGATGGAGGCAATGAGGACTGAGCCGTGGTCGGTGGACGTAGACGCCAACACCACAACAGGCGAGGGAGTAGAGTCCACTCTACACGTCTCTCTCACTCTAACAGGTGTCTTATGGTTCCCAGGTGCACTTGGAGCGTGGAGGGGGGCGTGGCAAGATGGAGGCAATGAGGACTGAGCCATGGTCGGTGGACGTAGACGCCAACACCACAACAGGCGAGGGAGTAGAGTCCACTCTACACGTCTCTCTCACTCTAACAGGTGTCTTATGGTTCCCAGGTGGACTTGGAGCGTGGAGGGGGGCGTGGCAAGATGGAGGCAATGAGGACTGAGCCGTGGTCGGTGGACGTAGACGCCAACACCACAACAGGCGAGGGAGTAGAGTCCACTCTACACGTCTCTCTCACTCTAACAGGTGTCTTATGGTTCCCAGGTGGACTTGGAGCGTGGAGGGGGGCGTGGCAAGATGGAGGCAATGAGGACTGAGCCGTGGTCGGTGGACGTAGACGCCAACACCACAACAGGCGAGGGAGTAGAGTCCACTCTACACGTCTCTCTCACTCTAACAGGTGTCTTATGGTTCCCAGGTGGACTTGGAGCGTGGAGGGGGGCGTGGCAAGATGGAGGCAATGAGGACTGAGCCGTGGTCGGTGGACGTAGACGCCAACACCACAACCTGCGAGGGAGTAGAGTCCACTCTACACGTCTCTCTCACTCTAACAGGTGTCTTATGGTTCCCAGGTGGACTTGGAGCGTGGAGGGGGGCGTGGCAAGATGGAGGCAATGAGGACTGAGCCGTGGTCGGTGGACGTAGACGTCAACACCACAACAGGCGAGGGAGTAGAGTCCACTCTACACGTCTCTCTCACTCTAACAGGTGTCTTATGGTTCCCAGGTGGACTTGGAGCGTGGAGGGGGGCGTGGCAAGATGGAGGCAATGAGGACTGAGCCGTGGTCGGTGGACGTAGACGCCAACACCACAACAGGCGAGGGAGTAGAGTCCACTCTACACGTCTCTCTCACTCTAACAGGTGTCTTATGGTTCCCAGGTGGACTTGGAGCGTGGAGGGGGGCGTGGCAAGATGGAGGCAATGAGGACTGAGCCGTGGTCGGTGGACGTAGACGCCAACACCACAACAGGCGAGGGAGTAGAGTCCACTCTACACGTCTCTCTCACTCTAACAGGTGTCTTATGGTTCCCAGGTGGACTTGGAGCGTGGAGGGGGGCGTGGCAAGATGGAGGCAATGAGGACTGAGCCGTGGTCGGTGGACGTAGACGTCAACACCACAACAGGCGAGGGAGTAGAGTCCACTCTACACGTCTCTCTCACTCTAACAGGTGTCTTATGGTTCCCAGGTGCACTTGGAGCGTGGAGGGGGGCGTGGCAAGATGGAGGTAATGAGGACTGAGCCGTGGTCGGTGGACGTAGACGCCAACACCACAACAGGCGAGGGAGTAGAGTCCACTCTACACGTCTCTCTCACTCTAACAGGTGTCTTATGGTTCCCAGGTGCACTTGGAGCGTGGAGGGGGGCGTGGCAAGATGGAGGTAATGAGGACTGAGCCGTGGTCGGTGGACGTAGACGCCAACACCACAACAGGCGAGGGGGTAGAGTCCACTCTACACGTCTCTCTCACTCTTACAGGTGTCTTATGGTTCCCAGGTGGACTTGGAGCGTGGAGGGGGGCGTGGCAAGATGGAGGCAATGAGGACTGAGCCGTGGTCGGTGGACGTAGACGCCAACACCACAACAGGCGAGGGAGTAGAGTCCACTCTACACGTCTCTCTCACTCTAACAGGTGTCTTATGGTTCCCAGGTGGACTTGGAGCGTGGAGGGGGGCGTGGCAAGATGGAGGCAATGAGGACTGAGCCGTGGTCGGTGGACGTAGACGTCAACACCACAACAGGCGAGGGAGTAGAGTCCACTCTACACGTCTCTCTCACTCTAACAGGTGTCTTATGGTTCCCAGGTGCACTTGGAGCGTGGAGGGGGGCGTGGCAAGATGGAGGCAATGAGGACTGAGGCATGGTCGGTGGACGTAGACGCCAACACCACAACAGGCGAGGGAGTAGAGTCCACTCTACACGTCTCTCTCACTCTAACAGGTGTCTTATGGTTCCCAGGTGCACTTGGAGCGTGGAGGGGGGCGTGGCAAGATGGAGGCAATGAGGACTGAGGCATGGTCGGTGGACGTAGACGCCAACACCAGAACCTGCGAGGGAGTAGAGTCCACTCTACACGTCTCTCTCACTCTAACAGGTGTCTTATGGTTCCCAGGTGGACTTGGAGCGTGGAGGGGGGCGTGGCAAGATGGAGGCAATGAGGACTGAGCCGTGGTCGGTGGACGTAGACGCCAACACCAGAACCTGCGAGGGAGTAGAGTCCACTCTACACGTCTCTCTCACTCTAACAGGTGTCTTATGGTTCCCAGGTGGACTTGGAGCGTGGAGGGGGGCGTGGCAAGATGGAGGCAATGAGGACTGAGCCGTGGTCGGTGGACGTAGACGCCAACACCAGAACCTGCGAGGGGTAGAGTCCACTCTACACGTCTCTCTCACTCTAACAGGTGTCTTATGGTTCCCAGGTGGACTTGGAGCGTGGAGGGGGGCGTGGCAAGATGGAGGCAATGAGGACTGAGGCATGGTCGGTGGACGTAGACGCCAACACCACAACAGGCGAGGGAGTAGAGTCCACTCTACACGTCTCTCTCACTCTAACAGGTGTCTTATGGTTCCCAGGTGGACTTGGAGCGTGGAGGGGGGCGTGGCAAGATGGAGGCAATGAGGACTGAGGCATGGTCGGTGGACGTAGACGCCAACACCAGAACCTGCGAGGGAGTAGAGTCCACTCTACACGTCTCTCTCACTCTAACAGGTGTCTTATGGTTCCCAGGTGGACTTGGAGCGTGGAGGGGGGCGTGGCAAGATGGAGGCAATGAGGACTGAGGCATGGTCGGTGGACGTAGACGCCAACACCACAACAGGCGAGGGAGTAGAGTCCACTCTACACGTCTCTCTCACTCTAACAGGTGTCTTATGGTTCCCAGGTGGACTTGGAGCGTGGAGGGGGGCGTGGCAAGATGGAGGCAATGAGGACTGAGGCATGGTCGGTGGACGTAGACGCCAACACCACAACAGGCGAGGGAGTAGAGTCCACTCTACACGTCTCTCTCACTCTAACAGGTGTCTTATGGTTCCCAGGTGGACTTGGAGCGTGGAGGGGGGCGTGGCAATATGGAGGCAATGAGGACTGAGCCGTGGTCGGTGGACGTAGACGCCAACACCAGAACCTGCGAGGGGTAGAGTCCACTCTACACGTCTCTCTCACTCTAACAGGTGTCTTATGGTTCCCAGGTGGACTTGGAGCGTGGAGGGGGGCGTGGCAAGATGGAGGCAATGAGGACTGAGCCGTGGTCGGTGGACGTAGACGCCAACACCAGAACCTGCGAGGGGTAGAGTCCACTCTACACGTCTCTCTCACTCTAACAGGTGTCTTATGGTTCCCAGGTGGACTTGGAGCGTGGAGGGGGGCGTGGCAAGATGGAGGCAATGAGGACTGAGCCGTGGTCGGTGGACGTAGACGCCAACACCAGAACCTGCGAGGGAGTAGAGTCCACTCTACACGTCTCTCTCACTCTAACAGGTGTCTTATGGTTCCCAGGTGGACTTGGAGCGTGGAGGGGGGCGTGGCAAGATGGAGGCAATGAGGACTGAGCCGTGGTCGGTGGACGTAGACGCCAACACCAGAACCTGCGAGGGAGTAGAGTCCACTCTACACGTCTCTCTCACTCTAACAGGTGTCTTATGGTTCCCAGGTGGACTTGGAGCGTGGAGGGGGGCGTGGCAAGATGGAGGCAATGAGGACTGAGCCGTGGTCGGTGGACGTAGACGCCAACACCAGAACCTGCGAGGGGTAGAGTCCACTCTACACGTCTCTCTCACTCTAACAGGTGTCTTATGGTTCCCAGGTGGACTTGGAGCGTGGAGGGGGGCGTGGCAAGATGGAGGCAATGAGGACTGAGCCGTGGTCGGTGGACGTAGACGCCAACACCAGAACCTGCGAGGGGTAGAGTCCACTCTACACGTCTCTCTCACTCTAACAGGTGTATTATGGTTCCCAGGTGGACTTGGAGCGTGGAGGGGGGCGTGGCAAGATGGAGGCAATGAGGACTGAGCCGTGGTCGGTGGACGTAGACGCCAACACCAGAACCTGCGAGGGGTAGAGTCCACTCTACACGTCTCTCTCACTCTAACAGGTGTCTTATGGTTCCCAGGTGGACTTGGAGCGTGGAGGGGGGCGTGGCAAGATGGAGGCAATGAGGACTGAGCCGTGGTCGGTGGACGTAGACGCCAACACCACAACAGGCGAGGGAGTAGAGTCCACTCTACACGTCTCTCTCACTCTAACAGGTGTCTTATGGTTCCTAGGTGGACTTGGAGCGTGGAGGGGGGCGTGGCAAGATGGAGGCAATGAGGACTGAGGCATGGTCGGTGGACGTAGACGTCAACACCAGAACAGGCGAGGGAGTAGAGTCCACTCTACACGTCTCTCTCACTCTAACAGGTGTCTTATGGTTCCCAGGTGGACTTGGAGCGTGGAGGGGGGCGTGGCAAGATGGAGGCAATGAGGACTGAGCCGTGGTCGGTGGACGTAGACGCCAACACCACAACAGGCGAGGGAGTAGAGTCCACTCTACACGTCTCTCTCACTCTAACAGGTGTCTTATGGTTCCCAGGTGGACTTGGAGCGTGGAGGGGGGCGTGGCAAGATGGAGGCAATGAGGACTGAGCCGTGGTCGGTGGACGTAGACGCCAACACCAGAACCTGCGAGGGGTAGAGTCCACTCTACACGTCTCTCTCACTCTAACAGGTGTCTTATGGTTCCCAGGTGGACTTGGAGCGTGGAGGGGGGCGTGGCAAGATGGAGGCAATGAGGACTGAGCCGTGGTCGGTGGACGTAGACGCCAACACCAGAACCTGCGAGGGAGTAGAGTCCACTCTACACGTCTCTCTCACTCTAACAGGTGTCTTATGGTTCCCAGGTGGACTTGGAGCGTGGAGGGGGGCGTGGCAAGATGGAGGCAATGAGGACTGAGCCGTGGTCGGTGGACGTAGACGCCAACACCAGAACCTGCGAGGGGGTAGAGTCCACTCTACACGTCTCTCTCACTCTAACAGGTGTCTTATGGTTCCCAGGTGGACTTGGAGCGTGGAGGGGGGCGTGGCAAGATGGAGGCAATGAGGACTGAGCCGTGGTCGGTGGACGTAGACGCCAACACCAGAACCTGCGAGGGAGTAGAATCCACTCTACACGTCTCTCTCACTCTAACAGGTGTCTTATGGTTCCCAGGTGGACTTGGAGCGTGGAGGGGGGCGTGGCAAGATGGAGGCAATGAGGACTGAGCCGTGGTCGGTGGACGTAGACGCCAACACCACAACAGGCGAGGGAGTAGAGTCCACTCTACACGTCTCTCTCACTCTAACAGGTGTCTTATGGTTCCCAGGTGGACTTGGAGCGTGGAGGGGGGCGTGGCAAGATGGAGGCAATGAGGACTGAGCCGTGGTCGGTGGACGTAGACGCCAACACCAGAACCTGCGAGGGAGTAGAGTCCACTCTACACGTCTCTCTCACTCTAACAGGTGTCTTATGGTTCCCAGGTGCACTTGGAGCGTGGAGGGGGGCGTGGCAAGATGGAGGCAATGAGGACTGAGCCGTGGTCGGTGGACGTAGACGCCAACACCACAACAGGCGAGGGAGTAGAGTCCACTCTACACGTCTCTCTCACTCTAACAGGTGTCTTATGGTTCCCAGGTGGACTTGGAGCGTGGAGGGGGGCGTGGCAAGATGGAGGCAATGAGGACTGAGCCATGGTCGGTGGACGTAGACGCCAACACCAGAACCTGCGAGGGGTAGAGTCCACTCTACACGTCTCTCTCACTCTAACAGGTGTCTTATGGTTCCCAGGTGCACTTGGAGCGTGGAGGGGGGCGTGGCAAAATGGAGGCAATGAGGACTGAGCCGTGGTCGGTGGACGTAGACGCCAACACCAGAACCTGCGAGGGGGTAGAGTCCACACTACACGTCTATCTCACTCTAACAGGTGTCTTATGGTTCCCAGGTGGACTTGGAGCGTGGAGGGGGGCGTGGCAAGATGGAGGCAATGAGGACTGAGCCGTGGTCGGTGGACGTAGACGCCAACACCACAACCTGCGAGGGGGTAGAGTCCACTCTACACGTCTCTCTCACTCTAACAGGTGTCTTATGGTTCCCAGGTGGACTTGGAGCGTGGAGGGGGGCGTGGCAAAATGGAGGCAATGAGGACTGAGCCATGGTCGGTGGACGTAGACGCCAACACCAGAACCTGCGAGGGGGTAGAGTCCACACTACACGTCTCTCTCACTCTAACAGGTGTCTTATGGTTCCCAGGTGGACTTGGAGCGTGGAGGGGGGCGTGGCAAGATGGAGGCAATGAGGACTGAGCCGTGGTCGGTGGACGTAGACGCCAACACCACAACCTGCGAGGGGGTAGAGTCCACTCTACACGTCTCTCTCACTCTAACAGGTGTCTTATGGTTCCCAGGTGGACTTGGAGCGTGGAGGGGGGCGTGGCAAGATGGAGGCAATGAGGACTGAGCCGTGGTCGGTGGACGTAGACGCCAACACCACAACAGGCGAGGGAGTAGAGTCCACTCTACACGTCTCTCTCACTCTAACAGTTGTCTTATGGTTCCCAGGTGGACTTGGAGCGTGGAGGGGGGCGTGCAAAGATGGAGGCAATGAGGACTGAGCCGTGGTCGGTGGACGTAGACGCCAACACCAGAACCTGCGAGGGAGTAGAGTCCACTCTACACGTCTCTCTCACTCTAACAGGTGTCTTATGGTTCCCAGGTGCACTTGGAGCGTGGAGGGGGGCGTGGCAATATGGAGGCAATGAGGACTGAGCCGTGGTCGGTGGACATAGACGCCAACACCAGAACAGGCGAGGGAGTAGAGTCCACTCTACACGTCTCTCTCACTCTAACAGGTGTCTTATGGTTCCCAGGTGGACTTGGAGCGTGGAGGGGGGCGTGGCAAGATGGAGGCAATGAGGACTGAGCCGTGGTCGGTGGACGTAGACGCCAACACCAGAACCTGCGAGGGAGTAGAGTCCACTCTACACGTCTCTCTCACTCTAACAGGTGTCTTATGGTTCCCAGGTGGACTTGGAGCGTGGAGGGGGGCGTGGCAAGATGGAGGCAATGAGGACTGAGCCGTGGTCGGTGGACGTAGACGCCAACACCACAACCTGCGAGGGAGTAGAGTCCACTCTACACGTCTCTCTCACTCTAACAGGTGTCTTATGGTTCCCAGGTGGACTTGGAGCGTGGAGGGGGGCGTGGCAATATGGAGGCAATGAGGACTGAGCCGTGGTCGGTGGACGTAGACGCCAACACCAGAACCTGCGAGGGAGTAGAGTCCACTCTACACGTCTCTCTCACTCTAACAGGTGTCTTATGGTTCCCAGGTGGACTTGGAGCGTGGAGGGGGGCGTGGCAATATGGAGGCAATGAGGACTGAGCCGTGGTCGGTGGACGTAGACGCCAACACCACAACAGGCGAGGGAGTAGAGTCCACTCTACACGTCTCTCTCACTCTAACAGGTGTCTTATGGTTCCCAGGTGGACTTGGAGCGTGGAGGGGGGCGTGGCAAGATGGAGGCAATGAGGACTGAGCCATGGTCGGTGGACGTAGACGCCAACACCACAACAGGCGAGGGAGTAGAGTCCACTCTACACGTCTCTCTCACTCTAACAGGTGTCTTATGGTTCCCAGGTGGACTTGGAGCGTGGAGGGGGGCGTGGCAAGATGGAGGCAATGAGGACTGAGCCGTGGTCGGTGGACGTAGACGCCAACACCAGAACCTGCGAGGGGTAGAGTCCACTCTACACGTCTCTCTCACTCTAACAGGTGTCTTATGGTTCCCAGGTGGACTTGGAGCGTGGAGGGGGGCGTGGCAAGATGGAGGCAATGAGGACTGAGCCGTGGTCGGTGGACGTAGACGCCAACACCAGAACCTGCGAGGGAGTAGAGTCCACTCTACACGTCTCTCTCACTCTAACAGGTGTCTTATGGTTCCCAGGTGGACTTGGAGCGTGGAGGGGGGCGTGGCAAGATGGAGGCAATGAGGACTGAGCCGTGGTCGGTGGACGTAGACGCCAACACCAGAACCTGCGAGGGGTAGAGTCCACTCTACACGTCTCTCTCACTCTAACAGGTGTCTTATGGTTCCCAGGTGCACTTGGAGCGTGGAGGGGGGCGTGGCAAGATGGAGGCAATGAGGACTGAGCCGTGGTCGGTGGACGTAGACGCCAACACCACAACAGGCGAGGGAGTAGAGTCCACTCTACACGTCTCTCTCACTCTAACAGGTGTCTTATGGTTCCCAGGTGCACTTGGAGCGTGGAGGGGGGCGTGGCAAGATGGAGGCAATGAGGACTGAGCCGTGGTCGGTGGACGTAGACGCCAACACCAGAACCTGCGAGGGGGTAGAGTCCACACTACACGTCTCTCTCACTCTAACAGGTGTCTTATGGTTCCCAGGTGCACTTGGAGCGTGGAGGGGGGCGTGGCAAGATGGAGGCAATGAGGACTGAGCCGTGGTCGGTGGACGTAGACGCCAACACCAGAACCTGCGAGGGGGTAGAGTCCACTCTACACGTCTCTCTCACTCTAACAGGTGTCTTATGGTTCCCAGGTGGACTTGGAGCGTGGAGGGGGGCGTGGCAAGATGGAGGCAATGAGGACTGAGCCGTGGTCGGTGGACGTAGACGCCAACACCACAACAGGCGAGGGAGTAGAGTCCACTCTACACGTCTCTCTCACTCTAACAGGTGTCTTATGGTTCCCAGGTGGACTTGGAGCGTGGAGGGGGGCGTGGCAAAATGGAGGCAATGAGGACTGAGCCGTGGTCGGTGGACGTAGACGCCAACACCAGAACCTGCGAGGGGTAGAGTCCACTCTACACGTCTCTCTCACTCTAACAGGTGTCTTATGGTTCCCAGGTGGACTTGGAGCGTGGAGGGGGGCGTGGCAAGATGGAGGCAATGAGGACTGAGCCGTGGTCGGTGGACGTAGACGCCAACACCAGAACCTGCGAGGGAGTAGAGTCCACTCTACACGTCTCTCTCACTCTAACAGGTGTCTTATGGTTCCCAGGTGGACTTGGAGCGTGGAGGGGGGCGTGGCAAAATGGAGGCAATGAGGACTGAGCCGTGGTCGGTGGACGTAGACGCCAACACCACAACAGGCGAGGGGTAGAGTCCACTCTACACGTCTCTCTCACTCTAACAGGTGTCTTATGGTTCCCAGGTGGACTTGGAGCGTGGAGGGGGGCGTGGCAAGATGGAGGCAATGAGGACTGAGCCGTGGTCGGTGGACGTAGACGCCAACACCAGAACCTGCGAGGGGTAGAGTCCACTCTACACGTCTCTCTCACTCTAACAGGTGTCTTATGGTTCCCAGGTGGACTTGGAGCGTGGAGGGGGGCGTGGCAAGATGGAGGCAATGAGGACTGAGCCATGGTCGGTGGACGTAGACGCCAACACCAGAACCTGCGAGGGGTAGAGTCCACTCTACACGTCTCTCTCACTCTAACAGGTGTCTTATGGTTCCCAGGTGGACTTGGAGCGTGGAGGGGGGCGTGGCAAGATGGAGGCAATGAGGACTGAGCCGTGGTCGGTGGACGTAGACGCCAACACCAGAACCTGCGAGGGGGTAGAGTCCACACTACACGTCTCTCTCACTCTAACAGGTGTCTTATGGTTCCCAGGTGGACTTGGAGCGTGGAGGGGGGCGTGGCAAGATGGAGGCAATGAGGACTGAGCCGTGGTCGGTGGACGTAGACGCCAACACCAGAACCTGCGAGGGGTAGAGTCCACTCTACACGTCTCTCTCACTCTAACAGGTGTCTTATGGTTCCCAGGTGTACTTGGAGCGTGGAGGGGGGCGTGGCAAGATGGAGGCAATGAGGACTGAGCCGTGGTCGGTGGACGTAGACGCCAACACCACAACAGGCGAGGGAGTAGAGTCCACTCTACACGTCTCTCTCACTCTAACAGGTGTCTTATGGTTCCCAGGTGCACTTGGAGCGTGGAGGGGGGCGTGGCAAGATGGAGGCAATGAGGACTGAGGCATGGTCGGTGGACGTAGACGCCAACACCAGAACCTGCGAGGGGTAGAGTCCACTCTACACGTCTCTCTCACTCTAACAGGTGTCTTATGGTTCCCAGGTGGACTTGGAGCGTGGAGGGGGGCGTGGCAAGATGGAGGCAATGAGGACTGAGCCGTGGTCGGTGGACGTAGACGCCAACACCAGAACCTGCGAGGGGTAGAGTCCACTCTACACGTCTCTCTCACTCTAACAGGTGTCTTATGGTTCCCAGGTGGACTTGGAGCGTGGAGGGGGGCGTGGCAAGATGGAGGCAATGAGGACTGAGGCATGGTCGGTGGACGTAGACGCCAACACCACAACAGGCGAGGGGTAGAGTCCACTCTACACGTCTCTCTCACTCTAACAGGTGTCTTATGGTTCCCAGGTGGACTTGGAGCGTGGAGGGGGGCGTGGCAAGATGGAGGCAATGAGGACTGAGCCGTGGTCGGTGGACGTAGACGCCAACACCAGAACCTGCGAGGGGTAGAGTCCACTCTACACGTCTCTCTCACTCTAACAGGTGTCTTATGGTTCCCAGGTGGACTTGGAGCGTGGAGGGGGGCGTGGCAAGATGGAGGCAATGAGGACTGAGCCATGGTCGGTGGACGTAGACGCCAACACCACAACAGGCGAGGGAGTAGAGTCCACTCTACACGTCTCTCTCACTCTAACAGGTGTCTTATGGTTCCCAGGTGGACTTGGAGCGTGGAGGGGGGCGTGGCAAGATGGAGGCAATGAGGACTGAGGCATGGTCGGTGGACGTAGACGCCAACACCAGAACCTGCGAGGGAGTAGAGTCCACTCTACACGTCTCTCTCACTCTAACAGGTGTCTTATGGTTCCCAGGTGGACTTGGAGCGTGGAGGGGGGCGTGGCAAGATGGAGGCAATGAGGACTGAGCCGTGGTCGGTGGACGTAGACGCCAACACCAGAACCTGCGAGGGGGTAGAGTCCACTCTACACGTCTCTCTCACTCTTAAAGGTTAGATAATTGGTTAGGTTAGATAATTGGGCCGTTTGTACTGGATGGATTTTTGACGATGAAAACGTGAAACTATCCCCATGATTAACAATTTACATCTTAATTAAATTCCTGATTCGTAATGCACTCATCAGTGGTTTCGTTGGAGTGGTCGCATTTGACATTTTCGACAAAACAATTTCATTGTGTACAAAAAGGCAGGCGTTGATATTTCCGAAGATAACTGCCAAAAAAGTCTTTAATTTTTTTTAAATAATAAAAGAATCACGGACTTTATTCATGTTGATTCAAAGTCAAAGTACCATGAATATCTTTGAAGTAAATTATCTCTTTTGTAATTGGTGGAGGTGCCGAGTCAGAGGATTCAGTGATATTGCTAAGTAAAAGTTTGACTTCTATAACTTTTACTATTGTTAATTTAACTTGCTTACACACTTACACAATTATATGCACTCTTAGGGCTTACAAAGAATGAATGATACTAAGTTATTATGCTAGCATATCTTTCCAAAGCAACCCACACTGGGTTGACGCAGATATTTCAACGCATCAAGTTATCAACGCACAGTACGCCGATCATATGACGTGTTGAAAGTTAAATACTTTCTAAGATATCTGCAAGAACACAGTGGGTTGCATTGAAAAAAGCAAGCATGGGAACTTATTGATATGGTGGACCCAAGATTACTTTACACCTGCTTTCGTCACATCCGGGGCAGTCCTAGCCAACCAGCGAACCACCTGAGACACACCAGCGCTAATACCGATCGCTGATTGGCTACGAACCAGTCGCCTGTGACGAAAGCATGTGTAAGGTACTCTTGGGACAACTATAGCTTATTAATAGTTTGTGATAGCCTGTCGAAGAGTGCCGATCAGCATTAGAAATATTGCATTTTAACTATTACTTTGACAAGAAACAGTTTAAATAGTCCAATGTTTTCTTATTAAAAATTCACCTGTTTAATTCATTTTAATATTATCTTGATTGATATCGTTTCAGCCCCTCTGCCCAAAGTCGGTCCTGACTACGAACTCTTCCCGGGTATCGGGTTGTACAAGTTCCACACTGTACCCAAGACATGGGCTGCCGCGCGTCAACTGTGCGCAGAAGAAGGTGCGCATCTCGTCATAGTCAACTCAGAGAAAGAGGATGATGTCATGAATAAGTTAAACGCTCGACACAAGACCATCGTCGGGGCAACGGACAATGATTGGATGTGGGTCGGGGTCGAGAGACAAGCCGACAAATATGTCACCATCTTCGGTAAAATTGCATTATTAACTAACATCTTATAGGTAGCTATATCATCTTATTACTAACATTAGGATATTATCTAATAACACACACCAGGACTCATTTACCTGAAGATGATAATATAAGTAAAAAATTGTTCGGACAAACACGGTTAAAAACATTCACGCACTACTGACCGCGTTATATTTCGGCAACATCCGTCGCCATCCTCAGTTGCCTCGCGTCTGAGGATGGCGACGGATGTTGCCGAAATATAACGCGGTGAGTAGTGCGTGAATGTTTTAACCGTGTTTGTCCGAAATTTTTTTTACTTATATTAGGAAATTATCTGATTGGAGTCTAAAGTGTGCACTCTGTTAGGGTACACCTGGCCACAACGGGTACCCCTAGGGGTAGGGAACGATTAATGATTACGGCCTTCAAAGTTTAGGTGGTAAATTATAAGTTGTAATCACTCTTAGGTGGGTCGTTGGTCCAGTGGTTAGTATCCTTGCTTCCAATGCAGAAGGTCTCGGGTTCAAATCCCGGTTCAAACAGAAGTTGTTTAACTTCTATTGAGGATTCAGTTCCATAACGTCTTGTCTTAGGAATAAGTAAACGGTGACTTTGGAGCCGTCCTAGCAACGAAGCACTCAATAAATTCAAAGTTATTCTGAATCAGCCTTGTTGATTCTAACATTTGTCCGCATGTGTTCGCACTGTCCAATCACTGATTCATATGTTTCGTATTTGTAAAATCGATCTTTGATTGTTTATCGCTCACTCGTCGATGGTGTTCGGAGCCTACAGGGTTGGTTTAGTCGCTTTAAATTAAAGTCCTCCACTGAAAATCAGTTTCGTTACTGAGTGGGTAGACTCTAAATGTGAATATTTTTATTCATTATATTTATTTACCTTAAATTACCGACATAGGTTGTTTAGTGGTGAATACGCAAGACTCTAATCGACTTTCCTTCTTTAACATAACCTTGTCATACTAAGTAGTAAGCAGTATATTTTAAGCGAACACCATGCTAAAAAATATCTGATACTGAAACTCTTGTAATCTCTCGTCCCTCTAGGCGAGAGTTTGGATTCGACCGGCTTCACACGGTGGTATCCAGGCCAACCCAACAAGAACCCGAATGACAACTGTATTCTAATAAACCGAGTGTCTGGAGGGCTTGGTGACATCATCTGCCAGTGGGTTGTCGCCTTCGTGTGCGAGAAGGAGCTGTGACGAGTGTCCTCTGATTGGTCGAGCCCAAGTGACGTCATCTGCCAGTGGGTTGTCGCCTTCGTGTGCGAGAAGGAGCTGTGACGAGTGTCCTCTGATTGGTCGAGCCCAAGTGACGTCATCTGCCAGTGGGTTGTGCCTTCGTGTGCGAGAAGGAGCTGTGACGAGTGTCCTCTGATTGGTCGTGCCCAAGTGACGTCACCTGCCATGTGGGTTGTGCCTTCGTGTGGGAGAAGGCCGCTGCTTCAACTCTACACCGTTCCAAAGACACTCTTATGTATGATTAGTGTTTCTCACGAACCTTCTTCAAATAGAATTTTAACATTTTGATTATGTAGTTAATAATAATTAGTATACAATTATATTGTGATATAGCCAACGTCACTGTAAGCTTCTTGTTTTTTGGCACCCTTTCTTAATTGTCAGTTAACATATTTTGTAAGTTAGGAATGAATATTGTAGTAAATTAAAAACGATACATTTTCATTATAAATTACTGTATACTTAGTATAGTCTGCTACACCTATAGTTCCCTTTGTGAGTTAAGATAGGGTATAAGTCTGAGAGTGCCGTGAAAGATTGTGTTCGCAAGCGCAAGTGGTAAGTTGGCAGAAATGGGTCGTCACAGGAATAACCAGAACTTGATCTACACAGTTCATAATGAATGGGGTTCGGAACATTTCGTTCAAATTGAGACATAGGTGAATGACAGCCGGTACATGGTTGTCTACTCTTGACATGTTTCTTGCATGGCATTCCTATGACAACCTGTTAAGTCGTCATAGCAATTAGAAGGAATATAGGGGTTTAAAATATCAATACGATGCCGGCCTCTCTCAGCTCAGAGAGAGAAGCATCACTGCACCATGTGTGTTTGTTCTACTACCGAAGCAACAATGTCACATGGCAGCGGTGTTAACGTGACCGTATAGAGGACACGTTATAGCCACGTGACATCGAACCTCGTCCAATCAAGAACCGCAGCAAAGTCTCCATGTTGTGTCATCAGTCCGCCTGTACCCCCCCCCCCCCCCCCCCCCCACCCTCCCCTCCCCTCGTCCAGGTCCTCCTACATCCGCGCGGGTAAAAGCATGTGATATGTATAAATACCGCGACAGCATCATTTTAACTGTTAAGCATTGAGTTTTTTAAACTTACATCAAGTGGTAATTTTTCTAGTCAACAAATTTAAAGTTCTTTTGTTTTTTGTATCGCACCTCTTTCATGTTGTGCTAATTTTTAGTTGTACTTATTCACGTTATTTCAAAATCAATTTTCTATTTTAACGTTATAATTTAAGGTTTTCTGCTCTTTTTTTTTTAAAAAAAAAAAGGTTTTAAAATCAAAATTTTGGGTAGTACCAGATACTATCAAGGTCCGCATAAGATCGAAAAAATATATATGCAAAAGTAATTACGTTTGGATAAATCGGATAATACCTTATAGTAGAGCAGCAAAGTGTATCTCGTAGGCTATTCGTGGAAGAGTATAGCGGTAAACGGGATTATGCAAAGGCATGTATAACAATGATTTTGGACCAGGGTTACATCGGCGGAATCGCTGCAGACGGCGTCAGTGGCGCCGCGACGCCACCTGACGCCGCCACACGACGCCACCGAACGTTTTGGCTTATAACTTTTACACCGTTTATCCTACAGAAAAAACGAAAATGATTTTTCATTCAGTTTTTAAATACGAATCGATTGGTACCAAAAACGTTATGATAAGATGAGCGTAGCAAAGCAGAGTGAATCTCACATTTCAACTCGATTGGCGCTTTGTCTTTGATTGTGCACAAAAGTTTGTTCGTCACGCACAGGTCACACGGCTTGACGGATTGGGCTGAAATTTTAGATAAACTCTTGTGACTACAAGTATACATGCTGTTAACATAAACAAGAAAATCCGTCAAGATTCCAACCTACAAAAAATTAATTAGTGAAAATATCGAGTTTTAATTTTTTTTTTCTTCGCGCACAGGTTAAACTTATTAACGGATTTGGCTGAAATTTTAAGTCAACACTCTGGACTATTAAAGTAGATGCTGTTAACATAACCAAGAAAATCCGTCAAGATGCCAACCTACAAAAAATTTATTAGTGAAACATATCGAGTTTTAATTTGTTTTATTAAAATTTATGGACGGATTTAAATATTTTTTTTATATTTATGTCCAAAATAAGAATATTGACACGTGATAAAAGTTTGAAAGTAGGAACGTGAACCGCCATTTTGTAAAAAAGTATTATTTTTTTTGTATGCAAAAGTTTGTTCGTCGGGCACAAGTCAAACGGCTAGGCGTATTTAGTTGAAATTTTCAGGGAACACTCACGCTTACTACACAAGATGCTGTTAGCGTATCCAGCAAAATCCGTCAAGATGGCAACCTACAAAAAAATAACTACTAAAACAAATAAAATATTTTATTTATTTTTTAAATTACAACTTGCCGTCGGATTTTAATAATTTTTTTAAATGAATTGCAGAATAATAGTGTCAACATATGACAGGAGTTTTTAAATTGTTTTGTTAACGGACATCTTGTAACCAAATATTTGTTTATTTACGGCAATATATTTTGCTATTGTCAACTTTTTTGCTAATATCTGTACTCCCGTTTGGGTCCTGGGTAGAATTTGGCCCAGGTAATATATCTGTCGATTATAAGAGGCGAGAAAATAAGGGCCCTCCTTTCTCTGTCCTCCAAGGAGCATTAAAAGCACGCATTCCTGTCCACCACGATAGTCGATAAGTTAACAGTTGCTGACAAGAGCATATGCTTCGGTAGGGTCACCGTAGCCGGACAGGTCGAAGCCAAACGAAACGAAATTATAACAGGTAAATGCCTTGTTTAATAAATAAAAAAAAATCGGTTAACGCAGAGCGTTTTCCTAGTCATTAAATATTTAGACTGGTTATATCAGCACAACCTTACAAAACCAATTTTTTTAAGTAATGAGTGCTATCAGCAGTCACTCTCTTGGGGAGGTGTCCCCCTAGCCAGTAAAAATATATTCGTTATGTCCTTGTTACTTGAATCCTACACGACGTGGTGACCGGTTCGCCCAACAGTTTAAACTGCGCATACCTTAAAAAATTAATAGTAGTTTATTTTTCAATCACATCCTTATACCGTACCGTATACCGGAGTAATGAAAATGCGTAGACAACGGTATAAGGATGTGATTGAAAAATAAACTACTATTAATTTTTTAAGGTATGCGCAGTTTAAACTGTTGGGCGAACCGGTCACCACGTCGTGTAGGATTCAAGTAACAAGGACATAACGAATATATTTTTACTGGCTAGGGGGACACCTCCCCAAGAGAGTGACTGCTGATAGCACTCATTACTTAAAAAAATCGTTTTTGTAAGGTTGTAATGATATAACCAGTCTAAATATTTAATGACTAGGAAAACGCTCTGCGTTAACCGATTTTTTTTTTATTTATTAAACAAGGCATTTACCTGTTATAATTTCGTTTCGTTTGGCTTCGACCTGTCCGGCTACGGTGGCCCTACCGAAGCATATGCTCTTGTCAGCAACTGTTAACTTATCGTGGTGGACAGGAATGCGTGCTTTTAATGCTCCTTGGAGGACAGAGAAAGGAGGGCCCTTATTTTCTCGCCTCTTATAATCGACAGATATATTACCTGGGCCAAATTCTACCCTGGGGGGTGAGTCTCGACTTCCTCGCGGAAACGAAACTTTCGACAGGCTGAAATCTATTCTTGACCAATCGGAACCATGTGGCGCGATTTAAGTATTTTCCACAGTCTGCTAGCGGTGAATCAGTGAATCATCCAGGTGGCGGTGGGTATTGTCATTAAAGCATTATCATTTGTTCTGATAAACATGTCAAACGGGCACGACGGTAACAAAAAGTAAGCTAATACTTTATTACAACACATTATATTAGGTTTCATACATTATATAGACTAGGCTGTAGTATTACGTTACTAATGTAGGCCTATTAATGTAGGCCTAGGCTTATTGTAGCCTAGTAATGGCCTAGACTAAAAGAGTTGGGACGTGGCCTAGGCTAGGACTACACCACGTGATGAATTGACGTCACTTTCGTCTGTAGGATGTAATTCCGACAGCCAAATAGCAGATGGAATTACTTTCCACAGTCGAAAGTGACGTCAGAAGATCACGTGGTCTAAGTCTAGCCTAGGTCTAGGCCCAACTCTTTTAGTTTAGGCCATTGCTAGGCTACAATAAGCCTAGGCCTACATTAATAGGCCTACATTAGTAACGTAGTACTACAGCCTAGTCTATGTAATGTATGGAACCTAATATAATGTGTTGTAATAAAGTATTAGCTTACTTATTGTTACCGTCGTGCCCGTTTGACATGTTTATCAGAACAAATGATAATGCTTTAATAACAATATCCGCCGCCACCTGGATGATTCACTGATTCACCGCTAGCAGACTGTGGAAAATACTTAAAACACGCCACATGGTTCCGATTGGTCAAGAATAGTTTTCAGCCTGTCGAAAGTTTCGTTTCCGCGCGGAAGTCGAGACTCACCCCCCAGGACCCAAACGGGAGTACAGATATTAGCAAAAAAGTTGACAATAGCAAAATATATTGCCGTAAATAAACAAATATTTGGTTACAAGATGTCCGTTAACAAAACAATTTAAAAACTCCTGTCATATGTTGACACTATTATTCTGCAATTCATTTAAAAAAATTATTAAAATCCGACGGCAAATTTTAATTTAAAAAATAAATAAAATATTTTATTTGTTTTAGTAGTTATTTTTTTGTAGGTTGCCATCTTGACGGATTTTGCTGGATATGCTAACAGCATCTTGTGTAGTGAGCGTGAGTGTTCACAGAAAATTACATCCAAATACGTCAAGCCGTTTGACTTGTGCTCGACGAACAAACTTTTGCATACAAAAAAACAAACTATTTTTTTACAAAATGGCGGTTCGAGTTACTACTTTCAAACTTTTATAACGTGTCAATATTCTTATTTTGGACATAAATATAAAAATATATTTAAATCCGTCCATAAATTTTAATAAAACAAATTAAAACTCGATATGTTTCACTAATAAATTTTTTGTAGGTTGGCATCTTGACGGGGTTTCTTGGTTATGTTAACAGCATCTACTTTAAAAGTCCAAAGTGTGGACTTAAAATTTCAGCCAAATCCGTTAATAAGTTTAACCTGTGCGCGAAGAACAAAAAAATTAAAACTCGATATTTTTTACTAATTTTTTTTTGTAGGTTGGAATCTTGACGGATTTTCTTGTTTATGTTAACAGCATCTATACTTGTAGTCACAAGAGTTTATCTAAAATTTCAGCCAAATCCGTCAAGCCGTGTGACCTGTGCGTGACGAACAAACTTTTGTGCACAATCAAAGACAAAGCGCCAATCGAGTTGAAATGTGAGATTCACTCTGCTTCGCTACGCTCATCTAATCATAACGTTTTTGGTACCAATCGATTTGTATTTAAAAACTGAATGAAAAATCATTTTCGTTTTTTCTGTAGGACAAACGGTGTAAACGTTATAAGCCTAAACGTTCGGTGGCGTCGTGTGGCGGCGTCAGGTGGCGTCGCGGCGCCACTGACGCCGTCTGCAGCAATTCTGCCGATGTAACCCTGGTCCAAAATCATTGTTATACATGCCTTTGCATAATCCCGTTTACTGCTATACTCTTCCACGAATAGTCTACGAGAGCCAAAAAAGTACATCTTGCGCTCCTACTATTAATATCTTCTTAATACCTTATTAATGCAAACGACTAAATTGTAAATTGTTCGTATATTTTGTTTCGTTATCCGTGGCCCTTGATAATACCTAGCTGCGGAATCTACCGGCAATAGGGACTTTGCTGCCACAGACTTTGAATAGGATCGACATTATATAGGTATAAAATCCAATTTCAACCGAGAGTAAAGTATGTTCTTAATACTTGTGCTGTGCGGTATGATCGTCTGTGCGTTGGGGGCTCAACCCCAGTGTTCGGCGTCAACGTTTAAAATAAGTCTCAACAGTCATCTGAACCAGACAGGACAATGGGTTTCACAGGTATCTTATTGGCCATAGTATCAGTTATGAGCTTTTGTAGCGACGAGTTGAAAGGTATCATTTTAAATTTACAATTGTATAAATAAATATACTGACAAATAATAATATGTAATAAATAATATGGTTTCACAATTTTTATAAATATAAATTAATATTAATATTTAATACACACACACACACACACACACACACACACACACACACACAAACACACACATACTTACATACACCTACGTACACATTTTGGATTATAAATCACACGTATAATATTGTTCAAATTAGCATAACTTTGAAGTGAGAAAATAAATATTAAATTAATGGAATCTGACAATTTTCAACTGGTGAAGTGAAGCTATACTTTCTTTCAATCAGCACCACATGTATTACACTATTATACCTTGTACAAATATTCGAACCTTTAACCTAACAAATCAATCAATGGAAACGGGGGATATATTGTAAAGATTGTTGATGTTGAAATTTTAAAATATTATATTAATGAAATATCTTTAAAAATAAAATAATATGAAGCAAAAATGCAAATTTTCTAAAACTTAGTATATTTTCAGGTGGGGGTGATGCAAGATGCATCTGGGAATAAAACTGGAAGCAAATCTGAAACGTGGCAAATTAACATTGAACAGCGGTCAGTCTTATGTCAGACTGAAAACCCATCACTAGAGACAATGTTCTTCCTCACAGGTGAGCTATTTCACACACAAAACTGTGTACTTTATGAACGTCCATATGACCACTCATAACAAAATAATTTAGAATGTTCAAGATTATTAGTTTTCATTCTACTACATTAAATCAATTGTTATGAATACAAAAGTATTTGTTTCATATTTAGGGAAAGGTGTGTAATCACAAAATGCCATGGAAATCTAACATCCCGTTATCAAGACATGATATGAAAGCAAAGATTAGACAGTAGGGACTGTCTAATCTTTGATGAAAGTAATCTGGTAAAATACATCGGAACTAACAACGATGATGTTTCGTCTTATAAGGCTAAAATAAATTTGTTTTTAAACTGGGTGATAACCCACTTTGATACGTCGATAGTACAACTGAGTATTTTACTATGAGTATTTTATTTGGATGTCAAAAAAGTACCGGATATTATGTGATATGTGGGTGAATGATAAATTATATTTTATCAAGATTGCAACCTTAATAATAATATGCAGAATGGGAGTTTAGATCAATAAGTGAGTTTGAACATTGGTTTGACATAGCTCTCCATTCTGTCTTCTCTTTTCTCATAGTTTCTACACATCCATTACACCGCAAATATTGATTTGTCTGGTAAACATATTCCAATCTTGTGTTTCCTCTAAAAATTTTCCCATCCAGGTTCCCTTAAATTATATTCCTTAGCATTTCTTTACGCTTCAAAATAGGACCAACCAAACAATTAATCAGTGCTAAGAGCGAAGGGTACTACGTAAAAATACCGCAGAAATTTTTCATTATTTAATTATATCTCAAGATTGCAACAAGAAATCGAAAATCTAAATCAACAGCGGACTGTGTTTTGGTAAGCCCTACAGACTGAATAAAATATTATAACCATTAGCGTGTTTTTTTTTATATTAATTCGATAATCAGTAATAAAATATATTAGCTATGTTTACATGGCGTATTGAGTATTGGATTGGGATTGGATTGGATTCAGATCGATGCGTTTACATGACCCGAATTTATCACACTCAGTTCGTTTTCAATACCAAGCGATTGCAGTCTAGCGGTGTTTTTATGAACTTCTTATCTACTGCCATCTTTAATCTGGCTATCAGAAAGTGGATGCATTAGTTGGTGTAACACAGGCCGTTGTACCATAACCTTACTTTTGTTTTGTTTTTGTCATGTTACCTATTCACACGACCACACGTTTCGTTTAGACATTACTCCTCGTTTTTTGTTTAAGTAAACACGCACAGTCCGACGTCTAAGTTTGCGGTATGACGCTTTAAACCGCGTGCTGATTGCCGTCAACTGTCACAATACACACGCACAACAACAACAACCTTGGTGAATTCGATACGATTCTAGAAATTCGTTTACATGCACAGATTCAATACAATCTCTCAATACGATCCCAGCTTTTAGGGGATTGGATTGAACCGATCCAATCCGAGTTTAAAGTGTTTACATGGAGGATTGAACAGCCGCATCGTACTCAATACCGTATTGAATCCTCCATGTAAACATGGCTATTATATATAAAAAAACCCATGCCTACTGATTTTATTATAAAACACAACTTAAAGCATTCAGTATATGTATAGGGCTTACTAAACCATAGTGCACTGTTGATTCAGATTTTCGATTTCGAAACCCATTCTTGTGATATAATTTAAAAATGAAAATTTTGTATTGTTGTTGACGTAGAGGTATCCTTCCCTGTTAAGTAAGAACACATTTGGTGAAGTTTCTTTCGTGGTTAGACCGTAAATAACTGACTACTTACCTCCAGCTCCGTCAACGTCTACACTAGATGTACCGAAAAGCGTTCCTCAGGGGTACGAGCTATTCGCAGGGGCTGGCTCTTACAAGTTTCACACCCACCCCACGACATGGTTACTAGCGCGTGAAACGTGCGCAAACGAGGGTGCGCACCTGACCATCATCAACTCAGAGAAGGAAGCCGATGTGATGAAGACATTGTTCGGTAGATATCCGACTATCCACGCGGCAAGCAACAACGATTGGGCATGGATCGGTCTGCAGAGAATCGGCGACAACTACTTCACTATTTTTGGTATGCAAAAGAATTACATTTACATTTTAAATCATACGAGTACGATCCTAGTTCTCTTCTATTACTAACTTAAAATACAATACTGATTACTGATAGAACGGTGAATATCGCGAATTACGGTAACACAAATATATGTAGGAATTATTTAATTTTACAAAAAAGAAAATATGCAAGAATTGATCGATTTTGAACCAGAAAATGCCATAATTGAAACACCACCGTCCACTGAAAATCGCATTAATCACGGTTTTAATTAAGAAAAACACTAGAAATTTAATTCTAGTATCGTATTTGATTGGTTATTTTTCTATGTAGATCCAAAATAATATGATGAAGGTCATTTCTTCCTAATTCCCAGAAGACTCTTGAAAATTCCCAATGCCTCCTCCAACACACCTGAATTATAGAGTATTCAACCTGTCACAGATAAGGTCACTATGTGCGGGAGTGAACAGTTACAAACATATAAATACATAACGGATAAAACCGTTTAAATGTAACTTTTACTCAAAAAGACCGAAATGAATTAATCACAAATCGAAATAAAGAGTCAAATATAACAATTTCCACGGACTTGTACGTTTGACAGGTTATGGATTTCAATCACAATGTCAGCTTTACGCCTCTACTCTTACAATCACAGTTGGCCCCACCTATTTGAGACGAGGGCAAAGGAACGAACGCAGATCAGGAACCACAACAATAAACCCATGCGGGATTCGAAACCACGTATCTCTGGGTGATATACGCGCTGAGAATTATACGCTATTCGTATGAGCTACCGCGGACGGCAAAAATCATTATATCGGTGGGATAGTTATTAATTTGTATGTTTTCCACAAACTTTATACATTTATTCCACAAAATGGTATTCGTCGAAGAAAATAATGATGCACCTCGTTTCAAAATGTATTAGGCCTACTTATTGTGTCTCAACCTTCTCTGAGGAATCTCCGATTTATGTAGGTTATAATTGCTTTAAAATAGTTCACAATCGTCAAAAAGTATCAAAATAATTATGTCTTCTACTAGAGAATTCTACCTATAACTTTCTCTATTACACTAAATATTTCCATTTTTCAAATTACCTTATTAAAGGCTGGCCCACACACATTTTTAAGTCGTAAAGTTGGATCATAGGTAACACGTACTGGCGTTCACACAAAGTTTTATGGTACGTTTACAGCAGCACTGTTGCAATTGACAGCGTTGTCACATATCAATAATTATCTGTGGCGTTGTCGTTCATTGCCACAGATCAAAACACTTTTCCCCCCAATTACAAAGTACTACAAATACGTACCGTAATTTCATAAGACCGAGTGAGTACCGGCCAAACCGGCACGTCTGGTCAATATTATGAACTTATTACTTATTATTTATAATGTACAAAATAGACCCCGCTAGTGCTGGGAATCGAACCGAGGTCTCCCACACGCGGGCCAGGAACTACGGCCGTTAGGCACCCGGGTTCGCTTCCCGTCTGGACGTTATAAATAATGATATGATAATAAATTGATAATATAGAATATTTCATTATACTTTTTATTTATATTCCCTTTATATAAAAGAAAAGTAGCCCCAAGCCATAGCGTCCGCAGGATTTTTGCTAGTGGGAGGGGGGGGGGGGGGGAGGGGGGAGGGGGACTAAATCGATATTTATTATTTCAATATTTTTCAGTACCTACTATGGAGTCTGGGAACAAACACCAATCGGGTTATTTAGATGCGTAATATATTTGTTTATACATAGGTATGAAAATCATTGAATGTTCACTTCTCGTTAACGAGCAGGAGTACCAGCTCCAAAAACGCTTCTCAGGTACAACGAATACATTATTTTCAGTATAAAAATTATGAAGTTTGCAACATTGAGGGTAGGTTTGTATGATGTGGAATATTTTTTTTAATACTTGTGAACAGAAAACTGGCAATGTTCACGTCTCCAATCATATTTGTGTGGAAATTAAAGGAATTTACTATAGTTTTTATTTGTTTATTTAAAAAGTATGAAGTGTGCAACAATGAGGGTAGGTAATTTAGATTCGCAATTTAGTTGTCTATAATAATGGATGAACATCTCAGAATGTTCACTTCTCGTTTACGAGCAGGAGGACGAGCTCCAAAAACGCTTCTCAGGTACATCGAATATATTATTTTTCTGTATAAAAAGTATGGTGTGTGCAACATTGCGGGTTCGTTTGTATGATGTGCAATAAACCTTAAAATGTTATTTGAACACTTTTTTTAAATGATTTTGTTTTCTAGCGCACAGAAGTACATTCAAATGGTAATATTATTATTGAAAACCAGACAGCCACCTGACTGGTCTAGACTGGCATCTATTACTGTACAGTCGAGACACCTCGGACAACGAACCAGTCGTTCCACCGCGTCGAGCTTATATTTACCTGGTTTGTAAACCCCTCGTTAGGGGGGTAGTTGGGCCGACTCGTTCGCGCTACATTCCATTCACTGATTTCCTAGAATTTCATAATTGGCTACACAAACAACTGTAAAAGCTCAATTCCAAATATAAATTAATGTTTTATTTGAATTAACGTTTCGGAAACTTATTCCTTAATATAGATCAGAACACCACGAGCTTAAAACTTTTTTATTTTTTCTTGTAGCGTAATTATTAGATGAATGCGAATCAAACGATTTGCATACTGGACACATGAATTACATAATATGTTTCTTCATAATCCTACTACTAAGACGATCAAAAGATGACAATATGCATAAATGTATTTAGAAAACGATTGTGATAATTGAAAATGACGTAAAACCAGAAGCAATAATAATAAAACTAGCACGGGGTATTTAACAGAATACAACAGTCCGCAATCTGATTTAACGATCTTCTAGCTTTGAACATTGACATGAATGCGATGCATTCCAAGGGTTGTACAAAATATGGTCATCGCTCAGAACCGGTTTTCGCCAGAAATTCTGGTTCGTTGTCCGAGGTGTCTCCACTGTAGGCCTATCGTGAATAGCAGAATGTTCGAGAACGTAAGAAGATGAAGTGTGAACCGCGGCGTTGTGCTGCAGTGACTTACTTGAATTGCCGCCGAGTGTCAGGGCGGAGTCGCGGTGGCGCGCTCTGCCTGGAGCTTTGCGTGAACAAGCCCATTGCAGCGGACTACTTAATCGACCACGACGTTCGCGAATGCAAAACTAGAAGCGACTCGGCGAGGTTGGCGAAAGACATTTTAGGATCGGAGTAAGCGCCATTGGTAAGCGCCCTTAGGTCTGTTCGTTCTGTCTACTACAATGTGCGACAGTACTACAAAAGCGTTCGTTCTATGGGAGCAGACGCTTTGGTAGTAAGTTGGCGCTACTACAAAAGTGTTCGATTACGAAATGGTAGCTGCAACAACTCTACTGAAAGTGCTCCTACTCGAGAGGTGGAGCGCTTTCAGTAAAGTTGTAGCAGGATGCAAAAAGGCGCGTAATTATGGATGGAGAAGTGTGCAAGATTGCTTGTGGAGAGAATGGCCCAGAAATAGTGGATGGCCATTACATATTTGATAGTACAAATGAGTTGTATGCTTAGTATACATTTTAAATTTATATAAATAGTGTTTTCTACACTCTAGGCCTAGTGGATTGTCCCAAATCTCTCACCAATGAGTTGGCCTAGGTCTAGGCTTAGGCCCTACTGTAAAAACAATTACTCTCGCCTTTCGAGTTTAATAATGTGATACTTGTCCTGCAGGTACTTTTTAATACTATTATTCTATGAAATATTCTATTCAGTAGCTCGATGTTGATGCTGGTATCTCAAGGTAATTGAGAATTAATTTGCCGCGCAACAAAATCTGCTACAAAACCGTTCGTTTTTATAAACTACACCAATGAGCTACCAACTCCTATGACGTCATATGCCTTTGCTCCAACTCTCCTCCTGCAGTGCGACTGCTACTACAGAACGAACAGACCTATTATCTATCGATGACTCCTCCCTCCCAAGTGAATACTCTACATTAAAACGAAATTAAAACCTGTGTTAAAACTTTGATCAAAAACGCAAATTTGGTCTTGAAGAAGGAAGTAACACGCCCCATCTTGATCTGGAGTACCAATTCTAGATCAGTCAGAGCAACTTATGGCCGTTCTTTTGTAAATTGGTACTCCAGATCAAGATGGGGCGTGTGTTCGTTTGTCCGAAGTAAGTTACTCGAAGTAAGCTAGAGTTCGAATATCTACTCTGGGTCTGGAGGAGGTGTAAGTAGAGTAGAGTAGGGAGAGTAAATACAAATGGCGGATGAGCGGCAAGAAGCAATGTCAACAAAATATGTAAATGCGTTGATATTGAAGGATGAAGGGGGGGCTCACATCATTGTGGATGATTGTTTCGTGCCGAATGGGTATTAATTTAACGTGATTATTTTACTATGCAAAATGACATGGAGCAAATTATTATAGGCCCTAGCTAAGCTAGGCCTAGTCTTATATATCCCCTTTGCCCTAGGCCATCCCAAACCTACATTTATTGCACCTAGGGCTGGTCTTTGCATATAAAGAAATACTGGGGCGTAGGGCCTAGGGCTTACATCTTCACAGTACTTCTTTATGGTATTTCTCTTATTTCTCTCTTGATCTATTTCTACAATTCTCATAATCATCTCAACGTCATCGTCGGAACTTGAGTCAGAACTCGATACAAGTAAACTTTCATACTCGTCATCGTTAAACAATTCCAACTCAAATGAATCATTCATTGCGACAAAAAGATGAAAAATCAGCAGAACTGTCACGTCGAAGAGGTTATGTTGACAATAGGGATGTCAAAAAAATATCGATATTTTGCAGTATCGATATTTTGCTTCCGATATATCGTGATATATCATTTGATATCACGTTTCGATATTTTCCGATATATCGGTAAATTTTTCATAAATATCGATATTTTTTTGTTAGTTTTTTCGTTTTTAATTTTAATTAATTAAAAAAAAAAACATGAGACAATACGGCAACTATGCAAAGAATACAACAAACACAACTTCCATTTAAATATGCTGTGCTTCGCACTGTCATTGGTCACAGTCTAGGTGGCTATAATCCCGTCGATGCGTAATTCCAAATATATTCTACGAAGAAAAATAGAAAAAAGTGACGTATTTTATCATTTCGAAAGGAAAGTACTTGTTAATCCGCCCATGCACAAATTACATGCAATTCGTTAAAATATCGATACTTGACAATATCGATATTTTACGGTCGAAATATCGATATATATCATTTAATACTTGCTTCCGATATTTAGGAAATATCGAATCAAAGAATATCATATCATAATATGATACTGAGTATCGATATTTTCATTTTTTTGACATCCCTAGTTGACAACATGCTTGTCTATCTGCTAAAAATGGCGTTCTTTTGTCATGATCTGGAGTACGTACTCCAAGCAGCATAGAGCCATTGGGTTTAAAATATATTTTAAACCCAATGATGGTGATGACGTTTTTACTCTGACTCTGAAGTTATCGGAGTTGCTCTACTCTACTCTGGAGTAAGACAAACGAACATACCTTTTTTGTCTTCACTTTGACGCCCCGTGCGGAAACAACTACAACCATTGCTACAACCACCTCCAATATGGCGGCGTTTGACGTAGCATCATATCTCCAGCTGAGCGATCCACGTCAGTCGTCAGTGTAGTAGATCAGTGGTGTCCGTATCAGCCCACACTGCACAGTGATCAGCTGATCTTTGTGTGGGGGATGGGCTTTTGATTGGGCCTAATTTAATTGACCAACGAACCTTAAAAACTAGCCTACATGGTGTGATGGTAATTATGTCACAGCTCGTTTTTTGCTTCTGATAAGAACACGTGTATGAACCATGCTTAACGCAGGCATATGATTTATTTTTCTTTCTTTGTCTCTGAATTCTTTAGCTGAACGTACGTGGGGGGACTGGTGTGGAAATGGTTCTCTGGTTTATAATTCCAAGACGATTCAGGTAGGTGTCTATTATTTCTAGGGCCTAGCTCTGTTATAGGCCTATTTCCCTATGGCCAGGCCCCTAGCTAGGCCTAGGCCTACTAGGCTAACAGCGACTGCCTAGGCCTAGGCCCAGGCCTAAGCTTTCTGAATGACGTGGGGCCTAGGCCTAGAACCAGTGCAATTTTGACATAAACAGGAAATCAAGACTTCTTTAGTCTAGGCCTGACGTTAGGCCCCTGCCTATATTAGGCCTAGGTCTAGGGCCTACCCATTATGTTTCATATTAGTAAAGCTTTGCTAAAACCTGGGCCTAGGCCTGCATAACAGTAGTGAGAATGTGATTTAGTTGAAAACAAATTAAACTCCGCAACTTCTGTGTAGGCCTAGACTTGGGCCTTTCTCCGCTTGCGTTCACTATCCAAATAGGCCTAGGTCTTGCTCCGTCAGTAGCGTTCTCTCTGCTCCTAGAAATCCTGCGTCTAGTTAAAATTCAATCTGCCCACTCACTGCACACATTTCATTTCGCTGTATAACCACAATACAAGATTGTATGTACATTGTCAAGGTGGGTTTAATATTACATCATAAGGTCGTATAGGCCTAGAAGTCATTGTATGGCTCATAGCTTGGTTCCTTGACCGGTGAACTCGGCTACATCATAATATTGCTCTGTTTTCAGAAACATGGTTATTTTGCGTTTGAATGTTCGTATATCTGGGGAGTCTTTGATCTCGTCCGGAAGCTCATGCGGGTAGCACCCAGTGCTGCCCGCAGTGCATCTTCCAGTGGAATAGTGTGCAACAAATTGGCAGTTATAGTTAACAAAACAAGACGTTCACAAACAAGATGTTCATGCAATGCTAAAGGAAATTTAAAGGATAATAAAGCGATTTAACTCAAGTTCCACCAACTTTGTTAATAATTCCCAAAGTAATACAAAATTGTGTATGCAAACAAAAGCACAGCGCCTCCACCAAACAATTGTCACCAAGCTAACGTGGGTCTAGAACCATGGATTACGGGTTAGGACTAACTGGGGCGTAACTCCCTTGTTCCAATGAAGCTGTAGGCCTACACCCGGGATCGTTGCTGTGTCTGAGTAAGACAGTGAAACTAGGAACTCTCAAATCGTGGGTTCAAACAATGCGGAACCGTATTTATTAAGTTAAAAAACGTACATTCTACCGTGGCAAAGACGTGGCATACCGATCAGGGTCTACGTAGCCGGCAAGACCTCTAATTCTAAATACCACGACCTCCACGGTTTATCGGCCGTTCCCTGTGCCTCCTCCGTACAGTGTTCATTCACCCACGCGGGCAGCTGTCTTTCTAGGCTCCTACGACCGTGATATTCCGAGCCAGATCACTTTCATCCCACCAGACAGTGTCAAGTCACCTACCCATCAAGTCACCCTCCGTGCCTGCTGCTCATCTCACTAATCAGTAATCACCAACCAATCTTCACGGTTCGACCCCCCCCCCCCCCCCACTCGTGCCATAATCCAAGAGTGGGACCCAGACCAAACTTGCTTCTATCGAACCCGGGACCCCTCCCTACTTTCCGACTCGGCACATTTGGGACTGCCGGCTCAGCACAGTTCCCACACTCCATGCCCCAGATTCACAGTGATAATAACAATAGGCAGTGTTGGGGCAGTTCTTTTTTTAAATGAACTTTCTAAAAGTTCAGTTCACAGCTCAAATAATGAACTTTAATAAAGTTCAAGTTCTTTTCAAAACCTAAAATTTTGAAAAGTTCAAGTTCGTCTAAAATATGAACTAAGTTCTTTTAAAAGTTCTTTTGTGAAAAAGTGTCACCACATTGTATTAACAGTCATGCGAATATTCGATTGCCTTGTATGGCTTAAATAGGAAGAAAAACATGCATGTTAAGGTAAGATATTGAATGCTGGCATTAGGTGTCTGATGTAGGGCTATAGGCGCCTACCATTGTAGAAATAAAAAACTTAAGAACTTCAAGGAAGGATAATTGTACTGTTGTTTCAGTTTATATTATTACAGACATGTGAAAATAGCGATTAGTGTATCGATTAATTAGTGATAGTGATTGGGCACTTGCACTTGCAGACCCACTTATCTCGACCGAGTGATCTAACATCTTGTGGTGGGTAGAGTTCGAACGGCCAGACTTGAATGTAATTCTACTTCATGAATGGTGGCCGGTAGCTTTTTAAAATCAGCTGAAGGAGAACCGAAAACGATTCGCGTGTTCCTCGACGGCGCGTTGACAGATGCTCAATCATCGAACAGAATGAACTTTCATAAGAACTTTCTAAAATTGAAAAGTTCGTTCTCAAAAAGAACTTTTGAAAGTTCAAGTTCACTCATTTGAAAAAAGAGTAAGTTCGTTGGAAAGTTCACAAAAAAAGAACGCGTTCTCGGGAACGCGTTCTTTTTAAAAGTTCTCGCCCCAACACTGACAATAGGCAACGAGTGTTAGTACATACAGCGCTATTTGTGGCCAAATTAGCAACTTGATGAAAGATTGCTTTCCACGGTTGGAAATAGTACCAAATATTACTGTGAAATATCTTTTTTTTTTGTTTTTTTTTTTTGTTGTGTTTTAATTTTGTTTTGTTGCGTTTGTTTTTATTATCTTGTTTTGTTTTGTTTGAGTTTGTTGTGTGTTATTTGTTGTTTATAAGTTTAAAACGTGTCCTGATTTAAATGGCGCCTTGCCTTTTAAGATGGACTGATGGTATTCATAATCTGGCCAAAATTTTTGAAAGCCGTATTTAATTTAACAATTTTCACAATTTTGCCATTATCGACGTAGGAAGAACGACGCTGCTTCATCGTTAAGTTGCGTGACATTGCCACTTGAGCGCTTCATTAGTTTGAATCACTAGCGCGCGCCCTCAGTGGCCAAGCTCGGTGCTTATAATAATAACTTAGGACTTAGGTGGCTCGTTGGTCCAGTGGTTAGCATCCCTGCTACCAATGCAGAAGGTCCCGGGTTCAAATCCCGCTTCAGGCAAAAGTTTTTTAACTTCTAATATGGATTCAATTCCATCACTTCTTGGCTTAGGAATAAGTAAACGGTGACTTTGGAGCTGTCTTAGCAACGAAGCACTCAATAAATTCAAAGTTGTTCTGACTCGGCCTTGTTGATTCTGGCATTTGTCCGCAGGTGTTCGCACTGTCCAATCACTTTGTCATATGTTTTGAAATATTGATCTTTGATTGGTTATCGCTCACTCCTCGATGGTGTTCGAAGCCTACAGGGTTGGTTTAGTCACTTTAAATTAAAGTCCTTCACTGCAAATCAGTTAAGTTACTGAGTGGGTGGGCTCTAAATGTAAATTTATTTGTTTATTTTTATTTATTATGGTCGCCACTTTTTGTTACCCTCTCCGGCTTCAATTCCGATAATTTCTAGCTTTAAACGATGAAAACACATTTCTCCTGTCTGATTTGTTCTTGGTTTATTGTCCTAGCTTGCTGCAACCTAGGAAAGTCACGAGGTATTTCTCGTCGTTCTACGGAAACTCCACGCACTGCTCGCAAGCCCATCATGCACCAAAGTTCACCCATCACCATGGCCACTTCAAGCAACAAGTCCACACTCCAAAGAGACACAACAGCACAGGTAGGTCATAGGTCACCCATCACCATGGCCACTTCAAGCAACAAGTCCACACTCCAAAGAGACACAACAGCACAGGTAGGTCATAGGTCACCCATCACCATGGCCACTTCAAGCAACAAGTCCACACTCCAAAGAGACACAACAGCACAGGTAGGTCATAGGTCACCCATCACCATGGCCACTTCAAGCAACAAGTCCACACTCCAAAGAGACACAACAGCACAGGTAGGTCATAGGTCACCCATCACCATGGCCACTTCAAGCAACAAGTCCACACTCCAAAGAGACACAACAGCACAGGTAGGTCATAGGTCACCCATCACCATGGCCACTTCAAGCAACAAGTCCACACTCCAAAGAGACACAACAGCACAGGTAGGTCATAGGTCACCCATCACCATGGCCACTTCAAGCAACAAGTCCACACTCCAAAGAGACACAACAGCACAGGTAGGTCATAGGTCACCCATCACCATGGCCACTTCAAGCAACAAGTCCACACTCCAAAGAGACACAACAGCACAGGTAGGTCGTAGGTCACCCATCACCATGGCCACTTCAAGCAACAAGTCCACACTCCAAAGAGACACAACAGCACAGGTAGGTCGTAGGTCACCCATCACCATGGCCACTTCAAGCAACAAGTCCACACTCCAAAGAGACACAACAGCACAGGTAGGTCGTAGGTCACCCATCACCATGGCCACTTCAAGCAACAAGTCCACACTCCAAAGAGACACAACAGCACAGGTAGGTCGTAGGTCACCCATCACCATGGCCACTTCAAGCAACAAGTCCACACTCCAAAGAGACACAACAGCACAGGTAGGTCGTAGGTCACCCATCACCATGGCCACTTCAAGCAACAAGTCCACACTCCAAAGAGACACAACAGCACAGGTAGGTCGTAGGTCACCCATCACCATGGCCACTTCAAGCAACAAGTCCACACTCCAAAGAGACACAACAGCACAGGTAGGTCATAGGTCACCCATCACCATGGCCACTTCAAGCAACAAGTCCACACTCCAAAGAGACACAACAGCACAGGTAGGTCATAGGTCACCCATCACCATGGCCACTTCAAGCAACAAGTCCACACTCCAAAGAGACACAACAGCACAGGTAGGTCGTAGGTCACCCATCACCATGGCCACTTCAAGCAACAAGTCCACACTCCAAAGAGACACAACAGCACAGGTAGGTCATAGGTCACCCATCACCATGGCCACTTCAAGCAAAAAGTCCACACTCCAAAGAGACACAACAGCACAGGTAGGTCGTAGGTCACCCATCACCATGGCCACTTCAAGCAACAAGTCCACACTCCAAAGAGACACAACAGCACAGGTAGGTCGTAGGTCACCCATCACCATGGCCACTTCAAGCAACAAGTCCACACTCCAAAGAGACACAACAGCACAGGTAGGTCATAGGTCACCCATCACCATGGCCACTTCAAGCAACAAGTCCACACTCCAAAGAGACACAACAGCACAGGTAGGTCGTAGGTCACCCATCACCATGGCCACTTCAAGCAACAAGTCCACACTCCAAAGAGACACAACAGCACAGGTAGGTCGTAGGTCACCCATCACCATGGCCACTTCAAGCAACAAGTCCACACTCCAAAGAGACACAACAGCACAGGTAGGTCGTAGGTCACCCATCACCATGGCCACTTCAAGCAACAAGTCCACACTCCAAAGAGACACAACAGCACAGGTAGGTCGTAGGTCACCCATCACCATGGCCACTTCAAGCAACAAGTCCACACTCCAAAGAGACACAACAGCACAGGTAGGTCGTAGGTCACCCATCACCATGGCCACTTCAAGCAACAAGTCCACACTCCAAAGAGACACAACAGCACAGGTAGGTCGTAGGTCACCCATCACCATGGCCACTTCAAGCAACAAGTCCACACTCCAAAGAGACACAACAGCACAGGTAGGTCGTAGGTCACCCATCACCATGGCCACTTCAAGCAACAAGTCCACACTCCAAAGAGACACAACAGCACAGGTAGGTCATAGGTCACCCATCACCATGGCCACTTCAAGCAACAAGTCCACACTCCAAAGAGACACAACAGCACAGGTAGGTCGTAGGTCACCCATCACCATGGCCACTTCAAGCAACAAGTCCACACTCCAAAGAGACACAACAGCACAGGTAGGTCGTAGGTCACCCATCACCATGGCCACTTCAAGCAACAAGTCCACACTCCAAAGAGACACAACAGCACAGGTAGGTCGTAGGTCACCCATCACCATGGCCACTTCAAGCAACAAGTCCACACTCCAAAGAGACACAACAGCACAGGTAGGTCGTAGGTCACCCATCACCATGGCCACTTCTAGCAACAAGTCCACACTCCAAAGAGACACAACAGCACAGGTAGGTCGTAGGTCACCCATCACCATGGCCACTTCAAGCAACAAGTCCACACTCCAAAGAGACACAACAGCACAGGTAGGTCATAGGTCACCCATCACCATGGCCACTTCAAGCAACAAGTCCACACTCCAAAGAGACACAACAGCACAGGTAGGTCGTAGGTCACCCATCACCATGGCCACTTCAAGCAACAAGTCCACACTCCAAAGAGACACAACAGCACAGGTAGGTCGTAGGTCACCCATCACCATGGCCACTTCAAGCAACAAGTCCACACTCCAAAGAGACACAACAGCACAGGTAGGTCATAGGTCACCCATCACCATGGCCACTTCAAGCAACAAGTCCACACTCCAAAGAGACACAACAGCACAGGTAGGTCGTAGGTCACCCATCACCATGGCCACTTCAAGCAACAAGTCCACACTCCAAAGAGACACAACAGCACAGGTAGGTCGTAGGTCACCCATCACCATGGCCACTTCAAGCAACAAGTCCACACTCCAAAGAGACACAACAGCACAGGTAGGTCATAGGTCACCCATCACCATGGCCACTTCAAGCAACAAGTCCACACTCCAAAGAGACACAACAGCACAGGTAGGTCGTAGGTCACCCATCACCATGGCCACTTCAAGCAACAAGTCCACACTCCAAAGAGACACAACAGCACAGGTAGGTCGTAGGTCACCCATCACCATGGCCACTTCAAGCAACAAGTCCACACTCCAAAGAGACACAACAGCACAGGTAGGTCATAGGTCACCCATCACCATGGCCACTTCAAGCAACAAGTCCACACTCCAAAGAGACACAACAGCACAGGTAGGTCGTAGGTCACCCATCACCATGGCCACTTCAAGCAACAAGTCCACACTCCAAAGAGACACAACAGCACAGGTAGGTCGTAGGTCACCCATCACCATGGCCACTTCAAGCAACAAGTCCACACTCCAAAGAGACACAACAGCACAGGTAGGTCGTAGGTCACCCATCACCATGGCCACTTCAAGCAACAAGTCCACACTCCAAAGAGACACAACAGCACAGGTAGGTCGTAGGTCACCCATCACCATGGCCACTTCAAGCAACAAGTCCACACTCCAAAGAGACACAACAGCACAGGTAGGTCGTAGGTCACCCATCACCATGGCCACTTCAAGCAACAAGTCCACACTCCAAAGAGACACAACAGCACAGGTAGGTCGTAGGTCACCCATCACCATGGCCACTTCAAGCAACAAGTCCACACTCCAAAGAGACACAACAGCACAGGTAGGTCATAGGTCACCCATCACCATGGCCACTTCAAGCAACAAGTCCACACTCCAAAGAGACACAACAGCACAGGTAGGTCGTAGGTCACCCATCACCATGGCCACTTCAAGCAACAAGTCCACACTCCAAAGAGACACAACAGCACAGGTAGGTCGTAGGTCACCCATCACCATGGCCACTTCAAGCAACAAGTCCACACTCCAAAGAGACACAACAGCACAGGTAGGTCATAGGTCACCCATCACCATGGCCACTTCAAGCAACAAGTCCACACTCCAAAGAGACACAACAGCACAGGTAGGTCATAGGTCACCCATCACCATGGCCACTTCAAGCAACAAGTCCACACTCCAAAGAGACACAACAGCACAGGTAGGTCGTAGGTCACCCATCACCATGGCCACTTCAAGCAACAAGTCCACACTCCAAAGAGACACAACAGCACAGGTAGGTCGTAGGTCACCCATCACCATGGCCACTTCAAGCAACAAGTCCACACTCCAAAGAGACACAACAGCACAGGTAGGTCATAGGTCACCCATCACCATGGCCACTTCAAGCAACAAGTCCACACTCCAAAGAGACACAACAGCACAGGTAGGTCATAGGTCACCCATCACCATGGCCACTTCAAGCAACAAGTCCACACTCCAAAGAGACACAACAGCACAGGTAGGTCATAGGTCACCCATCACCATGGCCACTTCAAGCAACAAGTCCACACTCCAAAGAGACACAACAGCACAGGTAGGTCGTAGGTCACCCATCACCATGGCCACTTCAAGCAACAAGTCCACACTCCAAAGAGACACAACAGCACAGGTAGGTCGTAGGTCACCCATCACCATGGCCACTTCAAGCAACAAGTCCACACTCCAAAGAGACACAACAGCACAGGTAGGTCATAGGTCACCCATCACCATGGCCACTTCAAGCAACAAGTCCACACTCCAAAGAGACACAACAGCACAGGTAGGTCGTAGGTCACCCATCACCATGGCCACTTCAAGCAACAAGTCCACACTCCAAAGAGACACAACAGCACAGGTAGGTCGTAGGTCACCCATCACCATGGCCACTTCAAGCAACAAGTCGACACTCCAAAGAGACACAACAGCACAGGTAGGTCGTAGGTCACCCATCACCATGGCCACTTCAAGCAACAAGTCCACACTCCAAAGAGACACAACAGCACAGGTAGGTCATAGGTCACCCATCACCATGGCCACTTCAAGCAACAAGTCCACACTCCAAAGAGACACAACAGCACAGGTAGGTCGTAGGTCACCCATCACCATGGCCACTTCAAGCAACAAGTCCACACTCCAAAGAGACACAACAGCACAGGTAGGTCATAGGTCACCCATCACCATGGCCACTTGAAGCAACAAGTCCACACTCCAAAGAGACACAACAGCACAGGTAGGTCATAGGTCACCCATCACCATGGCCACTTCAAGCAACAAGTCCACACTCCAAAGAGACACAACAGCACAGGTAGGTCGTAGGTCACCCATCACCATGGCCACTTCAAGCAACAAGTCCACACTCCAAAGAGACACAACA
>OX246749.1:16672933-16691456 GCA_945910005.1 Isoperla grammatica
TACAGGCCTAGGGGTAGGCCCCACTGCAGTTTGCTTCTAGGGCTCTACTGTTAAATTGAGTACATTCTTGGCCCACGCCAATCTCCATCCATACCCCCTAGCTACCGATTGCGAAATGCGAACAATGACTTTATTCCAGATAAACATTTCTGCTACCGGTACTAAGGGTAGACCAAGGCTGTTGTCCTAGGCTGGCCCTTGGATTCTATACAAAGTAGGCCTAATATTAGATGATAATCACGACATTGTTGACGACGAAAGAACGAAATCTTTCAATGTAAACAAAGCGCAGCGCGAGTGCCTAGGCGCTGGCCCGGGGCACGTCAATGGCCGCTATCAACATCATAAATAGAACGTAGACAAAATATTACAATGCACAGTTAACTTCAAGGATCAAATACAGATATTGTGTATTATGTACCAACAAAATAAATAACTGAATCAATCAAAAGCTTAGAATTCTAGATTACAAAAATTGAGTAGCCTACAAAAGGCTCATGTTGCAGAATACAAGTATTCAAAGAACAATCTTGACATGAGAATTCATACAAATCATAAAGGAAAATATTATTCGGTTAATATGAATGTTGGTCTGCGTCAGGCAAGTGTGGACAGCCGGAACTAGCAATCGCGGGCGGCGGGGGAGTGACAAGTTGGAGCAGTCGACTGTGCATTGTTGCCACGTTTCTGAGCGTACATGCAACTTTAGGCTCAAATAACGCAAAAAGTAGTACGGATATACTCATTTTTTCTGCTTTATGTGTATTTCTTGAGAACTTAGCTTCATTTTGATACTAAATTTGTTCACGTGACAACGTTTTTTGGCTCCTTTATAACTATGTGAAGGTGATAAAATGTGTAATTTCTCTCTCTCCAATGTTAAAGGATAGGGATTTTTAAAATGTTCACTTCATTATTTTGGAAAAAGTAGATCGGAAAAGTACTTACATTTTTTTGTATTTTGAAAGAGCGTTGTCTCATTGTAAAGTAAGCCAAATATGCAGAACGTGACAACGATGTCGAGTTATAGAGGAGTGACTTTAATGGTGAAGCAGTATTAATCAGTTTGTTTGTTAGATTTTAATCAAATAATAGGGAATTTTCCTCAGACATAAATATTGCTCAGAATATCTACACATGATATATCCTAAACAAAAAATAACGTGGATATAATTTGTATGTCTGAGAAGTGCATAGTTCCAATTCAATTCTATCAGCGTTAAAATTTTTTAATTTGTACGGTTGTACCTACATTACGAAACGGTCCATGACGTCAAACGTTGGTAAACAAGACAATTTATTGGTGAATGTATCTATGGCCTTAGAAATTTACAATTATTTTTGGTAAAACATCACGTCATGATTGGCGATCTTCAGACGCTTTGTTTTAAAACAACATTATTTTCAAATCGATTCTAAAAATATTGTAATTATTGAACATTACTGTGTGAATCTATATTCAGGAGTAATTATTGAACACTTTAGAAACCAATTTGATACCAAACATGCTATTCAAACACCCTAATTAGTAATTACCTAGAGGGACACATCAGGTAAAGCTGGTGTGCACCCTATAGCGCATCACAGCAGCAAATCAGCTTAACATATTCATGACCGGAAAAATCGTTACAAAATATGGCTATCTAACATTTTGCCGCCATTTTATTTGAGAAAAATATTTTGCATCAACTATGGTGTAACTTTGTAACTTTCCGAACGATTTTTCCTCAAAACTTTAATATACATTCAATCCACATCGAGGGTTGTGGATGTTCCAGATTTTAAGTTGATCGGACTTTCCGTTCGACCGCCATCGACAGACATAAAAGAAAACAAAAACAAACAGAAAAAAATGCCGTAAGAGTCTAATGGAAACGCTCGCTTCGCTCGCTTAACAAAGGCTTGTGTTCTTTCCTCTCATCAGATCGCGCTTGAGACAGCATTATGCCTACCTACACCGTTACTGGGTTACTGGGTCAACGGATGTGCCAAGGTCACTGTACTGTACTAGCGGCTAGCCTCATCCCCCTTCGATTAACCTCTCCCCCTGGTAAAACAGCGAACGAAATGATGCAGATAGCAGTCAGCTATTAAATACTGATCGTAAATAAATAAAAGAACGATTGCTCGATTGATTGATTGATTGATTGATTGTTTTATATTTGGGCTTGACGTCTCATGTTTTTGCAACTAGGCTAATCTAGACGGTGAGTGGGTTAAAGATGAAAATGAAATAGGGGGTTGTGTAGGAAAGGGGCAAGTGAAGGGCGGGGAGGAAAAGTGAAAATGGCGGAAAAGGGAAAGGGGGACAATGGGGAAAGGGGCTAATCGAGACGATGAGTAATGATAATGATTTATTGATATTTGGGCTTTACGTCTCATATTTTTGCAACTTTGGCTTATCGAGACGTTGAATGGTGAAATATGAATATAAATGTTTGGAGGAAATAGGCAAGTAGGAGGACGAGGAGGAAAAGTCAAAGGGGAGTAATAGGGAAAACAGAATGTTAATTCTGGATATCCCCCACACCCCTACGTTCCAACAACACACCAAACAAATATTTCGTGATACTGGCAATTGTGGTATAGCCCAACCCCAGTCACACATCTAAAAGTGTGCATAGGTGTGCGCAGAGGTTGATCAATGGGGGGGGGGGGGGGGGGGGGGGCACAATAAATTCCCAATCGAAGTACTTCACGGCGGCGCTATAGCCGTGGGGGGGGGGGGGGGAGACTCCCACAAAAAAAACGCCTCAGATGATTTTTTTAAAACATGCCTTTTAAACGTATTTTTAGGCTTATTAGGAGGAGTACAGGTTGTCTGTTGAATGGGTTAATCTCAAAAAATTATTTGTGGATATCAGTGATATCATTGTTACAAAGTGATGGAAGTGGTCAGTCACAAAGCCAAAATCTTGGCGGTATGGCAACAGTTCAAAGCCAACATTCGATTTGATGAGAGGAGGGAGATACCAAATCAAATTTTAAACGTGTATAAGTGTGAGTGTGACACGTAGAGGTGCAGCCGAGCGGGGCGCTGTCACAGAACACACATAATGCAACCGCGGGCAGAAGTCGGGGCAGAGACATTTCTACTGTGTTGTGACTTGTGAGCAAGACGCTACTAAATACGACTTTCCAATTTAATGCCTCATTCTGCTAAAAAAAAAGCTCACCTAACCTAATGGAAGGGGGGGGGGGATGCAAGGGGGGGCCTTCCCCTTCCCCTGCGCACGCCTATGAAAGTGTGGTTATGTCGCTAATTCAATGTCTAAAGGAGACTTGAACGCGTTCAAGTAGGCCTTCCTCTGCTAAAAGCCTCTCAAGAATGCTACTCGAAATCGAAAATCTGAGTCAACAGCTCAGTGTGTTTTGGTAAGGCTAGTTACACTGAATGATATATTATAATTAGTAGCATAGTTATTTTGATTATCTAATTGATTATTAGTAATAAAATTGAAAGCAAATAAAAACCATACTGATTATAATGTTAGACGTATTTAGAGCATTCAGTCTGTAGGACTTACCAAACCAAACCACAGTAGGCCCACGCTATTGGTTCAGATTTTCGATTTTGATGTAAATTCTTGAAATATAATTTTAAGATGAAAATTGTGTGGTTTTGTCGTAGAGGTAGCCACTGCCAAACGGCCTATATAGACGGTCAGCTATGCACTTTTGTGGTCTCACTCGGCCGGACCAGCCGAGAGTAGGCTCAAAAAATTCGTAATTTTTACCTGATTACAGCAAAGGCAATCCGGAAAATGAAATCGGTAGCTTTCACTTTTTATAGCCAAAAAACGGTAAAAAAAAGGGAATTTTATCGATTACAAGACCAATTGAGTGATAGCGCTGGGCAAGGTGTCAAAAAACTCGATATTTTGTGAGAAATGAATAAAATATAATGCGAACATGGAATTCAGTACCATTTGGCGTTGAGATCCTAAAAACGGCAAAAAATGGCACCATTTATTTTATCGACCAACTGACCGGTAACAATGGGAGAGGTAAACTAATTTGATATTTTACAGGCATAATGTAGAATAAATAAAGTGAAACTCAATATGTGTACCTTTAGGCTATAGATAAAAAAGGCACCAAAAGGGCACTGCCGTCTTTTAGATTAATTGGCTGACAAAACTTACTGGGAGGGATGGCAACAAATGCGATTGTAAGCAGCGTGCAAACTTCTAAACATTACCTTTTACCTTTCAGATACTTCAGATACTAAAGGGCCAAAACGGTACCAAAAACAAGGTGGAGTGGGGGGGGGGGGGGTCGGTTATAATATTAGTGTTATTATTTCCGCCAAAATAGAATAAACACAAATGCAGTTGGAAACGGTCATAAAAGGTAAGTCGCATTTAAATTGTTGGTATTATTTTAAGAGCTTGAAGAACGGCAACAAAGACATACGATTTGCAGGAAAAGATAATTGGGTAGGAAGAAAAATGTATAATTGGAAAAGATAAATGAACCCCGTTGTTCAATATTTATTCGTAATTTATTTACACGAAAACGAAAAACATCACAATATTGTCTCCAGTTATTTATAAAAGATCAAATACAAGGAAATATACATATTGAAGGCATGTGTTCCAACTCCGTAAATTCTAGACGGTTTGTTGTGTGATTAAAATATTATCTATAATAATAATAAATCTATAATATTATTATTTATTAGGTGCATGTTCGGCATATACATTTTTTTTGCCATGTATATGTAAACTTGTTTAAAAAAAGTCATTGTAAACCTGCGAAGCATCAAGCAGGCCGTCACATGTAGTTATGTAGATGATAGCTCATGATTTTATACATTATTATACAATTAAATGGAGCACTAATGTAAATACAACTAAAACACACATGTGAGATGATGTTTAAATTTAAAGCACTTTCAAACTATATACTTTAATGTGGAGTACATGACAAACTAGTGCATCCTCGTCACCGTGTTGTACATATCTGCTATGCTTCGAGACTCACTAAAACAGAAACACGTTCACATATATAGTCGCATCGGTAACGCGAAAATTATATTTTGATTTTAAAATATTAAGACGTATATAATGAGGGCTTAATAGCCTACATACCTCAGAAATCCAGGTCAGTCACTGTCCTCACTGCAATAGCTTTCCTCTATTAGTGGAAGCAAGGTATCTTCTTCCACCTCTTTGCATTGCTCTTGACAGGAACACAAGTCTGTACATCTAAGCTTTAGCTCCTTGCACTGACACTTAGCTGTAGAACAGTGCTTGCATTTGCATGATATTAATTCTAATACTTCTTCTGGGGCTGGTTTTGTTGCAAGCCATTGGATAGCAATAGAACCATCTTCCAGGCACCAGCCATGGTCGAATGGGAGTGGGATACTTTGGAATTGGAGGAGAGATGTTTTCCAGATAGCTGCTTGGTAGTTTGATCTGTCAATGTGCAACCGGAGTGTTGAGCGACATGGAGGTAAGGTTTCTGGGTCGACGGCACCTCCCCGAGTGCAGTACATATGATATCGAAGCGCATTCACGTCTGATAATTTTGGCTATAAAAAGTGAAAGCTACCGATTTCGATTTCCGGATTGCCTTTGCTGTAATCAGGTAAAAATTACGAATTTTTTGAGCCTACTCTCGGCTGGTCCGGCCGAGTGAAACTACAAAAGTGCATAGCTGACCGTTTAAATCGCCTGCTTAGTCAGAAAACAGTGGCTTATCATCGACAAATATTTTATCTAAGCAGAGTTGACCTATAGGCAATGCAACAATCAAAGGTACAGTTATGTCAAATGGTACCAAAATAAAACCTATCTAAATAAAATGTGCAGTTACTTTAACAAGTCTGAGAACACAATGTACTGTTTTGAACGTATTTTGAGCGTTTGAACTTTGATTTGATAAACACACCCTTCTTGGTGAATTTTGTGTTTAAGAAAGAAATGAAATATATATAAGATTTATAATTTATCTTAAAACACTATCAAATAGCATTGTTTTGATTCGTTACCCACCCGCATTTGTCATTTTTATTGGTCGCACATCTGACAAGTTGCCCTCTGCCGTTTTCTGCTCTCAAATCTAAAGAGCTACTGATTTCAATTATTGTTATATTACTTATGATGAGTGTTGTGTAACACACACAATATTTTGTTAGGTATTTTGCTTTAAGTACGAAATGTGTTGTCATATATCTCTCCCATAAAATGTGAGGGGTTACTTGAAGTTTATCGGTCACTTATACTACATACTAAATGGCCCTTTTATGCCCCCCTCCCCCCCTTTTATTTTTGGTTAATGCCCAACTTTATGATTATAAATTTTCGAATTACATTTTCTTCGCTTTCCTTAAAAGATATAAAATTTGTTGACATCTCTCCAAGCATTATCAGAAATTGGTAATGAAGTTCACAAATTGTAATTTTGTTTGCCGTCTTTTTGTCTATACAAAGTAATAGTTACCGGTTTATTTACCGATTTCTGATTTCTCTAAAGGCCAAGTGCTATCGATTACGATAGTCGCTTTATTTGTTATGAATTAGTTTTAAATATCGAGTTCGTGCCACCAGTCTCAGTGTAATCGGTCGATAGGTCTTCTATTTATTATGATACATTGGTGCCCTTTTTTCCGTTTCTTGATTTTAAAGGCCGTGTTTATGTTTTCGAACTTCACATTATTTGTTATTAGATACATTTGAGTTTGAAATACCGAGTTTTTTTACTCTTCTCCCAGTGTTATCGGTTAACTGGTTTTCTAAATGAAATGTGTGCCATTTTTGCCGTTTTTATTCTCCCAGGGCAAAACGGTAGCGATTTCCATTTTCGCATTACTTTTTCTTAATTTTACATGAAATAACAAATTGTTCGACACCTGTCCCAGCGTTATCAGTCAACTAGTCTTGTAGTATTTAAATAATTATTTTTTGCCATTTTTTGCCGTTTTTTGGCTATAAAAAGTAAAAGCTACCGATTTCGTTTTCCGGAATGCCTTTGTTGTAATCAGCTAAAAATTACGAATTTTTTGAGCCTACTCTCGACTGGTCCGGCCGAGTGAGACCATTCTGTTGAATTTGGGGGGATAGCTGACCGTCTAATATTCCGGTCTCCTTCCCTAGTCAAAATGCATTTTCCTTGATATGTAACAGTAGGTTATCTAAGTGATTATTTACTCACCGAGTTTTCGTCGTTTTCGGGATGGCATCGTCCCTTTTTTACAGTATATCACTATACAACACTAAACCACTGCACTATACAAAGTCGATGAGCCGACTGCTCAAGCCCAACTGATAGTACTTTGAGGTGAGCGCTCTGGGGCTGGAGCTACAGGTGAGGCGTGGGGCGCTCTGTAAACAGGGGTTCCCACACGTCGCTCGGCGGCTATCTGGTCCGCCACGCAGTGATGCCATATTTTCCGACCTCAATCATTTTGCAAATTGAAAAAAGAAAAAATAATTTGCTTTTTCAATAAAACTACGCACAATTTATTATTGAGCAATATTGAGCCGAGCATTTATTATTGGTTGTCAATCACGTACTAATTATACTCAGTCGTGTTTGCCATTTCTACACACGTCGCTTTAGTAGGAGCGCAAGATGTACTTTTTTGGCTCTCGTAGGCTATTCGTGGAAGAGTATAGCGGTAAACGGGATTATGCAAAGGTATGTATAACAATGTTTTTGGACCAGGGTTACATCGGCGGAATTGCTGCAGACGGCGTCAGTGGCGCCGCGACGCCACCTGACGCCACCACACGACGCCACCGAACGTTTTGGCTTATAACGTTTACACCGTTTGTCCTACAGAAAAAACAAAAATGATTTTTCATTCAGTTTTTAAATACAAATCGATTGGTACCAAAAACGTTATGATTAGATGAGCGTAGCGAAGCAGAGTGAATCTCACATTTCAACTCGATTGGCGCTTTGTCTTTGATTGTGCACAAAAGTTTGTTCGTCACGCACAGGTCACACGGCTTGACGGATTTGGCTGAAATTTTAGATAAACTCTTGTGACTACAAGTATAGATGCTGTTAACATAAACAAGAAAATCCGTCAAGATTCCAATCTACAAAAAATTAATTAGTGAAAAATATCGAGTTTTAATTTTTTTGTTCTTCGTGCACAGGTTAAACTTCTTAACGGATTTGGCTGAAATTTTAAGTCAACACTATGGACTATTAAAGTAGATGCTGTTAACATAACCAAGAAAATCCGTAAAGATGCCAACCTACAAACAATTTATTAGTGAAAAATATCGAGTTTTAATTTGTTTTATTAAAATTTATGGACGGATTTAAATATTGTTTTTATATTTATGTCCAAAATAAGAATATTGACACGTGGTAAAAGTTTGAAAGTAGTTACTTGAACCGCCATTTTGTAAAAAAATATTTTTTTTTTTTTTGTATGCAAAAGTTTGTTCGTCGAGCACAAGTCAAACGGCTTGACGTATTTGGTTGAAATTTTCAGTGAACACTCACGCTCACTACACAAGATGCTGTTAGCATATCCAGCAAAATCCGTCAAGATGGCAACCTACAAAAAAATAACTACTAAAACAAATAAAATATTTTATTTATTTTTTAAATTAAAACTTGCCGTCGGATTTTAATAATTTTTATAAATGAATTGCAGAATAATAGTGTCAACATATGACAGGAGTTTTTAAATTGTTTTGTTAACGGACATCTTGTGACCAAATATTTGTTTATTTACGGCAATATATTTTGCTATTGTCAACTTTTTTGCTAAAATCTGTACTCCCGTTTGGGTCCTGGGTAGAACTTGGCCCAGGTAATATATCTGTCGATTATAAGAAGCGAGAAAATAAGGGCCCTCCTTTCTCGGTCCTCCAAGGAGCATTAAAAGCACGCATTCCTGTCCACCACGATAAGTTAACAGTTGCTGACAAGAGCACATGCTTCGGTAGGGCCACCGTAGCCGGACAGGTCGAAGCCAAACGAAACGAAATTATAACAGGTAAATGCCTTGTTTGATAAATAAAAAAAACGGTTAACGCAGAGCGTTTTCCTAGTCATTAAATATTTAGACTGCGGCTAAATCGCTCTGGCATCAACAATGGCTTAGCTAGTGGATTTATTCCTGCTTCCAGGTTCCTATGCAGATGGTGCAGGGTTTGATTCCCGGTTCCGTTACATATTTGTTTTATATTTCGTTAATCTGAGCACAGATAACTAAATCTTAGTAATGGTGTCCATGTAAACGGTGACTTGGGAGCCGTCATACGGACAAGTCATGTCCCCCACTGAAAATCAACTGTAGTAACTGAGTGGGTAGAATATAAATACAAAGTATTTATTTAATTGTATTAAATTATTTATTTGTTAAATTATTTATTTATTTAGTCATTCATTCATTAATTTATTAATTTATTAATTTATTTTTTTTTTTTTTTTTATTTATTGACCTATTTATTGTATTTTAATCAGTAGGGTTTGTAATTTTGATAGCTTCTCCATTATCAGTTATGGATTTAATTTACAAAAATTAGCTTTCATATTCTGCACATATTTTTCTCGGCTCTCTTTGCGATCTGACCCGAGGCAGTCGCCAGAACGCCCAAAATCTCCTACACTTAGAAGACACTCGGTATTCTCAGATTCTGGTCTTACACAAACGATTTTGTGAATGAATTTTCTGTTATTGTAGGCATATTACCGTCGGAAATTATAATCATTATTGTTATTAATCACTGTCCATTAAATTAAATCTTTTTAACATGATGTGGATACAAACGCTGTCGACCCTTAGGCCTCAATGCTCAATAAAATATTAATGTTTTATGATATACAATCTAGTGTTTTTGGTCCAATTCATATGTTTAATCCGTGTGTCATCGACTTATTATAATAATCACATTATGGACTGCATTTGAATCATCCAGCGTCCATTTATCAAGCGAAATCAGTTTTAAAAGCATAACTGACGCACTGACGTATACGGACGGCTAGCAATTAGAGTTAGACAATATAAGCTTAGCAAGTACTGGGTTTCGCTGCTTCCAATCGGGAACTGTTAGTCAGAAATATAATTCGATGGGGAAAGGGAGGGGGGAGGGGGCTCTATCAGGAGACCTATTTCTGGGAACGAAGTCAGTCACATAACAGAACATAACAGAACATAAACAGATTATATGTGAAGAGCAAACCTCACAGACAAGCTACGTTGCGTAGCTGTATGGGGTAACAAAAATGAAATGAGTATAAATAAGTCTTAATTCCGCCTGGCTGAACTAAAATAACATACATAATAAACAAGTTCTTAAAGATCTCGCAAGTAACGCGAGCGTTAACTGGGAAAATACACAGTAATATTATGAAGCGACGACGCTCGCTTGTATTGGGGCTCAGTTTTACAATCAACGGGGACGGCAACAGTGTGCGAAAAATGCAACAGCGCTGAGAGTTACCTCGGATCGGGGATCTCGGATAATCGAGTAATTACGTATTATGCTTACACAACAGCTCATCTTGAGTGCACGCGTACTAACGTTAAATGTTTTCACATATTATGAAATTGTATAAATTGATAATCATGGGGTTCTTTTCGGAAAATCACGATTTTTTCGCTTGACATTGCTAAAATAATACAATATGACAATGAACTTTACTTTTCACTGTCTAGAAAAATGATTCAGCCGTCATTTTTTCTAAAGACATGTATTATACCTTTATTTAATTCCGATACCGACAATATATTATGATACAATATATCTTTTGAGTATGGTAGTTTTATAAGCGAACTAAGAACTAAAGCAAAATGCAAAACACGTTCTTGTATACGAAAATAGTAACATATTTTAGGTGTCAGTTATAAACAATCACTATAACTTTGGTAGTTGTGTAAGTTAAACTTAACAATTGAAGAATCATTCAAAAAATGTGTTTCTATACTAAAATAGCTGCGTATTTGGAATGTCAATTATAAACAAACCAAAACTACTTGGATCGATTTCTCACTCTCTAGTAATTAATTTAGGCACTTAGTTTGAATAAAATCAACATTTAATACTTAACAACAATCCATGTGATAACACGAACGAGCATCGGGCGTCGATAAAGCTATTCTCTGAGAAAATATTATTCCTCATTTCCAAACCTGTTTATTTTCATTATAGTGCAACGGTACGCCCAATTGAAAAACGGTTTTCAAATTTGTAATCTACTCATCGTTGCCGATGTAATTAAAGTAAAACAAATAATTTCCAATAGAATCATTACGACGCTCACGACATCAGGGGTCGAGGCGTCGCTCTTGGCGTCGCAAGAACAAGATAGTCCTAGTAATGTACTTGATTAAAAATGGTTTTGTTTGAAACATTTTTCTTTCACCCTCTTGGTACGTGCGTCAACGAGCAGATAATGTTGTCCTTTTTAACAATAAATTGTATTAACATTATTGTAGCTAGAGAAAAAATGAAAACATACCTGTAACTGTAATCACTCATTCTGTATGGATTTGCAAAATCAGTCCGATCGGTGTATCTAATCGGGAAATACAGCCGAATGTGTTGGAATGATATTGTGTTAAAAAGCCAGTCAAGTTATATACTTGCCTACCCCCACACTTAGCCGTGTTTTCAACCCAAAATATAATTATTCTCGTCTGTAGAATTTACGTGTTTTAAATCGATCATAACTCGACAGTTATTCATTGGGAGTTAGACGGAAGGTAGCAATCGATTTGTATTTGAAAGGGCTATTGCATCCGTACATACAACGAGAGCTATCGCAATGCGTTCAGCCATACTCACTCCTAATTGGTCGACCCTATTATGGGCTCTATCCCAAAGAGTTTTAGAGCTGGAGAGTTGACACCTGTTACATTCGATTTAGAACAACGATTTCTATTCCGATAACTATTTTCACGCGTTTCAATGGGGTGAGACAAAGGGAAACACTCAAAAGAATGTCAATTTTTAACAAATATATATTCTATCATATCTCCGGCATTTGTAGATCACGAGTAAAGTGAAGCAGCACCTAATTGGGGGCCGCCCCCTTATAACATGGAATCTATTATGGGTCTGACTTCGTTCCACGAAAGATGTCTTCTGATAGAGCCCCCCCTCCTCCGAATGTAGTTGTATGCACGATCATTTTATACCTTATTTTATTATGTTATTCTTTGCTATAACGGCTGCAAAGGCACCGTTTACATGTACTCAGAGTACAACAGTATCAGAAATAGGTTAGTCAAGTTCCAAGCTAAAGAAAACCCCAACCCGAACCGGGAATCGACCCCGGGACCTTCTGTATTGGAAGCAACCAAAGGTAGTAGATTTTCCCGAACGGGCCTGTTTAAATGGGGCTGTGCACTGCCAAACTATGCTCACTACCCAAAGGTCAAGATCCACTGGATCGCCGCTAGCTGCCCGCGCAGGGTGGAGTTCGACGAAACCCTGTTAGGGGATTTAGTAGACCTTGCCAAAAGGTCTTCCTGATTCCGGTGACATATTTGGGAAGCCAGGAACTAAGTCTAGAGAACTTGTTACTAGTAGACCTTGGCTCGTCCAGATAGGCTGTGACGGCACGTAGGGACATGGTGCGCTCAAAAATACAAAATGCGAGATAAAATCTACCCGCATTTAAACTAAAAAATCCCAATCAAAAGGATATAAACCTGCCTTAAAACGTGTTTCTTTAAATTTTACTACTTATTTTGAGAAATAACACTCAGCGTAATATGAATGATCATTTGACTTTGAGATATTATAATACGTGAAAGTAGCGTTTTGTATTTAGATGCTACAAAGTGATATTTTCCCACTTGGGTTTTCGCCCCTATTATATTGTATTTAACAGAGTATTTATACTTTGTTTTTGAACAGTGCTATTTAGTTGATTTGAATTTTAATAGTATGGCGTAATTTAATAATAAAAATGTGAGACAACTTCATTCTGTAGTTTTTCATGTCGGCAAAAAATGATGCTACAAAATACTATAAAATGTTATTCACATGCATCTCTAATGATAATTGATCATGAATTAATGCAAAAATTAATGAATAAATTATAGTTTTGGGAAGAGTCAACGCGCCATTAATCAGTGGTTTATACACAGTTGGGTAATAGTCTCCTTGTACGATAAGCAGGGCTACAATGGATAGTCGATTTCGAGCTCACAGTGGTTTGGGTAAGGTTGGTTTAACCTCCGCGAACTAGTTTATTTGTGACTCGATTCGTGGTGAATCTCCTCGGGCTATTGACAACAGTGTGACATTTCTCGCTATGACGTGTCCTCGACAAGCAAAGATAACCCCCCCCCCTTCCCGCCACTTCCCATACCGAACTCACGAAAACGATAAAAATGATCTCCAAATATCCGCGAGCATACATCCAATTGACACACACGCATAGCAACAACGACTCCAGGCATCCTATTGGTGGATAGTTTGAATTATATTTATTTATATAACGATCTCGAACAATGCGTGGATCGTCACTTTGTGTAATGCATCTGATTGGATAGCTGAAACTAGTTCAAATTCAAATATGATCTCACTTAATGCAAAAGGTTTGATTAGGTGTGTTAGACGTGTGTATGGGTGCTATTTGAGCGCAGCCCTGGCGGCTACACACAAGAACTACAAAAACATGCATTCTACACAAAGTGAGATCATACTCCAAACTTCATTTATATTATCATTATGTAGCTCTGATTCAAGATATACCGTTAAAACGAAACGAGATCAGGGGGGGTGATCTCGCATTGAAAAATGATCTCACAGCCCCGTTGTGTATTCATCCATATGATCTCTCTTGGTATGGTAAACAAACACACACACACACACACACACACACACACACACACACTCACACACACACACACACACACACACACACACTCACACACACACACACACACACACGCACACGCACACGCACACGCACACGCACACGCACACACACACACACACACACACACACACACATACACACACACACACACACACACACACACACACACACACACACACACACACACACACACACACACACACACACACACACACACACACACGCACACGCACACGCACACGCACACGCACACGCACACGCACACGCACACACACACACACACACACACACACACACACACACACACATACACACACACACACACACACACACACACACACACACACACACACACACACACACACACACACACACACACACGCACACGCACACGCACACGCACACGCACACGCACACGCACACGCACACACACACACACACACACACACACACACATACACACACACACACACACACACACACACACACACACACACACACACACACACACACACGCACACGCACACGCACACGCACACGCACACGCACACGCACACGCACACGCACACGCACACGCACACACACACACACACACACACACATACACACACACACACACACACACACACACACACACACACACACACACGCACACGCACACGCACACGCACACACACACACACACACACACACACACACACACACACACACACGCACACACACACACACACACACACACACACACGCACACATCCTTTTGGAACAACGTTTTCTCTCCCCTATCGGTCCATTTATAATAATAATAATAATAATAATAACACACACGCACGCACCCACTTGTCAGTTCCCGTTTACTCTGATCCGTCCAGTGTTGAATTTACCAGCTATGATCCGGGGGCTCCCCGGGAATAGATTGGCTACAAGCTCTATAGGAAGAACAGAACAGAGAGTATCTGATGAGATATCCAAGTCTTAAAGACAAAGTAGATGCCCTTCCACCTGGCATGAGCTATGAGGAAAAGGAAGCCTGTCTACTGGAAAACCAGAAAATGCATGATGGCCCAGTAAGCCAAAAATGCATGCATAGGAAAAGAAGGAGACTTAATTTTGAAATGGCGCGGAAATATTGCTTTGCAGGTTTAATAAGTAAATAAGGTTTTCTGTGTGTTACAAAAGTACGTGTGAAATGAGCAGAAAAAGCAGAGAAGGGCCAGGCTTATCTGAACTCCGTCTCAAATACAACTGGACATCAAGTGGCCAGCTGTGAGTAAACATGCCACACTTTCACATTTAGTCTTTTTGTATCAGAACACTTGACAAGTTTATTACCAGAAGTAATGAGAAAGCAACGGTGGTTTTGAAAAACATAGATATAGCATAGTTGAGTATTTTGAAATACACGTACAAAATACAAAATACGAAGTACAAATGTATTTCAAATACAAATATATTTTCGATACTTTCCATCTCTGACTATGCGCACGCACCCACACACTTCTATTTGTAACCTAGAAGTGGTTTGTGTTAGTTTTTTCCCCATAAGCACATATTTATTGGATAGCAAGGAAGAAGAAAATGATTGAAAATCAAACTTTCGGCATAGGAAAAAAAAAAGTTTTTCCCCCCGAGGAAACTTGTCCCGTAATGTTGTTGTTTGTTTCAGTTCCTGAGAGTGGTGGTCCTGGTGGCGGATCTAAGAAACAGAACACAACGGGTTGGCGGTACTGGCTGGCGATATGGAAGCCGTTACCGTTGAGCGTGGGGTTGGCCGTGTTGGCAATCCTCCAATGGAGACGGATCATACGTCGCAACCAGAGCGGACAGGTCACGGAAGTGGCAAAAGACTGGGAGGTAATTACATGTAAATATATAGGCCTAGTAATAATATACTCTAGGTATGTCACATGAGGTTTGTTTCTTTGTCCTGCATATAATCGTGGTGTAAGTTTGCGATCACTTGGTGTTGTTATTTCATTTCATTTCATTTCATTTTTATTAGCATCTTTAACAATCTATCAATACATATGAAATACATAATGAATGGCTGAAAGGTCATCATTGCATGAGAGGAAAAAAAACATTACAGTATTTAGAATATTCGATTTGTCATTAAATTAAATTAAAACTATTACGTTATTAACATTATATTATTACAATCACAGATCAGAGATCATGTAGTCTTATGATAATTTGTTATTATTGTGGTGATTATTTTGTTACATTTAGTTAATTAAGATTTAGGAGAAGAGGATTTCACTTTAATTGATTTGCTTGAGTTTGTTGACAATATTAATCTGTAGCACTTGTCTTGTTGTGTTTTGCTTTACTTTATGTATACAGTCAAACTTCGTTAGGACGTTAACCGTTAGGACGCTTTCACGGTTAACACGTCGAATTATGAGTTGTCACGCTCAAGTTGCATAAGACTAATGTTATTTTTATTCGTTATGATGTTCTCCAATAGCTTGTTTTCACGCTTACGACGCAATAGTAATTTCTTTGTCCCGTGCCGACTTTATTTGCGTTTACCACGTTTTCGAGGAGCCGTGGTCTTTTAAAAATGACAGCTCGTTATCTACGAGGCCTAGCTGAGACCCTTTTCCCCTCGACGGCGACCGCCCAACGTCAGTGGCAGCACAAACCCTGAAGATATCCCCCCCCCCCCCCCCCCTCCTCGCCAGGCGCCGACTCACAACAATACAGCGGCCCACGGCGGTCTACTGTGCTCGCTATAAATAGACTACAGTATGCTGACCCACCCCAACCCTCCCGCTACCTGATCTTCGCACGTGCAGTCTGGCCCGAGTTTTGTTCAGACAGCCGTCAATGTTCTTAGTGTTATTCTACAAGCAGGTCCGTCATTATGGCTATACGAAAACCCACTCAGTTTTCTTTGAATTTAAGAAAACTGGAAATTATTGACATTGTTGACCGCATCCCCAATAAGACGCGAACCGAATTGTCAAAAACATTAGAGATCCCCGCGTCAACACTAAACACCATTATGAAAAATAGAGTAAAGATTCAAGAGAACCAATTCGCGGAACCAACATGAAAGCAAGCTCGCCTTCAAACCTGGCTAAAATGGTACGTTATTTTCACGTGATAATCTTGTCAAAATTATCTCTTTCTCTTTTCCGTGGGCGCGCGGGTGCTCTCGCTCTCATTTCAATCCTTCCCCTAACCCCCCCCCGGCCATCCACAGTGAGCGTTGCAAGGCCGTGACACAAGCCATTGAAATAAAATAATATAACCCGCTTGACAGGTTTTTTGGTTTGTCAGTCCACGGTCAGTGTAGAGGGGAGCTGGTGTGTGACTGTCTGGTGTGGTTGGTACAGCCAGACTGACTGACGGCAACGCGCAGGCGCTTTCGTTGTTATTCAGAAGCACGCGACGAGCGATTTCGATTTAAATATTTTAATTAGTATTAGTATGTACTTTATTATTTACAGTAGCCAGCTTCACAATATAGGCCTGTAAAGTATTAATAACTTTTGATATTGAAGTATTTTTTCATTCTTTTTATACTAGCTAAAACATTGATGTATTTCAAATTAAAGAATATTCAATTCTGACATATTTTTATTTATTTTCGTTATGGCGTTTTCACGTTTACGACTTTTTTTTTCTCCTGGCCCTTCAGAAACGTCCTAACGAAGTTTGACTGTATATCTTGGACAGCCCGCGCACAAGAGGTGGCTCTTATGCAGGCTTCTTATCTTATATTATTGTGTTTTATTTGGTTAATTTGTTTATTTATTGTTGACAATGTATTTGTGTTGTGCTTTTGTAGATGAGCACGAGATAAGAATAAAATGGTTTAATAATAATAATAATAATAATAATAATAATAATAATAATGATAATAATAATAATAGTACGAAGAGCGAATGCTGGGATGAGTACAAATCAGCCACGACCGTACATAGCATCCACAGTTTGTTTTGGAAAAATAATATGGACAATGATATATTTAATTAATAGTTCTAAGTAGAATTTAATAAGTTAACACATGGAAATACATGTATGTTCGTACAACATGTTAATGCCAGTTTTGACTAGGGATGTCAACGGGTACCCGTTACCCGCCCGGTACACATGGGTACGGTTCCAACTTTTCAATACCTACCCGTTACCCGGTACTACCCGTTCCCTTCTTCTGTTCAAAACGAAATTAATTCAACATTGCGATATTTCCCTACTGGCGTCTTTGTGCGAGCGTACGAGCCGCTCTTTTCAATTTGCCAGCATTTAACTTGACCCCCCCCCCCCCCCCCTCAACAGCGCCGCTGACGAATGAGACGTAAAGCCCAATTAGTATCATCTTCTGTAGGCCTATGGAAGAATGCTGCGGAACGATTGCGAGTCCGAGGGAGCGCACCCGCCCGTCGTAGCTTTACCGCGATCATGTTCTCGTGTTCGAGCTCGGACTATGACGACATCGCTTGACGCGGCCGACCACCGCCTACCGTAGCAGAGACGCAAGCTTTGAAGCTTTGTTGAATACTTCCGCGATCGTTTTGCATCGAAGACAATGCAACCTGATACCGTTTAACAATATTATAATGTCTCTTTCCTTTCCACAACTTTGCGAATCATTTGACACCCATGACGATAAAACGCGTATTTAGTTTTATTTACTACCCGGGTAGTCCGGGTACGGCGCGAGGGTACGAGATTGTATGATTGTGATAGCTAATGTATTGTCCAGGTG
>OX246749.1:16691656-16699156 GCA_945910005.1 Isoperla grammatica
TCTTAATGTATAAGGACCCGAAGTACAGCACTGTCATTCTCCTCTTCCTGTTTTATCTGGTAGAGCTGAAACCATGGTAACTGGACGTTTTATGTCTCTATGAACCTGGCGGTACTCGTAGGAGCTACGTTGAGTCTGTCACAGCCGTGAGCCAGATGTACCGAGTGGTAGCGTTGATGGTGGTGCTGGCCGCGTGCGGGTCAGCCAGCAGCGAGCCAGACCCCATGTCCTTAATGAGGGTCTCAGAGCTGCCTCCAGACGACATCGACTACAGACTGGCACCGCACTGGAGGCCGACACATTACAAGTTGTGGCTCGTTCCGTTCATACCCGAGAACTTGACCTACGACGGCCGCGTCGAGATCAGGTTCACCGCCTTGGCTGACGTGAGCTCCATCTGTCTGCACGAGGACGGGCTGGAGGTGCACAACGACAGCCTGGCGGTGAGGAGGGTGTCGGACAATAGCGAGGTGGCGGTGGTGAGGACGTCGGAGGACACGCTGAGACACTTCTACGTGATCGAGTTGGAGGCCAGGTTGCAGGCCGACGAGGACTACGAAGTGAGCATGAACTACACTGGCTTGCTGAAAACAAACATGTCGGGCTTCTACTTGAGCGCCTATAAGACCGCATCCGGCGAAAAGAGGTACTTCTCAGAACGCTTATCTTGTTTACCGCACACTGCATCGTGTGAACCTACGTCACCATGTTTTAGTTTAATACCTTGTCATGTCCGGGGTGGTGAGTAAATTCAGGTTGACTCTGCCAGACGTAAGAGTAATAGGCGACAAAGATATGTCCTTCCTTCTTGCAGTTATACCCTAAGTAAATTTCATTTTATTTATATCTTACCTCCAAGGCCTCCTTTTGCCTGGGGTCGCAGTAGAACAAGCCCAACATGACTGCCAGTCAAAAGAGGCAACTTGATTGTGTCCCCCAACTTGTCTAAATCTCCTGGATTAGTGTTCACTTGCTAATGCCTTGGCTCGTTAGGCTAGAGGGTTTAGTCCTGCTTCCAATGCAGATGGTCCAGGGATCGAATTTAAAATGTATGGAAATTTGGAGCAACTTGAGCGATGTGACAATCCAAAAAGTAGCTGAGCAAGCTCACAATAACCGGCGCCTCCGCTCGACTGACTCTCAACCTAACGGTGGCGCGCCGAGCGGCCGACCGTAGAACTACGTCCCTCAGGGTAAACGCGCGCACCGAGCGGCCGACCGTTGAACTACGTCCCTCAGGGTAAACGCGCGCACTGAGCGGCCGACCGTAGAACTACGTCCCTCAGGGTAAACGCGCGCACCGAGCGGCCGACCGTAGAACTACGTCCCTCAGGGTAAACGCGCGCACCGAGCGGCCGACCGTTGAACTACGTCCCTCAGGGTAAACGCGCGCACTGAGCGGCCGACCGTAGAACTACGTCCCTCAGGGTAAACGCGCGCACCGAGCGGCCGACCGTAGAACTACGTCCCTCGGGGTAAACGCGCGCACCGAGCGGCCGACCGTAGAACTACGTCCCACAGGGTAAACGCGCGCGCCGAGCGGCCGACCGTAGAACTACGTCCCTCAGGGTAAACGCGCGCGCCGAGCGGCCGACCGTAGAACTACGTCCCTCAGGGTAAACGCGCGCACCGAGCGGCCGACCGTAGAACTACGTCCCTCAGGGTAAACGCGCGCGCCGAGCGGCCGACCGTAGAACTACGTCCCTCAGGGTAAACGCGCGCACCGAGCGGCCGACCGTAGAACTACGTCCCTCAGGGTAAACGCGCGCACCGAGCGGCCGACCGTAGAACTACGTCCCACAGGGTAAACGCGTCGCGGATGACTTCACAGCAATGGCGCAAGGTAGCCACCCTGCTCTTGCGCTACGAAGCCTCACCAAATACATAAACAGAGTCGTACCATGGTACCACCAGTGGAGAATCACCCTTAATGCCGACAAAACCACGGCAACCATCTTCACGCGTCACCCCAGGCCCAGACACGCCAACCCCTTCAACCTTAAGAATAAGCAGGAACCGCCACTCACCATCGATGGCAAGCCGGTCACCTGGAATAAAACTAGCACCTGCCTGGGAGTCGTACTCGATCGTCGCCTTACTTGGAGCCAACACGTCAAGTCAGTAACAATGAAGACTAAAGCCAAGTTGGCAAGCCTGTCGCCGCTACTCCGTGCAAGCGGCATGGCACAACGCACGAAAATGGTCCTCTACAAATCCCTGCTTAGATCGACATTTACATACGCAGCCCCGGTGTGGGCCAGCGCTTTCAAAACTCCATTACTCAGTCTCCAAACGGTCCAGAACCGGGCGCTAAAGCTAATAACCGGCGCACACCGGTACACGCCCACCATAGAACTTCATGAGGCCCTGGGCATACTGAAGGTTACCCCGTACCTCCAGAAACTTGCCTCATCTTTCTTTACTAAAGCCCAACAATCAAAACTACCCTACATAAAGAAACTCTCTGAAATAACGGCTCTCCCAGGAGACCGTTACAACAGACCAATAGCCTCAATTGGCATAGCATACTGCTGTAGCCCGGCTAAAAGACCGAGGCGCAGCTAATCCCCCCCCCCCCCCCCGTGGCTCTGAAAACCAACAAATTATCCTTAACCAAATAGTACATCCAGCCACCTAGTGGCCTCCTTACTCTAAACAATAAATCGACGATACCTTAATTCATTCTTAAGTTATGACCCCCCGTAGGAGTCGGCACTTAACTACCACATGTCTGTACTCATGCAGCAGACATAACCAGACAACGACGGACGGACAGGGTAAACGCGCGCACCGAGCGGCCGACCGTAGAACTACGTCCCTCGGGGTAAACGCGCGCACCGAGCGGCCGACCGTAGAACTACGTCCCTCGGGGTAAACGCGCGCACCGAGCGGCCGACCGTAGAACTACGTCCCTCAGGGTAAACGCGCGCACCGAGCGGCCGACCGTAGAACTACGTCCCTCAGGGTAAACGCGCGCGCCGAGCGGCCGACCGTAGAACTACGTCCCTCAGGGTAAACGCGCGCGCCGAGCGGCCGACCGTAGAACTACGTCCCTCAGGGTAGACGCGCGCGCAAACGTTCGTCCGCAGACCCATTTACGTGCGCATTTATGAAAAGATTGGAATTGGATTGCCGTAATTATTTATGGTTAAGGCGAGAGGTATATGCTAAAAAATAATAACAATAATAAATAAAAATATTTAACAGGGAAGGATACCTCTACGTCAAAAACCGCACAAAAGTTTCATGTTTAAATTATATCACAAGAATGGGCTTCGAAATCGAAAATCTGAATCAACAGCGCACTGTGGTTTAGTGAGCCCTACACATTGAATGTTCTAAGTCGTGACATATATTATAATCAGTTTGTTTTTTATAAATAATTTTGTATTACTAATTATCGAATTTTAATCAAAATACTACGAAAATGGTATAATATTTTATTCAATATGTAGGGCTTACCAAACTACAGTGAGCTGCTGCTTTACATTTTTGATTTCTTGTTGCAATCTTGAGATATAATTTAATAATGAACATTTTCTGCGGTTTTTGACGGAGAGACTACCCTTTGCTCTTAAGACGTGTCAAAAAAAAAAAACGAAATGAATATCGGACGAAAGGGAACAGAGGGTGCAGAGGGTGCAGTGCATGATTGTGGACGCCAGTTTGGAAAATGGCGTCCTGCATGGTATGCTTGCGTGTCTCCTCACTTTCAATCAATCTTCAGGTTATAATGAATAACTGTGCAAAGCGGCACCTTCTTAAGGTCGTCGTACAACAACTTCGGTAATGCTTTCGTCACAGATAACAAATTGTGTTTACGGTCTCGGCCAACCCGAGCAGGTATATGAATTAGCCACGGCCGCTGATTGGCTGCCGCTCACCCACCCGTGACGGAAGCAATACCGAAGATGTACGACGACTATATCAAGATTTGCAGCTACCACTAAAGTTCGTCTCATCGTAGGATGAGACTATAGTCAAACCGGTTTTTCCGCTCTCCAAATTTTGTGCTACCCTAATTGTAGCTCGGCGCTCACAGCCCAACAGATGAATAGAATGACAGCTTCCCTAATTGATTCACATGATCGCGGTCAAATACCGGAAATAACTACCAGTGCAACACATGTAATATACAATAGGCAACTGAATTAGCACTACTACAACATATAAAATAACAGTAGGGTTTTATTTTCGGTATATCATGAATTCATGTGAAATTTTTAATGGAAGCTCTACTTCAAAAACTGGGCAAGTTGTTGAGTTTTTAGTATTGTTTCAAATATTACGGCTATTGGAACAGGTGTTAATTCTAAGAAAATGTTCAATCATCATACCTGATCATACTGTAATAGGATTTTACGGCATGCACGATAAGCCTATAATTGCTTGTCAAGAATGTCGAGTGGACGAAGCGCGCGGGTGTTCACAATGAAGGAATCTCAGGGGTCGGTAAAACCCCACTCTTGCAGTGGCATTTGCCATTTCTCACGGTCTCACCCTGTAGTGAGACAAAGTTTATGGGGCGTACATTGACGTCAGTCCATGGTCAGCGAGGAAACCACTGACATCGCTGCCTCGCGCTGTTGATGTCCCCCTCATATCCACTGTACTAAAACATGATCATTTTTCACATATGAAAGGTATTCCCAAGATGAGATCCTGGCTTTAACAGCTTTTAGAAGAAGTCATTTTACCGCTAAACATGCGTCTAAACTTACACTCCTCACGCCCAAACTGATAACATTTTTTGTCTAATTTTACGTTCTTGTATAAAAGTGTCAACTTGATGACTTTCATTACAAAAAACACAAGAAAGAAAGAGTATTTAAAAAATGATAAAATATGTAAATTTGTACACAATGTAGATTCAATGGGTACAAAATTATTTACCTTATAATTTTTTAAATACTCTTTCAAGATTAATATCTCGTGTTTATGTTATGATAGTCATCAATTTGACACCTTTATACTAGAACGTAAAATTAGAGAGAAGTCCTTATATCGGTTTAGGCGTGAGGAGTGTAAGTTTAGACGCATGTTTTAGCGGTAAAATGACTTCTTCCGAACGCTTTTAAGATAACTCTCACGTCTTTCTCTTCAGGTTTGCCGCCACAACTCAGTTCGAAGCTACATATGCTCGCAAAGCTTTCCCTTGCTTCGATGAGCCGCAGTTGAAAGCCAAGTTCATTGTCAGAATCTCCAGGCTGGGCAACATGACGTCTGTCTCCAACATGCCTCAGGATGGCCCCCCGGTCCAACAGTGAGTACAATGTCACAATCTCCAGGCTGGGCAACATGACGTCTATCTCCAACATGCCTCAGGATGGCCCCCCGGTCCAACAGTGAGTACAATGTCACAATCTCCAGGCCGGGCAACATGACGTCTATCTCCAACATGCCTCAGGATGGCCCCCCGGTCCAACAGTGAGTACAATGTCACAATCTCCAGGCTGGGCAACATGACGTCTATCTCCAACATGCCTCAGGATGGCCCCCCGGTCCAACAGTGAGTACAATGTCACAATCTCCAGGCCGGGCAACATGACGTCTATCTCCAACATGCCTCAGGATGGCCCCCGGTCCAACAGTGAGTACAATGTCACAATATCCAGGCTGGGCAACATGACGTCTATCTCCAACATGCCTCAGGATGGCCCCCCGGTCCAACAGTGAGTACAATGTCACAATCTCCAGGCTGGGCAACATGACGTCTATCTCCAACATGCCTCAGGATGGCCACCCGGTCCAACAGTGAGTACAATGTCACAATCTCCAGGCTGGGCAACATGACGTCTATCTCCAACATGCCTCAGGATGGCCCCCCGGTCCAACAGTGAGTACAATGTCACAATCTCCAGGCTGGGCAACATGACGTCTGTCTCCAACATGCCTCAGGATGGCCCCCCGGTCCAACAGTGAGTACAATGTCACAATCTCCAGGCTGGGCAACATGACGTCTATCTCCAACATGCCTCAGGATGGCCCCCCGGTCCAACACTGAGTACAATGTCACAATCTCCAGGCCGGGCAACATGACGTTTATCTCCAACATGCCTCAGGATGGCCCCCCGGTCCAACAGTGAGTACAATGTCACAATCTCCAGGCCGGGCAACATGACGTTTATCTCCAACATGCCTCAGGATGGCCCCCCGGTCCAACAGGGAGTACAATGTCACAATCTCCTGGCTGGGCAACATGACGTCTGTCTCCAACATGCCTCAGGATGGCCCCCCGGTCCAACAGTGAGTACAATGTCACAATCTCCAGGCCGGGCAACATGACGTCTGTCTCCAACATGCCTCAGGATGGCCCCCCGGTCCAACAGTGAGTACAATGTCACAATCTCCAGGCTGGGCAACATGACGTCTATCTCCAACATGCCTCAGGATGGCCCCCGGTCCAACAGTGAGTACAATGTCACAATCTCCAGGCTGGGCAACATGACGTCTATCTCCAACATGCCTCAGGATGGCCCCCCGGTCCAACAGTGAGTAAAGGTCTCTCACACTAAGAAGTAAGGTAGTGTCAGGGGAGTCAGGACCGCCCACAATTAGTTTTCAACTTAACAAGTGCGAATCACCAACGTTTTTCCCAATTATCTAGTACAATTTGGTTGCGTTAAGTTTTTTGACGGATACTTGCTTGCACGTTTTCTTGTACATTACCGTCAAAAAACTTACCGCAACCAAATTGTACTAGATAATCGGGGATAACGTTAGTGGTTCGTGCTTGTTAAGTTGAGAACGAAAAAGAACCTATCTGACTTCTTTGTGTATCGCGACTTTACAATGTTAATACCTCTCTACGCTGAGACGGATCTGATGACCCCTGGGTGTATAACTTGTTTGCTTCACGTCAAACAAGTCTACGTCGTATGGTCCAGTGGTCGTCACATCCTTGACACTCGTCAACAGAAAATCCCAGTTGAACATTAATGTCCTCCCACACATAATTAGGTATTTATCAACCGATTAAAATGGCACTTGTGCTTCGATCTCCACAGAACTTCTTTACTTCTGTATAAGTCGTTGGTCAACTCCATGTTCTACGTATGACAACTCGAAGGTGAAAGTGGAAACTATAGTAGATGCTATAGTGGATTCTATAGTGGATGAGACTATAGTGGAACCCGCACGGTGCGCGACACTGGCTGCAACGTGCGCGCGCGGCGCGCATCCCTTTGAGGTTCGTCGAAATACCGACTCTGGGTGGATCGCCGAAATGTTGCACGGCGCGTGGAAACGCGCAAGTGTGTACACACACTTCGACGGATTCCAGACGTAGCTACGCACCTTCAACAACTTGCGAGACAATTTTACTTTAAAACCAGCAGGGCATCGGCGCCCTATATACGACGCCTGTCAACCATTGTCCCGCAGCCGGGAGACCAATATAATCGTCCCACAGCGTCCATGGGACAACAATACCAATGCTCTGCGGCGAAGCGCCCGAGTAAGCGATAGCCCCTCACTCATTCTGACAAAGCGTCACGATTA